>VTFQ01000017.1:5257911-5722911 GCA_036281575.1 Ancherythroculter nigrocauda | reverse complement strand
TCTTCCACATCAACCTGCAAGAAAACAAAGTTCATATGAGCGATAACGGCCTGAAAATGGACATTGGGGACACTTTAATCTACCTGGTCTAGTGACATCTGAAACTGTTTTTTTTTTTTTTTTTTTTTCTTGTCTTGTCTTGTTTGACTATCTGACATGCATCTATAAACAATATTCGTTTTCTAGCTTTTTAAGTAGTAAAAGACCACAAGGAGCTGTACACTCAATTCATACTTATTCTGACTACTTCCATTGGAAATCAATGCAATTGAAAATGCATTGGAAATTCATGCCATACTTTGAGGTCCCTGCGTATGACATTTGAAGGTGTTATTGTACTTTCATATTCCTGTCTGTTTTCATCTGTAGTTTTTTCATCCGTCCTGTATTTTAAATTATGTTTGCATATGTCAGCCACAGTAGTCCAATATAGGGCGTCTGAAAAGACATATTCAGGCCAATAAGTTGTGAACAAACTATTTTCACTGTAAAAGAAAGCACAGTTTTTTCGTCCTTATCTCCCCGTCAAATTATATGTATTCAATGAATAAAACTTAATAAATAGATGCAAATAAAATTTACATTTGTTTCTATGAATGTCTGTGAATACAAATGCCACCTCAAGCATCTCTTCAAGTAGTGTGTGCCTGTTAATCACCTTTACATTTTAATGGTTTATATAGGGAAAAATAAATACTACCTATATTTGTTTTGTCACTTGATAAAATCTAAAATGTTTCTTTGTTCCTGCACTTTCTATTCCACCCTTTTATTGTGACATTTCTTCCTTTAAAATAATGGTTTGATCTTTCTGACAATATTTGTGGCAGTGACATCATCAAAGAATTTTTGATGACATTTACACTTCTATTGGCTCCATCAACCTCAGTACATATGAACCATTACTCTGTGTATCATTAATTTTTATTTTTTTTAATAATACTTTAATTCAGCAAGGACACATTAATTCAATCAAAAGTGACTCTAAAGACATCTATAATGTAACAAAATTCTATTTCATGTAAGTAAAATGTGTTCTTTTGAAATTTCTATCCACAAAGAATGTTTTTAAAAAAAATGTGCATCGCATTTTCCAACTGTTTTTAACATGCTGCATTTCAGTGTTAATATTGACAGCAAATTTTGATTTAGTTTTAGTCATAGTCTTTTGACTAAAATGTCATTTAATTTTAGTCCTCTGAATGGTTTGTTTTAGTTAACTAAAATCTGAGTTTAGTTAAATTGTAATGTATCAATTGAGCATTTCTCTAAAATTTCCAAACTCATTATATACTTCTGGAGAGAACATCTATTAACATGTTAATATGCATGATATTAGGGCTTGAACATGCAATACAGACACATTTAACTGCTGTGAAAAATAAAACCACTTCTCAAAGAAACAAGAACAAGGTCTTTTTATATATCTTTAAAACAACTTGTATACAACATTCTTCTCTTTCAAGCAGACATTGTATAAATTAAATATAGATGAATCCTTATTAAAGCTATTTATGTTATTCAGTCAAGAACATTAAGTGATTTTTTTCTTTTGTTATTTGATTAACATTAATGAAAGACATCGGCAGGTTTATTACTGTCACTTTAAGGCCAAATGCACGGATCCAATACACTGATACACATCCAATATTTTCACTTAAGACATAACAGACTATTTATGTGAATACTCTCCAAAACTGATATTTTGACATAATTTTGTGTATTTGTCTATTCAAGTGCAAAAAGACGCGAGAGAGCTCAATTCAGTACTTGTGCGCTGTCTGAGAGGTGCTTTTCTGTGTGTGCACAGAAAACCGGATTGAATTGAGCTCTCTTTTGCATCGTCACGCTTTTTCACACTTATGTCTGCTCTTCTCTTTTCCCCCAGACATTTACATTTTTGAACATTTTATGAGAAATGCAGCAAATGTATGCAAACTTGTGTCACACTGGGTAGATTAGCATGTTACAATTCAAATGTGCACATCTACCATGCAGTACATCAGTTCTGACTGGGTCTCTTACCAAATTGTTCCTCCCTAACATTTTCGTCTTGTTTATATTTGTTGACGAAAATCTCAATAAATTTTTATCATAGTTTTTGTTATTCAAAACTGGTTTTTATTTAGTTCATTTTTGTCAGTGAAAAAATGTTGACAAAAATTATGCCGAAAATTATTCGTCAACGAAATTGACACTGGTGCATTTACACTGGCACAAAAAAAAAAAAAAAATCCTATTTTTCACTCACATCTGACAGATCGGAATTTGTTGCACGTATAAAAACCCAAAAATCAGGACGACGTTAGTTGCTGACGCTTGGGTCGGAGTTTGGGGAAACTCAGTTTCTCCGAATACTGAAGCCTGATTGGATTATGTCTGTGCACCTTCACAGACAAATGGCATCCGGCCATCCGCCAACCTAATGAGAGCAAATTTCATTCTAAAAAGAGCAAATTCAACAGGGTTTGTTGCAAAATGTTGCGCCATGAGTGTGGCTCATGCAGGGCTCCACTGCTTCCCTCAAACGAACACACCGAGTGCAATGCATGCCTGGGCCACTCCTCACTGCAAGAGCATGAGCCTCGCCTCGCTGTGCTCGCAAATAGCTTTCTTTAAAGCGAGCAATTCTGCTCCTCATGCTCGCCTGTTTTCTTCCCCTCTATAGCCAACATGGAATAAAACAATTAAGCCGCAGATCCGAGCATTCGATCTGCAGTGAGCTCATGCTGGCCCAGATTCCACGTGCCTCCCTCTCCCCACAGCGAGAGGATACCCCAGTGCTCTTCGCCCATGATGACCAATGCCCCTCATCTGATGCGAGCGGCTTGCTCTCTTTGGGTGGATCTAAGACTAATTTTGATGACACCAAGTCACTGGCCACTTCTGATGAGAAAGTTCCTCCAGAAGCTCCTGGGCCTCATGGCAGCAGCCTCCTCAGCAGTTCCTCTAGGCCTACTTCATATGCGGCCACTCCACACTCACTACTCTGCCCGGTCCGGGCCCTCAGAATATATACTCTAGCCAGTTCTGGCCATCAGAGCTATTTGTATGCTTCGGAGGTTGCTCTAAGGGGCTGCCAGTAGTGAAGCAAAGACTATTCTGCTAGATAGGAGATGCTATAGCACTGGCCTACCGTTCCTTGGGCCTGCAGTGCCCTATTGGTGTGTGGGCCCACTCCACCAGGGGAAGCAAGTGGTCAAGTGGGGTGTCCATTGGTGACATCTGTGCAGTGTCTGGCTGGTCTACGCCGTCCTCCTTTTCCAGATTTTACAACGTAGATGCCCCTGCTTTTCAAGTACAGATTTTGTCTGTTTAAAACTAGTCCATGGCCTCTGGAGGGTCCTATCGGATTGGAGTACCATGCCTTACAGAGCTCTGGCCTTGAAGGCCTGAGCATGCTATACTGGGTGAATTATGGCATATATTTTCCCTGGTTATAAACCTAATAAGGGCCCTGGCCCCTAGTGCCTTCAGGCTGGGCTCGCAGGATGATCCCTGTTCTGTGCTCATAGCACGGCGCTATTGGATTGACGCAATGTGAGTGAACCATATCAAAAGGGACCATTCCAGTTACTAACATAACCTCGGGTCCCTGACATAACGGGAATGAGCATTGCGTAGCTGGCTGTGCTACTACACTCACGTGACGCTTGCTGCTCCTCAGTCAAGCAGTCGAACTTATATAGGCAGTTGGCCCTGCCCATTTTGGTGGGCTGAAATGCCATTTGTCTGTGCAGGTGCACAGATGTAATCCAGTCAGGCTTCAGTATTCAAAGAAACTGAGTTTTCCCAAAGAGTCAGCAACTGACACAATGCTTGTTCCCGTCATCTCAGGAAACCGAGGTTAAGTTAGCAACCGAAAGATGCTTTTTCACATCTGTTCTGAGAAATGTGGTTTTAAATCAGATTCAAATCCTATATCTGCACATTTTACCTACGTCTAAACACATATATCCGATTTTCCCCTTGGAAGTCCAAGCCACAACAAGGTGAGGGCAACCTCTGTTTTCAGCCTCTGCCAAGTGAATTCCTACTGAAAGCTACATTATATTGCAACGAGGGGATAACTTTGCTGTTTTTGTACATAGCTTTACTATTAGAAATTTGACAGGGAGTTAAAATTCAGCACAACACTGGTCGTGTCTAAAGTGAATGTAAACAGGCAGGACAGTAAAAAATTGAATATAGTCAAAAGATCAGCCAAAGAAAATGTTTCTTTAGCACCAAATCAGCATATTAAATTTATTTCTGAAGGATTTTTTTGGCACTGAAGACTAGAGTTCTAATGCTGAAAATTCAGCTTTGCATAACAGGAATAAACTACATTTTTAAAAGATATTCAAATAGAAAACATAAACTTTAATAATATTTCACAATAATATTGGTTTTAGTCTATTTTTTATCAAATAAATGCAGCCTTGGTGAACATAGGAGACTTCCTTCAAAAGCATGAATAAGTCTTAAGATTTATTACAAGGTGTAGGCCTACTTGTAATTAATGAATAAGACTATCAGATCGATTCCAAACCTACTGCGACTGGGTTGAAATAATGTAGTCCTTAAGGTTGTCTGTATAAGGTTAGTAACAATAACAATTGCTTAGTTTAGTTAATTGCTTAGTTAGATTACTTTGATAAAACCAGATTGGATGATCACTAATCTGAAAGTCCCACACTGTCTTGGTGGTTACGGCCCTTTTGGACTGAAGTGAGAAAATATGAATTTTCTTTAAAGGTCAAATGATAAACAAAAAGTTGCAAAAAAAACTATTTTTTGGACCCAAATAGTGCTGTTTTCTCAGAATGTGCCAACGCTATGAGGGATATTACTTTATTTTCCGGCCAAGCAGGCCGTAGCAGATATGAAGACGGCTCATTTTTACAGTCGGATGCAAGTGGAGACGAGATCAGCCACAAAGAAACACATTCAGATAAACGATTACATGCACTTCAACAGGCTTGGGTGGCAAAAATATAAGCAACCCATTCTATATATGACAGCTATATGCAATGTTTCATTAGTAGATGTGACACTGTTTGATGTGCGTTAGCTGCAGTGCAGAAGGAAGTGATGCGAGACATTAACCTCAAGAGGACGTGCTATTCTGCATTGCTGCTCTTGGGGTGAATTTATGTAACATCTATTTCACACAGGCTGGATCACTGGTAAGCTTTTGTTGCATATTTGAGGTGTCATTTGCAAGGTTTTGTTTAATATTTTTTTGTGTGTGTAAATTGTAGGCTCCAGTGGGATAATTGTAAGTAGGCCTGCAGTCCCAAAATTCATGATTATGTGTTGTATAATTGTATTTGAGAGGAATATTTGTATCTCTGCCTGCTATTGTGTGTTACATTGCTGTTTGTGACTTGAGAGTTAGTATTTGAATGCGCTTGCGAGGTGTTTTCATTTGTGTGGGGGTCTCCTGTGCCTTGTGTGTGTGTGTGTATGAAGGCTTATCATCTCACAGCAGCTTTCTGTCAGGGCTTCTTGGCCAAGCGGCTATCAGAAAGAACACACCACTGTCACCATAGGAAACTCACCCCTGTCTTTTCCCTTAGTCTGTTGTCATCGTGAGGGATTGTTCTGAGCCACATTCACCATGTAAGTAGTATGCACCCTCATTAGTATGCATTTCATTTCTTTAGTGTCACAATGCTGTCAAAACTTACAGGTCAGGTGAGGACTCCCTTTTTGCTGCCTTTATAGGATTGTGTGTCTATGTTTTTTGTCTGAAGCAGCTTTCATGTGTCATTCTCAGATTCAAATGGACTCTCCAGGTGGAAAAGATGTTGAAACAAACCTAACAGGAAGTGCAACGATGGAACTTCCTGTGCTGACTCAACCTGGCCTCGGGGAGACCACAACGACAGTGACCACTATCACACAAACAGGGGGAGACTGGAGCACAGGACTGTTTGACGTGTGTGGTGACACCAGCACATGTAAGAGGAAGTGAAAAATCTTGTGTTAAGTGTTAAATCTTGCAATTGTGAGAAATTAAGTCAGAATTGTGAGTTGCAAACTCAAGTCAATTGTGAGTTTATATCTCGCAATTCTGACTTTATAACTCACAATTCTGACTTTATATCATGCAATTCTGACTTTATCTCGGAATTCTGACTTTATATCACGCAATTCGGACTTTATATCTCGCAATTCTGACTTTATAACTCGCAATTCTGACTTTATCTCGCAATTCTGACTTTATGTCACGCAATTCTGACTTTATATCTTGCAATTCTGACTTTATAACTCGCAATTCTGACTTTATCTTGCAATTCTGACTTTATGTCACTGCAATTCTGACTTTATAACTTGCAATTCTGACTTTATAACTCGCAATTCTGACTTTATCTCGCAATTCTGACTTCATATCACGCAATTCGGACATTATATCTTGCAATTCTGACTTTATAACTCGCAATTCTGACTTTATCTCGCAATTCTGACTTTATATCACGCAATTCGGACATTATATCTCACAATTCTGACTTTATAACTCGCAATTCTGACTTTATCTCGCAATTCTGATTTATAACTCGCAATTCTGACTTTATATCATGCAATTCTGACTTTATCTCACAATTCTGACTTTATAACTCGCAATTCTGACTTTATCTCGCAATTCTGACTTTATATCACGCAATTCGGACTTTATATCTCGCAATTCTGTCTTTATAACTCGCAATTCTGACTTTATCTCGCAATTCTGACTTTATGTCACGCAATTCTGACTTTATAACTTGCAATTCTGACTTTATAACTCGCAATTCTGACTTTATCTCGCAATTCTGACTTCATATCACGCAATTCGGACATTATATCTCGCAATTCTGACTTTATAACTCGCAATTCTGACTTTATCTCGCAATTCTGACTTTATATCACGCAATTCGGACATTATATCTCACAATTCTGACTTTATAACTCGCAATTCTGACTTTATCTCGCAATTCTGATTTATAACTCGCAATTCTGACTTTATATCATGCAATTCTGACTTTATCTCACAATTCTGACTTTATAACTCGCAATTCTGACTTTATCTTGCAATTCTGACTTTATCTTGCAATTCTGACTTTATATCACGCAATTCTGACTTTATAACTCGCAATTCTGACTTTATAACTCGCAATTCTGACTTTATCTCGCAATTCTGACTTTATATCACGCAATTCGGACATTATATCTCGCAATTCTGACTTTATAACTCGCAATTCTGACTTTATAACTCGCAATTCTGACTTTATCTCGCAATTCTGACTTTATATCACGCAATTCGGACATTATATCTCGCAATTCTGACTTTATAACTTGCAATTCTGACTTTATCTCGCAATTCTGACTTTATATCACACAATTCTGACTTTATAACTCGCAATTCTGACTTTATAACTCGCAATTCTGACTTTATCTCGCAATTCTGACTTTATATCACGCAATTCGGACATTATATCTCGCAATTCTGACTTTATAACTTGCAATTCTGACTTTATCTCGCAATTCTGACTTTATATCACACAATTCTGACTTTATAACTCACAATTCTGACTTTATAACTCGCAATTCTGACTTTATCTCGCAATTCTGACTTTATATCACGCAATTCAGACATTATATCTCGCAATTCTAACTTTATAACTCGCAATTCTGACTTTATCTCGCAATTCTGACTTTATATCACGCAATTCTGACTTTATAACTCGCAATTCTGACTTTATCTCGCAATTCTGACTTTATCTCGCAATTCTGACTTTATAACTCGCAATTCTGACTTTATCTCGCAATTCTGACTTTACCTCGCAATTCTGACTTTATAACTCGCAATTCTGACTTTATAACTCACAATTCTGATTTATAACTTGCAATTCGGACTTTATCTCGCAATTCTGACTTTATAACTCGCAATTCGGACTTTATCTCGCAATTCTGACTTTATATCACGCAATTCTGACTTTATAACTCGCAATTCTGACTTTATAACTCGCAATTCTGATTTATAACTTGCAATTCTGACTTTATATCACGCAATTCGGACTTTATAACTCGCAATTCGGACTTTATCTCGCAATTCTGACTTTATATCATGCAATTCTGACTTTATAACTCGCAATTCTGACTTTATATCTCGCAATTCTGACTTTATATCACGCAATTCTGACTTTATAACTCGCAATTCTGACTTTATATCTCGCAATTCTGACTTTATAACTCGCAATTCTGACTATATCTTGCAATTCTGACTTTATGCAATTCTGACTTTATAACAATTCTGACTTTATGCAATTTTGACTTTATAACAATTCTGACTTTAAACTCGTAATTCTGACTTTATATCTTGCAATTCTGACTTTATATTTTTATTATAAAAAGTCAAATTAATTTTTTTTATTTAATGGTGGAAACAAGCTTCCACAGTTGCAAGATATAAACTTGCAATTACAGTGAAAAGCAGGCAGAAACAGGCTTCCATCATTTCTTGATTCCTAACAGAAATGATTTCTCCATTTTTAATTGTATTAAGACTCTTGTAATTAAATCAATACGACTACACCTTGTTTCAGTCTGCTTGATAACAAAGAAAACATCTTTTTATTTTCCAAAATAATGAAACTGGCCTGGAACTCTAGTGGGACACAATTTGGTCTAATACACTTATAGCCTCAGGAAATCCAACACAGCAGTTTATTTATTGTTAGTCTATCCATGAAGCCTGTGCATCTCTATACAAGCCATTGAGATTGATCTTTACTGACAAATTGTACACAGAAATCCATAGCTGCATATTTTAGCAAACAGTAGTAAACTGTAGTTTGACACAGTTAAACATAATTAAATTTGTCCAAAAGATGTACGGTATCCTGCTGAAAATACACATCCACAGATTATGTATTTCACAAATCGCAAAAATGACTTAAAAAATCTTAGGGGTCAAACTTTTTTGGCCTTAGTATGTAGTCTATCATGTACACGCTTGAAGTAATTACTGTTGTTTTCCTAATCCAGTGGTTTGTGTACCGTTTCACAATCATTAAAAGTTAATGACGTTCCTTAATGATTATAAATTGGTAATGATTTTCCATTAATTTAAAGTAAACCTGGGCATAAAACAAAATCCTACTTTTTCCAAGGACATTGATTTCTCTTTCAAAGTCATATTTATTAGAATTGAATCCTTTTTTTTTTTTTTTTTTTTGCAGTCAGTGTTAGACTAATTGCAGATAAGCACTGATGCTCAGAGTTTCTTGACAGATCCCAGCCCACGTCTCAAAGCATCTCTCCCCTCTTCTGTGCAGTTCTGATGGGTGCGTTTGTGCCGTGTTGTTTGGACCTGAGTCTGGCTCATCAGTATGGAGAATGCTTGTGTCTGCCTATGCTGCCCGGCTCCACATTCGCCATGAGGGTGGGCATCAGAGAGCGCTTTAAAATCAGGGTAAGGATTCAGCAGTAATGTAAACAATGTGACATGCTGGAAATTGAGTTTTGGAGTTTTCAGAGACTAAAAACTTCACAGGAATTAGGAAACAGTGCTAACAAAAATGAAGAGGATTCTGAGATAGATTTGATCTATTAAATATGCAAAAAAAAATTTTTTTTAAATTAAACAAAAAAAAAAAAAAAATGCAAGAATATCAGTTTGCATGTTCCAATTACTATTATATTTTATTTTGCTATGCAATTCTATATCCAATATTCAGTTCTACCAACATTTTTTTTTGTATGTATGTATAGTTTAATAAATTTTTTCATTTATTAGTTTTAGTTTATTTAAGTAGTACTTTTAAGTTAAACTAATGAAAATGAGAAATGTTGTAGTTTATTTAGTTAAGGATAATAACCCTGTGTGGTATCGAGCAATGGTGTTTAATAGTTAAAACAATGATTACACATTTTTGCAGTGATCTTCAATACCATAACACATTTTGCAATCTTTTTTTTTACTGAATGAAACTAACAAAAAATTACTCATTTATCTATTAAATTTTTATGCTTAATTACTCATTATCTTTTCACGTTAATATATGAATTATATGAATTCCAAACTTAAGTTTGAAATGATGTAGTAATTTAGGATTAGTAACAATAATTAACAAAAGTCAAGCAGTAAAATGTTCAAATTGATTAATTGTTTAAAAAAAAACAAAACAAAAAAAACTTTCTGTCACCATTTGAGCCAGCTACACTGAATTCAAGATGGATGTGCCAGAAAGTTCACCTTAAACCACATAGTATACTTTGCAGTTTTTATGAGTACGCAAGGGTCCGCATACAGTGCGCGTCACGCAAATTTCATCACTAGAATAGTACGCACACCGCCCGATTTTTGTAACCGCACATGCGCATTGAATTTGTTTTGCACTAATCAGTTGTTCCACAAGGTGGCAACAGTGGCCCGGAGCATTGTTTCACAGTAGAAAACCAAACTAAAGAGATGGAACAACAAAATACCAGAGACTGCAATAGCAGACACCCGTATTGACAAGCGCTTGAGTAAGGAGGATATGAGATTGCCACAACTTTAGTTTAAAAGAAGACATTTTTATTGGTCATAACTTGAACAAAAATAGTGCAGACACAGGACCATAGACTGTAAAAAAACAAAAAAAAAAACAAAACAAGGACAGCGTGTCTCCACTTCCTTCCACTGTAAAAAAAATTAAATGAAGCCAAAATATCCCAGTAATGGTCATTGCCGATAAGTCATTCGGAGCCAGAGTCTACGCAGTAGTGATCCTGAGGTGGAGCCGCGGTATCAAGGTCCCACCCACACTCCCGCTCCCGCAGACTCAGGAACACCCCATTTTTATAGCATCAAATAACTAACTAAAACCAAACTTACTGGGAAAACGAACACTTGAACATACATCTATGTGATGAGAACTACCTAAAATGACAGAAACCACTTTTGGAAAAAAATTATTTGAAATGTAATTGGATTTTTAAGTTTGGCTCACGTCCCATTCGATTACAAGGAGAGGACAGGGTTTATGACCTAAACTGCAGCTGGCCACCAGGGGGCGACCAAAATGCTTTGATTTTTCATGAATTGTGTGGCACACTTGGTTCGCACATGATATCAAATGGAGTAGGCTACGCATTCGACTGTACACTTATGCTAGCGTACACGTAAAAAAACCCCAAAACATATACAATAGCTATACATTCGTATACGTTGGGTCTTTAATGTGAGAACCTAATCTGAGTCCTAAAAAAACTTTTTACTATATTTTATCTAGGTGTAGAGATTAATCTTGTCATATCTTTCTTGTGCTAAGAAGTAAAACACATCCTTGACTTGGAGGGGAATGTTAAATCAACATCAGGGAAACAAATCCTTACTTATTATTTATTTATAATTGAATATTATAACATTATATACCATTATAATTATTTAATAAACCATTATAACATTATTTAAAGTCGGCATGAAACAGAAGCTGCAATAGTATATATCATACGCAATTCTGAGTGAAACAGCTTCTTGAACAAGAACAACTGAAGGGCGGGACTTGATTTTGTTAATGGGGAATTGATTGGATGGTTCGCTATTGGCGGATCTCATATGACTGACATGTTGCCCCGCCCCATTTTTATAGCATCATATAACTAACTAAAACCAAACTTATTGGGAAAACAAACACTTGAATATACATCTGCATGATGAGAACTACCTAAAATGACAGAAACCATCTTTGGAAAAAATGATTTGAAATGTAATTGGATTTTTAAGTTTGACCTATACTGTAGCCGGCCATCAGGGGGTGACCAAAATGCTTCGGCTTCACTTTTCAGGAGTTGTGCGGCACACTTGGTTCGCACACGCTATCAAATGGAGTAGACTTTGAAAGGCTACGCATTCGACTGTATGCTTACATTAACGTACACGTAAAAACATATACGTTAGCTTTACGACGTTATACGTTACTATACCTTGGGCCTTTAATGTGAGAACCAACATCTTGACTCAGATATCACGGTAAACTTGAGTTTCCGCTGAACAGTGGATTACGGTGACCTAAAAAACCTATTAACAATGTTGCCTCTAGGTGTACAGATTTATCTTGTCATATCCTTCTTGTGCTAAGAAGTAAAACACATCCAGTATTTGACAGTTAGATGAAGATTCCTTAAATGAAATTCCATAACTAGATTCCTTGACTTGGAGGGGGGTGTTAAATCAATATCAGGGAAATGTATCCTTACTTAGAAATCTACAAACCCTAATTTGTCTGGCTACATTAGATTAAGAATGCATTACAGTGTGCTGTTGTGTCTCCAGGGCAGCGTGTGTGAGGACTGGACTACGGTATATTGCTGCTACCCTCTGGCCCTCTGTCAAATGATCAGAGAGATGAAGAAGAGACTGAAGACACAGATCTACACCGTTTCTACCGTGCTGGAGAGCTCCTGAGACACTGTGTGTGTGCGTGCGTACACGGCTCCAATTTTCTTCTCATCCGTGTTTTTGGCGATGCTAAAAGACTGAGGGGCCGTCTCAGCTGTCAGGATGTTTATTACCCGGGGTCCTGAACTTCACGCAGGGTTAGACATATCAGTACTCTCTGCTTGAAGATTGATGCCGCTGACATTTCAAACTGACGGAGAGATGGAGTGACAGATGGGTGGAGAGACGGATGAGTGGAGAAGAGGGTCCTGATGACTTCTGGGGCTGTGTATGCTTTGATTTCAGATTGCTCTCTCATGGTACATATAGTGCATATGCGGGTTTTGCTATATGAATTCAGTTTGGATTGGCACTTTTTTAAATTGTGTTTCAAAGTCAGAGTTAAAACTGTTTTGACATCTCTTCTCTTGTTTTATCCAAAATAAAAATCTGTTAAAAAATTCTTGAACAAGAATAAATCTAGGGCGGGACTTGATTTTATTCATGGGGAATTGATTGGATGGTTTACTATTGGTGGATCTCATGACAGGTTGCCCCACCCATTTTGATTAAAGATTAAGAGCATATGAATTTAAAAAAGTAATGATGTACACAGATAAATACTAGTAACACTTAATAATAAGGACTCATTTGTGAACATGAGTTAAAGGTGCAGTGTGTAAATTTTAGCAGCATCTAGTGGTGAGGTTGCAAATTGCAATATAGAGAAGCTACAGTGGCCAACACAGGACAGCAGAGAGTAGCCAGTCAATCATACACGCTCTGTAGAGCAGTTTGTCCATTAAGGGCTACTGTAGAAACATGCCGGCGCAAAATGGTGACTAAGGGTACGTTTACACGACAACGATATGCTTAAAACAGAGAAGTTTTTCCTTTGAGTTTTCCACGTAAAGGCGACTCCATTGTCAAAACTATCTCCATTCATACAAATCCGTGAAAATGACTAAAAACGCTGTATACTGCTGGCAGGCCATTAGAGGGCGATGAAACACTATCTACTGAACATGTAATGCGCATGTGCGTTTTTGTTTACATGGAGACCATTTTCAAAAACGTGCACTTTGAAACCTGTTTTCAAAAGTTTGCGTTTTCAGGCCACCAAAACGTGTAAATCGTGTAAAAGAACAGGCAAAACACATAAAAAGTTGTCCATGTTTAGTTGAAAACGGTGTTGTGTAAACGCCCCTTAACATGTAAGGGGGACCCACGGTGTATGTAGATAGAAATGGCTCATTCTAAAGTAATAAAAATGTAAGGTCTTTATACACCACTGAAAACATAACATTATATATTATATTTCATATCTGTCAATAGGTCCTCCTAAAATGTACACATTGCACCTTTAATATATTAACTAACATCAACAATGAGCAATACATTTGTGACAGTATTTATTCATCTTTCTTAACTTTAGTTAATAAAAATACAACTGTTGTTTGTTTATTCATGTAAATAATGATTATGACAGTACTGTCACAATAGCCAATAAGAAACAAGTCTACAAGGAGATGGAAGCGACGGACATTTTGAAATGGCGACCGTGAAACCTGCAGCACGGATCCGTTGGACTTCAGAGATAGAGGAGCAACTTGTTGATATGTGGCAACAACATGACTGCCTATACAAAGTATCTTCAAAACTGTACCACAACCGCACCGATAAAGAGAAGAGCTGGGGAGAAATCACATCGATTTTAAACGTACCAGGTGAGTATAGTTGCTAGTGCACTCGGCTAGCAAATGTAAACATTAACTCTGGGAACGTAAGTGACCATCTGATACATACACTATATTGCCAAAAGTTTTCAAACGCCTGCCTTACGTGCACATTAACTTTAATGACATCCCATTCTTAATCTGTAGGGTATATTATAAAGTTGGCTCACCCTTTGCAGCTATAACAGCCTCAACTCTTCTGGGAAGGCTTTCTACAAGGTTTAGGAGTGTGTTTATGGGAATTTTTGACCATTCTTCTAGAAGCGCATTTGTGAGGTCAGGCAGTGATGTTGGCGAGAAGGCCTGGCTCGCAGTCTCCGCTCTAATTCATCCCAAAGGTGTTCTATCGGGTTGAGGTCAGGACTCTGTGCAGGCCAGTCAAGTTCCTCCACACCAAACTCACTCATCGCAATCATGTTCGAACAGGAAGGGGCCATCCCCAAACACAAAGTTGGGAGCATGAAATTGTCCAAAATGTCTTGGTATGCTGAAGCATTAAGAGTTCCTTTCACTGGAACTAAGGGTTCAAGCCTGAAAAACAACCCCACACCATAATCCCCCTCCACCAAACTTTACACTTGGCACAATGCAGTCAGGCAAGTACCATTCTCCTGGCAACCACCAAGCCCAGACTCGTCCATCAGATTGCCAGACAAAGAAGCTGTGATTGGTCACTCCAGAGAACACGTCTCCACTGCTCTAGAGTCCAGTGGCGGTGTGCTTTACACCACTGCATCTGACGCTTTGCATTGGTGATGTAAGGCTTGGATGCAGCTGCTCGGCCATGGAAACCCATTCCATGACGCTCTCTACGCACTGTTCTTGAGCTAATCTGAAGGCCACACGATGTTTGGAGGTCTGTAGATATTGACTCTGCAGAAAGTTGGTGACTTCTGTGCACTGTGTGGCTCAGCATGCGCTGACCCCGCTCTGTGATTTTACGTGGCCTACCACTTCGTGGCTGAGTTGCTGTTGTTCCCAATTGCTTCCACTTTGTTATGATACCACTAACAGTTGACCGTGGAATATTTAGTAGTGAGGAAATGTCACGAATGGACTTATTGTACAGGTGGCAACCTATCACGGTACCACGCTTGAATTCACTGAGCTCCTGAGAGTGACCCATTCTTTCACAAATGTTTGTAGAAGCAGTCTGCATGCCTAGGTGCTTGATTTTATACACCTGTGGCCATGGAAGTGATTGGAACACCTGAATTCAATGATTTGGAGGGGTGTCCCAATACTTTTGGCAATATATGTGTACATGTCTGCTAAAAGATTCGATACCAATTCATCAATATAAAACGTCCACAAGCCACACACAAATCCCCCCACCTCACATACCAACACAATCCCCCCTCTCTCTCTTAGTTCACAGTGCATTAACTAATGCTAACAAATACATTTTTTTGTAAAAATAATGTATTACTAAATGTATTACTAAATGTTATAATAATGTATTACTTAATGTTCAATAGATTTTGTACTAAATGTTCAATAGATTTTTACTTAACCCAAGATTTTAAGGTATGTGTCTACCCTGAGAAATATTCATTGGAGTTACTAGCAACCTCCCCTATATAAATAATTTAAATCATCCATCATGGTTTTCAAGGATTATATGACATCTACAAGCCTGGTCCAAAACGTGTGTGTGTGTGTGTGTGTGTGTGTGTGTGCATTTCTGTAGAGGGCACTGTTGTCACACACACTGTCCTGGGGTGAAGTAAGGAGAGTGTGTCTCTGTGTTTGAGACGACAGGTGTATGGCTGCCATCAAGGGTTTTCTGTGAGGCCCCTGGGGGACATGAGACCGCTGGAGCCTTAAGCACTGCAGATACAAAACCAGAAAGGTGAAAAATGAGGACAGGAGTGACTATGAGGAAAGATCACGGAAAGTTTCAAGAAGCTGTTTCTCAAACAAAAATCACTGAGAACCAATAAGCCTCTTTTTGTATAGTTTTAATCAAGATCACATCCAATCATGAAATCCAAAATTCTGCCTTCAAAACATGTCAGAATGATCATGTTTTTCCACCATGTGGAAATTGGGTCAATGAAATCTATTATTTTAAAATACATAAAAAATACCATTCAGACATAAGATTTGAAAACACCTCTATGATGAACGTTTTTAATTTCAGTTCAAATTAATCAATATTTAGTTTGGAGACAAAAAAAAAATATAACAGTTATAACAAATATAAAAGTATAACATTTCTGTTTATGAAATTGTAGTTTGAAATAATATTTTATTATTATCTTAGAAAAAATAATATTTAATTAATTATATTGTGTTGAATACATAATATTTTTTAACAAAACTGCTTCACTGATTATTACTATAAAAAAAAAAAAAAAAAAACTTTTTTCCATTAAATTTCTTTAAAAATGGGGGCCGAGAGCAGAGCATAGAGGCAAATTTGACAAGCTATAATAAATGATCTGTGGGTTATTTTGAGCTTCACAGACACATTCTGGGGACACGAGAGACTTATAATACATCTTGCGAAAGGGGCATTATAGGTCCCCTTTAATTCATTATACTTTGTGTTCAGTGAATAGATAAGTCTTATAATGTATTATAACAGTGGTTACAATTATTCATTAGATCATACAATATGCATTGTATTAAGCTGCATTACAGGCATAATTAACACACTAAAGATACTTTTATAATGCATTATATAAAGGTAAAGTGTTACAGTGTTATTTTCCTTTATTGTATGTCAAGTAATAAACTACAAATAAACTATTACACACCTAATGTGCTCTTTATTTTATTGTACTAGCAGTTAAAATCCTCCAGTGAAATATAAAAAATGGCCAAAGTCATTTTATTTAGCGCACATCAGCTCAAAGTATACCAGCTCACAAGTATAGAAACTTCCCAGGAGGATCCAAGAACATCCGTGACACTTTTTGGAGCATATGTGCCCTAGAGAGATATTGTCTTGCTGTGATGTGTTTCATTGTTTGTGTGTGCATCTCCTTAGCAGCCACGTGTCCACAGCAACAGCTCAGGCACCTGGGGCGGAAACCATCATCTCACACAGTCCAGCACGCTGCTGATGGACAGCCAGTTAGATGTTTGTGTGCCTTAAGCTTGATTCTGTTCAGCCAAAAACAAGCATCTTGATCAGCATAGATGTTTTTTTGCAGCAGAGGGAGGTGTTAGAGGATCACCTATTTAAGTCAACAGTTCTTTTAACTCAGACTTTGGACCAGAACTACATTCTGCATGGTGGCATTTTGTGGGTTTTATCTTGCTCCTCCGGGGTCTCGGTCATCCTAACTCATGTTGTAAGTCTTTGATCTCCCAGCACTGATGTGTGAGCTCTTATCTGTGGTGACATGCAAGTCACGTGGAACGTTTTATCTCCTCATAGTGTTTTGAAGCCTACTGAACAGGCCATACTGGATACTGATTAATGGTTTAACTGTCATTTGTAGGTTTCGACAAGATTGTGTTGTCCACACAAAGACTGAATAGTTTGCATTAAAAGCAACCTAAGCTCATTGGGAAAATGTGCCTCTATGTAGAAACCTGATTCCAAAACAGTTGGGACACTGTACAAATTGTGAATAAAAACAGAATGCAATGATGTGGAAGCTTCAAATTTCAATATTTTTTTCAGAATACAACATAGATGACATATCAAATGTTTAAACTGAGAAAATGTATCATTTTAAGGAAAAAATAAGTTGATTTTAAATTTCATGGCATCAACACATCTCAAAAAAGTTGGGACAAGGCCATGTTTACCACTGTGCGGCATCCCCTCTTCTTTTTATAACAGTCTGCAAACGTCTGGGGACTAAGGAGACAAGTTGCTCAAGTTTAGGAATAGGAATGTTGTCCCATTCTTGTCTAATACAGGCTTCTAGTTGCTCAACTGTCTTAGGTCTTCTTTGTCGCATCTTCCTCTTTATGATGCGCCAAATGTTTTCTATGGGTGAAAGATCTGGACTGCAGGCTGGCCATTTCAGTACCCGGATCCTTCTTCTACGCAGCCATGATGTTGTAATTGATGCAGTATGTGGTCTGGCATTGTCATGTTGGAAAATACAAGGTCTTCCCTGAAAGAGACGACGTCTGGATGGGAGCATATGTTGTTCTAGAACTTGGATATACCTTTCAGCATTGATGGTGCCTTTCCAGATGTGTAAGCTGCCCATGCCACACGCACTCATACAACCCCATACCATCAGAGATGCAGGCTTCTGAACTGAGCGCTGATAACAACTTAGGTCTTCCCTGAAAGAGACGTCTCTTTCCTCTTTAGTCCGGATGACATGGCGTCCCAGTTTTCCAAAAAGAACTTCAAATTTTGATTCGTCTGACCACAGAACAGTTTTCCACTTTGCCACAGTCCATTTTAAATGAGCCTTGGCCCAGAGAAAACACCTGCGCTTCTGGATCATGTTTAGATATTGCTTCTTTTTTGACCTATAGAGTTTTAGCCGGTAACAGCGAATGGCACGGTGGATTGTGTTCACCGACAATGTTTTCTGGAAGTATTCCTGAGCCCATGTTGTGATTTCCATTACAGTAGCATTCCTGTATGTGATGCAGTGCCGTCTAAGGGCCCGAAGATCACAGGCATCCAGTATGGTTTTCCGGCCTTGACCCTTACGCACAGAGATTGTTCCAGATTCTCTGAATCTTTGGATGATATTATGCACTGTAGATGATGATAACTTCAAACTCTTTGCAATTTTTCTCTGAGAAACTCCTTTCTGATATTGCTCCACTATTTTTTGCCACAGCATTGGGGGAATTGGTGATCCTCTGCCCATCTTGACTTCTGAGAGACACTGCCACTCTGAGAGGCTCTTTTTATACCCAATCATGTTGCCAATTGACCTAATAAGTTGCAAATTGGTCCTCCAGCTGTTCCTTATATGTACATTTAACTTTTCCCGCCTCTTATTGCTACCTGTCCCAACTTTTTTGGAATGTGTAGCTCTCATGAAATCCAAAATGAGCCAATATTTGGCATGACATTTCAAAATGTCTCTTTCAATATTTGATATGTTATCTATATTCTATTGTGAATAAAATATAAGTTTATGAGATTTGTAAATTATTGCATTCCTTTTGTAATCACAATTTGTACAGTGTCCCAACTTTTTTGGAATCGGGTTTGTACATTTTTGCATAACTTCAAAAACATACTGTACATATGTCACTGCAATTCAGTCCAGCTGAAATTAACACCAGTAGCAGTAAAACACAAACAACAACTTAAATTCCTTTTCACACAAATTCAGATGTAAAGGGCATTATCGATTAATAAAGACTTACTTTTGCACCATACCTTATACACAATAGTACACTCTTAAAAAATGTTCAGTGTGATTCTCTTGACTCAATTTTAAAGAACCCTTTATCCCAAAAAGGTTCTATAGGAGAAATGTCTGAAATGATTGAATAATACTTTCATGTTTAAGGGGTTATTTCATTTTTATTCTAGTGATAACATATGTTTACAAGCTGTTTAATTCATAAGATTTGATTAAAATGAACAATTCATTAAAATTAAATTAATAAATAAATTAAAACTAAATCCATAAAATAATCTCATGATGGGAACCTCAAAACATTTCACATACAGCATGATTTGTAAACTAATACATTTGATATTTGCATCCCATTAAAGACACTTATGGCTCTATTTCCGGCAACATGGCAGCAACATCCTCATTGTACAACATCACTACTGGTGTTGATGAACAACAGCATAACAGATGTCTTTGGGGTTTTTTTTATGTTATTTAAAGTTAATTATGATAAATACTTTGCTTGTTACATGCAACATTTCAGCCATAAATAAAATATAGCTAGATTATCAGTTCATTACCTGTCTAACAATGTATGTTTATGCTGAAATATAATTAAATAATGGTTTGTATATATTGTGCACCATTTTGTGTAGTGAGTTAGCTCACGTGATTTATAAAATTCCACTGAGGAAACATAATGAGCATCGATGCTCCCTGGTTTTTATGGTGCACTGTTGGACTTTTTAGAGAACGAACGTTTCAGAGAACTAGAAAGATTTCATGATTGATACAGCCCCTTAAAATGGCTGACTCCCTGACCAGTGCCCTGATTACTGAACTATGATCGGGTTCAAGTCCCACGAAAAATGAGTAACAAGGATTCCAAGTTAACAATATTTCAAGTGTGAAAAGCCCTTTTTAGCGCCATTTCACTTTGAAAATGACACAAAATGTGCAAGAAGCACATGAACCCTTTTCACATTTCCAGGGTTCTCAAAAGCAGAAGTCATCATAGTTGGGTAAACCTCTATAGGCGAAATTGTATTCCCAATTGCTCCAATATCAAAAGAAAAAAAATCCATAATAGCATTTCCATGATACAAAGCCCTGCACATGACATGCAGGAAAAAAAAAAGAAGTAAATTATGTGCACGATTTACTAATTTGTTCTCTTGATTTACAAATCGTGCGTATGATTTAGTCTACTTTTTTTTTTTTTTCTCCAGCATTTCATGTGTGGAGTTCCGTACCGTGACTTTCCAAAAGAGGGTAAAAATATAGAGACACTGATTTCAGCAGTCAGAAAAGAAAAAGATGTCAACTTTGCCATCAGTACTTCCTCCAAATGTGGGTATCTGCAGGTTGGAGTTAAGGGGCGTGCCGAAAGTTCTTGACAATTGGTCCCAAAATCTGCCTGTTAGGGTGTGGGGTAGGTTTAGGGGCAGAACAAAAAAACAGAGCAAATTTTTCCAATCCAATGCGCTTTTTCCCCCTTTCACTGCCCCGCATCTCGCGTTTTTCAAAGAAAAAACATCTTCTGTGTGAAAGAGCCCGTAGGCATTAGTTTCTGTTGTAGGATTTTACTTTTCACCCTCGCAGCAGCGTTTTGGTATTTACTGCCACAGTGATAACACAAAGTATAGCTTTATAAATGTGTATTACATTTTTCAAAAATTTAAATATGAAAAACTTTACTAGATTTGCGATGTTGATAACTGTGGAAACGCTCCATCTCAGTCCATATAATGTCATCGAGGTGAGTTTGAGGTTGAACTGTTTTTCCAACAAATTGAAAAAGCGGAAAATCAAGTCATTATCAAAATCAAGTTCCATGACAACCCAGTTAGACCCAGTTGACTTCTAATCTTCGACAGAATAAAATAAAATGTCTTATTTTACCTTTATATTATGATGAATGTGTTAAGATCATTTAGGGCACAGAAAATAAACCAGTTAGGTTCTTATATTCAGTCAAGGTCATCAGCGATTGTCTCCAGAAGCCGTCCCCCAGTTCATGTCTCTTCACTGCTCATCTTGATAAGGAATGATTTCTGATAAAACCCAGTGAAGCTGCCACGAAAGATTCTCATATCTTAAACACAGTATGATATCAACTGTTGTTACATGATAATTTTCTTTACTAGATCAGCTGTAATGCTCCAGTATTCCAGGAAAATTATTTCAGATGTAGCTGATGTGCTTGTGAGGTGAATTATGGGTATTATTCCTCTGCATCACAGTGCCCTAGTGACCTTCCTCTGGACGCTATGCATCAAGCTCACTGAAAATAGAGCGCTGAAAGAAAAACCCCTAGTGGTTAGTGACGGAACAAGACAAACAATGATAGCATATAATAGATCACGAGGAAACACACACACACACACACACACACACACACCTACACACACACACACACACAGGGGAAAACAGAACACAGCCCATATTTTTCAGCCACTTAACACCAAGAAATCCTGATTTAGCACAGTATTGTGCTCAAAATAATAAATAAAAAGGTTCACAATAAACAATGAGAAGTAATGATTTGTGACTTGTTTGTGTGACTTTGTACAAACATTACCACCTGTGTTGTGTAATATACAGAGTATTTTCTGTATGCAAAGAGTACCCAGGTAATCTACTACATTTTCCATATAGGCTATATGTAATATAAAGCAGTGGTTCTCAACTGGTTTGGCCATGGCCTGCGACCCAGTTTTTTTTTTTTTTTTTTTTTTTAGGAATTTGACCTATATCTTTTAATATCTTCTTTTGTGTTCAACAGAAGAAAGAAACTCATATAGGTTTGTAACAACATGAGGTGACGCAATGCCAGTGAACTGTATTGAAATGGGAATGTTTATGGTTACTCACGTAACCCTGGTTCCTTGAGATAACGGGAATGAGCATTGCATAGCTTGCCATACTACTATGCTCCCCAGTGAGTCACACTAGCCACATCTCAGTCAAAAGATTCTGACGTTATGGCATTTCTGCATGACTGCAGTCAACCCCACCCATTTTGGCAGGATGAAATGCCATTTATCTGTGTAGTTGCACAGATGTGAACCAATCAGGCTTCAGGATTTGGAGAAAAAGGAGTTTCCTTTCGAATGGGAACTCGCACTGCGTCCGAAGACATTTGACAATGACATTGGCTTGTGACAGCCCATGACGTCACTCTAGTGCGACCGTTAGTACAAAAGGGAACCTAGAGTACGTCAACAGCTTTTTGTCTTCAGGAGATTGTTTGTTTTAAGCGTGTGAAGGCCATTACCATGGCATCCGCTGGCAAGCACTTCAGGAAGTGTGTCCCTCCATGTCAGCGTTTTCTGACACCGGATGATACACATATGTGCGTTATCTGCCTCGGAGAAGATCATGTGCATTCTGTTCTCGAGGGAGCGGAATGCGCAGATTGTGAGGGCTTTTCCATGAAAAAGCTCCATTTGCGCCTGTCACTGTTCTCGAGGGAATTAGGACAGGCATCTGCCCCCGGGTGGTTCGGGACCTGCTGCAGCTGAGGCACAGTGGAAACTGAGATCCTGGGGCCCACAGGTCGAGCTAGCGGAGGATTTTGAGCGAGGTATGTCTATTTCTCAGTCCTCTACCACTGATGCGAGTTGGATGTGGATGTTCTTTCTTTAGAATCGTCCGATCCAACAGATCGAGATGAGAAGAGCAGGAAGTGGCTATTGAGGGTGAAGATATTTTAATGGAGCCCTCTCAGCCTGCCTGACCCGCATACAGTGAACTGTTGGATGTTATGGCGCGCATGAGAGAGATCTCCCGTGGAAGCGCAAAAAGCCACAGACCGCTTGTGGCAGATTAGACAAGTTTCTTGGCTGGCCGATGGCTCTGCACATGATGGCAGTGTTGCAGGCCTACCAGGCCGACCTGCTGAAAGACCTGGATGATGGCAGTTACCTGAACCAGTTACTGAGCTGCGGCGTGCCACAGATGTTGCTCTCCAGGCCTTCAAGCAAACAGCTGCTGCTGTTGGTCATACAATGGCAGCAAGGGTGGCAACGGAGAGGCACCTGTGGATCAACCTGGCTAACATCAGGGAGAAAGAAAAACAATTTCTTCTCAATGCGCCAGTCTTGCCCTCAGAACAACAGTTGTTCAGCACAACAGTCAAGGCGGCGGTCAATAAATTCAGAGAGGCAAGGGCACAGTCTGCAGCATATAAAAATAAATACTAAATTAATTATTAATTAAATTAAATTAATAATATAATTAATAGCTGTCTCAGGTCTGCACCCAAAACCTCAGGGCACCCTGGGCTGTCTGTGTCTTCGGAGAATAGGCAGGCCTAGAGGCAGAGTGTCGCCACTCGGGCTCCTCCTCCTCCTATGGGCTGAGGGCTCTGCTCACCTAAACTCCACCTAGACAGTATCTTCAAGTCTTTAGCCCTCTCAAGGCCACCTTGATAAGCTGTCTTTATGGTTGAGATTGGCTGGCCTCCTCTCGCTCAGGGAGTCATTCTGCTGAGGCCTCCGCTCTCCTGAGCTCCACCTAGACATTAACATCAGTTGTTCGGCCCTCTGTGAGGCCACCTTGATAAACTGTTCCTGAAGTTGAGTAGGTATGGCCTCCTCTTAGATCCAGATACCCCTAGTATAAGTGACATGGCGAGAGAACTTTCATTTCCTCTCCTTGCCTGTATTCCCTTTAAGGTGATGCCTGTCATTACTGGACCTGAGTTCTGCCTTGGTTAGGCTCTCCTTGCATAGAACATGAGCTTAGGTTGTGGCCTTAGGGAACAGTGTCACTGATAGCTCCGTGTATGTGTGAGGGATTGGTCTCCAGCATCTAAGTCCATTGAGATTCCTTTGTGCTTATCATAGCCATTTAGGCAGTTATTCCCTCAGAATGGCGGAGTGGGTATTTAGTTCCCCAAAGTGTCTTTGGACGCAGTGCGAGTTCCCATTTGAAAGGGAACATCTCAGGTTACACTTGTAATCATGGTTCCCTGAGAAGGGGAATGCGACACTATGTCTCACAGCAATGCTTCGGGTATACCTGGTCATGTGTACTTCAGACAAAACTGCTGGTGACGTGTACTCTAGGTTCCCTTTTGTACACACGGTTGCACTAGAGTGACATCACGGGCTGTCGCAGGCCAGTGTGCCTAATGATGATGATGATATAACGTTTTTATTGAATGAAGGTAAAAAAACAGAGAATTTTAATTAATTAAAATATATTAAATTACAATTAAGCTTTTAGTGTAATCTTTAATGTAGTTTAATGCGCCCTGCAGTGACTATAGTAATTTGCAACTAATAGATCTCAGTTAGCTGTTACGCTTTCTCAAATATTACAACCCTAGACCCTCTCATCTCCTCAATAATAAGACAATCTCTGCTTAAACTGCATCTGACGTGCTTTCACGCACGTCTTTCAAAATAAAGGTCTCACGCCAGAAAGGTAATGTAGTGTCTGGACCAATCAGGCACACAATTATTCATTATATTTAAACAAATTACCATAAACTCACTCTATCAAAGTTCTGTGAACCCATCCCCCTAAAACTGCAACTATCATCCCAAACATAGCTAAACCACAGGCAGAACTAGGTGTCCTGTTACAGATACTTGGAACTTTTATGATCAGAAAGAATTTTTCAGAGACTAGTGACTCTGACTTCATTCTTTCTGAGAAAGACAAATAAACCATCTTAATCCTATGTATTCTCTATATAACCACCTGGGAAATGTATAAACATGTATCCAATTTTCCCATCACGTGACTTTCCTTTTATAGACTTTATTCTATGTATTAATTCTCTCTTTTTAACTATTTTGGTATTAATGTTCCATAGTTGCAAATGTATAGTTAACTGCACCTCATCAGCACGCTCATCACCAGCACTACTTAAGACACTTACAAACACAGTCACATTGTCCGGTCTCGTTTGCATTAAAGGACTTTCCTGAATGCTTACCTCAAGGACTCCTACTTACCTGTACTCCGTGTACCAAAGCTCCTCTCCTCTTCTTCTATCTGGTGTGAAGTGTTGTTTGAAGTCATCTACTCCATTCAGCAAGTATCATTCTCCATTGTCACTCTGCAACCACAAAAGGACAGTGTCATTCTCCATATCATTCATCAGTCACGAACTTGCATCTGTTTACTCACCTGTTGTCATCCATATACTCTGCTTGTGCTCAATAAACTACCTGTTAACCTATCTTCTGTCTCCCAGCTGGTCCTATTGTAACAGAAGACTGGACCATAACAGCGGAACACAAGCATGAGTCAATCGGATCCCTTCCAGGATTTGGTGGATGCGTTTCGTCGCACTTTCAGTGTGCAACCACCATCACAAGCGCCACCGCCAGCTCCAGCTCCCGCCATCACTTCCGCATCCACCGTCACCTCTCCCTCACTACCAGCGTACACCAGTCCCATGGCCAAACCGGCGCCCTACTCTGGTTCAACGGAGGACTGCAATGGTTTCCTCCTGCAAGTTTCTCTGACCCTGGAGATGCAACCGCACCTGTTCCCCACTGACTACTCAAAGGTAGCATTCATCATTTCACAACTTTCTGGCAGAGCTCTACAGTGGGCCGATTCCATCTGGTCGCAAAACAATCCAGTAACGCAGACATATTCAGGCTTCGTCGAACACTTCCGGGAAGTGATTGGAAAACCATCCTGGGATTCATCTATCGGTGAGAAACTGTATAATTTGAAACAATGAAAGTTGTCTGTTAACGAATATGCTCTGCAGTTCAGAACTCTCGCTGCCCGGAGCGGATGGAACGAACAAGCGCTGCTGACGTCATACCGTCAAGGACTGGATCCTCGAGTGCGGTTGCATCTCGCTGCATACGAAGATACCATCGGGCTTGAACGCTTCATCCAGCTATCAATACGCTTCGCCACTCGTATGCAGTCGTGTCTCAAAGAGCACCTGGGTCAGAGCCTTCACAACACCTTCCTCTGCCGGCCAGAATCCATCAGCACTCCAGAACCAGCACATGAACCCATGCAAGTGGAATCTTCACGGCTGACTCCAACGGAAAGACAGAGAAGGCTGACCCAGAATTTGTGTTTATATTGCGGATTACCGGGGCATGTACTCTCCTCATGCCCTACACGTCCTCCACGTCCCATGGTGAGTGCCATTATCTCTACTCTCCAGACGCAAAAGCCACTCACCACGACTATAACTCTTACTGCTGCCGATGTTTCTCTTCCAGTATCCGCCCTCCTCGATTCTGGGTCAGCGGGAAATTTCATCTCTGGCGCCCTCTGTCATCAGCTCAACATCAAGACCAAGAACACGCCGACCACCTACCAGATCCACTCAATAACAGGCAGACCTGTGAGTAACAAACGAGTCAGCCGCATCACGGAACCAGTTCAACTACAAGTCAGAGTGCTGCATATCGAATACATTCAATTGCTGGTTCTGGAGGGTTCCACCGCTGACGAGATACTAGGGCGTCCGTGGTTGCAGCAGCATGATCCCACCCTCTCTTGGAAAACTGGAGAAGTCCTGAAGTGGGGCGAAACCTGCTTTCCCAAGTGTTTCTCCGTCCTGCCTGTTCCCAAGTCTCCTTGCTCCAACGTTCTTCCAGTCTGTGCCACATCCGTTGAGAGTCCCCTCAAGAAACGGTCTGTGGACATCCCGTCCTGCTATGCCCCCTTCAGCGACGTATTCTGCCCCAAGAGAGCCTCCAAGCTGCCTCTACACCGGCCATGGGACTGCGCCATCGACCTGCTTCCGGGTGTGTCAGTGCCAAGGGGTAAAATTTACCCCTTATCCATCCCGGAGGAGAAGGCCATGGTGGATTACATCGAGGAGGCATTGGCTCAGGGATACATCCAACCATCTACTTCCCCTGCTGCATCCAGCTTCTTCTTCGTGGCGAAAAAGGATGGAGGCTTGCGGCCATGTATTGACTATAGAGCTCTCAACGCCATCACTGTCAAATTCAGATATCCCCTTCCTCTCGTCCCAGCTGCCCTGGAACACCTCCGTGGATCCACTGTGTTCACCAAGTTGGACCTCCGCAGCGCCTACAACCTGATCCGGATACGTGAGGGGGACGAGTGGAAGACCACCGGCCATTACGAATATCTGGTTATGCCGTACGGCCTGGTCAACGCCCCCTCCGTCTTCCAAGATTTCATCCACAAGGTGCTCCGGGAGTTCCTCCACAAGTTTGTGCTAGTGTACATAGATGACATTCTGATATACTCCCGGAGTATGGCCGACCATCAACGCCACGTTGCGGAGGTCCTGCAACGCCTGAGAGACTTCCAGCTCTTCCTCAAGGCTGAGAAATGCTCATTCCACCAATCCTCAGTGCAGTTCCTTGGTTATAACATCGACCACAGTGGCATCCGGATGGACGAGGGGAAGGTGGCAGCTATCAAGAACTGGCCAACTCCCACTACCGTCAAAGAGCTCCAGCGTTTCCTCGGCTTCGCCAACTTTTACAGAAGATTCCCAGAATTACAGTTCCATTACCAGCCCACTTACAAGCCTCCTCCGCAACGAGCCCAAGTCTCTGTCCTGGACTCCATTTGCCACAGAAGCATTTAACACCTTGAAACAAGCCTTCACGACCGCTCCACTCCTGGTGCATCCCGACCCTGACAAAGTCTTCGTCGTGGAAGTCGATGCCTCAACCACCGGAGTTGGAGCGGTATTGTCGCAGCAGCAGGGGAACCGGAGCCGACTCCATCCATGTGCCTTCTTCTCCCGCAAGCTCAACCCGGCGGAGGTGAATTACGACATCGGCAACAGAGAACTTCTAGTAGTCAAGCTGGCCCTCGAGGAGTGGAGGCATAGGTTAGAGGGAGCCCGACACCCGTTCCTAGTCCTAACGGATCACAAAAACCTGGAGTACCTTCGAGCCGCCAAGAGGCTCAATCCTAGACAAGCCCGGTGGGCTCTCTTCTTCACACGTTTTAACTTTACCATTTCCTACCGTCCTGGCTCCAGAAATATCAAAACGAACGCCCTGTCACGTATCCATGCTCCAGATGAAAACACTGAAGAACCCGAGTCTATCCTACCTGAACAAATGATCATCAGTCCCATCACCTGGTCTCAAGAAACTCTCCCTCCTTCCAATGTCTCCACCAACACTCCGCCGGGTTGCCCCCAGGGCTTGCAATACATCAACCGAGCACGGCGCACTCCACTGATCCACTCTGCACACTCTTCACTAGGCACTGGCCACCCAGGGGTCAATGAAACCCTCTCGCTGCTGAAAGAGCGCTTCTGGTGGCCCAATATGGCTAACGACGTCAGAAGGTACGTGCAGGGATACAAGGAATGACCCATGTCCAAGAGCCCACGCCATTTACCATCCGGCAAACTTCTTCCTCTGCCCATTCCCAACCGACCCTGGTCACACCTAGGAGTTGACTTCGTGACAGATCTCCCAGCCTCCAACGGATTCACCTGCATTTTCGTCGTTGTGGACAGGTTTTCTAAATCCTGCCGACTCATCCCTTTAAGAGGCCTGCCCATGGCCATGGAAACTGCTGAAATTATGTTCAACACTATCTTCAGATACTACGGAATCCCCGAAGACATTGTATCCGACAGTGGACCTCAATTCATCTCACGGGTCTGGAAAGCTTTCTTCTCACTCCTAGGTGTGACCGTGAGCCTCTCCTCGGGATACCATCCGCAGTCGAACGGGCAGACGGAACGCAAGATCCAAGAAGTTGGGCGATTCCTCCGTACCTTCTGCCACGGCCACCAGGACTCTTGGAACCAGTATCTGGGTTGGGCCGAGTACGCACAAAACTCCCTCCGCCAATCTACCACTGGCCTGATACCCTTCCAGTGCGTGCTCGGCTACCAACCCCCACTGTTCCCCTGCTCTGGGGAACCATTCGACGTACCATCAGTCGACTACTGGTTCGGAGAGAGCGAGAGGGTCTGGGACTCAGCCCACCACCAGTTACAACGGGCCCTTCGTAGGCGCAGGATGACCGCGGATTTACGATGTTCTGAGGCTCCTGCTTACCAACCCGGACAGAAGGTATGGTTATCAACCAGAGATATCCGCATGCATCTACCCTGCCGTAAGCTGAGTCCCAGATTCATTGGACATCGGGTTAATTGATTGTAATATTAATTTTATTACATTAAGTTAATTTTATTAACTGATCCAAATATTAATAATTAATTATAACTAGTTATGATTAATTATTCATATTTATTTTGAGCTAATTTGCTACAGTAACATCATGACAATGCATGGCTGTGATATGAATGGCATCAGAGAGGGGGAAAAGTACTAAAATATCAACTAAAATATTATGAATAATACTTGTAATTTCTAGTTGCTTTCAGAAAATATATATTTACCAGTACTCTGAATATCCACCTTATTATGCAATGCTTAAAAAAGCTATTTTCTGTGAATGCACAAAGACTACTAGCCGTATTAACCGCTAGCGAGAAGAATAAGTGCAGTAAATAGTACAAATATTTGCGCTACAAATAACGTCTTTCAAAATAAAAGTCTTGCATCAGAAATTCAGAATTACATTTCTTGTTGTTTCTTTAACTGCACACACCGCAACCAACTTTTGGTCTTGTAATAACAAAGTGCAGTAAAAGGTAAAACTATTTGCACTACAAACCAGTATGTTTATAATTACTACAATAGATTAAAATAGTATGGTAAGAAATACCAGTTTGCAGTATCAAGCTGCATAACGAGCTGTTTTGTACAGCTAAAAATAACTGGAAGTGAATGACACTGGAAGACAGACACGTTTCATTTACAAATGATCCACTCTTACATTAAAATTAAGGTGGATGCCTTTTTCAGTGGAGTAAAATGGTTTTTAGGCTTTTTTGTAGTTACAGTATCCACCAGCAGGGACTAGCGCAGCAATGCTAAGTAGCCGCTAGTAGCCAAACCTTGACCCCTTGATTTGAACACATTTACATGTCAGTGGCTATCAATAATGATACAATTTTCATTTTTAATTCAATTATTCATGTAAGGAACAATGTTAAATGGTATTTTTCCTAAACACCAGACAAACTAAAAAACCAAGGAAAATCTGTCAAAATCTTGTGCTGTTCCTGTTATGTGCAGCACCTACAGCTCTGCATTTTAGCATAGCATGTATTATTTTGTGAATCTATCACAATGTTATTCAGACAGTTAATTGAATTAATGAATTGAAAAGGGATTATTAGTGGAGGATCAATTCTAAAGGCAAAAAAAATATTTGTTTTGTTTTGTTTTGTTTTCTGCAAAAAACCTTGTCTAACATTGGAAATGCAAACGCACTTTAAAGTACACAGCATGTCAGTGTTATTTAAGGGTTCAGTCAGTAATGAAGAGGTGAGCTTATCATATCAGACACCTTTAGGACTGGCTGACTAGAGGAATCTCCTTACAGGTCGGTGGTCCGTTTGAAGCTCTCCTCCCCTGTGAATGCCAGTCTTGCTTTGAAGTTTCCTCAACGTGACATCAACCCGGTATCTCAATCCACGCACCATGGGTGATCCAGTGAATATTTCATTGGATATCAGTTGCTTCTCTTCACGATATGCTTCAAACATCAAGGTGGAACATCCCTCTGAAGTGAAATGGGGACTTTTATGATTTTTCAAGTCCTTGTGGAAAGAGGATGAAGTTAATTCTAAAGGTCAAGGAACATTCATATCACCATGGTAGGTTCTCAAGGCTTGAATGACTTTCCCTGAAAATGACTTTTAATATGCCACGATAAGCACAGACTATTAAATCCAATGGCCACAGCACATAATACGCATGAAAATGAAAGACAGTAATGAAACAGTGTGATGTTATTAATTCTCTCCTGGTAGTGGTCATCTGAAATGCACACCACACTTGCCTGTGCCTTGCAAAAAAAAAGTGCATGTCAGAAAAGTTGTGAGGCAAAAACCTAAAAACATGATGGTAGGGCTTTAGGAGTGCATACAAAAGAAATAAACCTATTTTATTGATGACATGCGAGTCAGGGTACAATAGAAAGTCCTGAGAAATGAGTGAGTGGCCATCAGTCAACTCTCCAGTGCTGATGTGAACACAGAAATGGGTTAGCAAAGAAGACAGACAGAGAGAGAGGGAATGAAGTGAAAACTGACAGTGAAGCAAATGAAAAGGAGTGCGGTTGGAATAATAAAGTGAAAAAGAAAAAATAACAGTCAGCAAGAAACGGAGAATCATGGTGGCTACAAGAAACTTGTAGGAGTAGGAGAGAGTGAGGTTGAGATAAAACTTTTGAGCAAAAGATGAGTAAGCAAAAGAGGGCTTACCTATACAGAACTCACTCCCATGATGCTTTAGTGTGTTGTGGATGGTTTCCAGGGTATTATTATGCTGTTACAAAGCTGTTCTTACTGTGTTGCTTTACATATATGTTTGAGTGTTTTGGGTGATTGCTAGCATGTTGCTAGGATGTCGTGGGTGGTTGTTACTATGCAGCTGCTAGAGTGTTTTGGGTGGTTGCTTGGGCTTGGGTTGCTACTAGGGTGTTACATTGCAGTCGCTAGGGTGCTCTTGGTGGTTGCTAGGGCATTGTTATGCAGTTGCTAGAGTGTTTTTGGTAGTTAATAGAATGTTGTTTTGTAGTTTTTATAGGGTGTTTTGCCAGGGTAATGCTATGCAGTTGCTAGGGCGTTCTTGGTGGTTGCTAAGATGTTGCTATGCAGTTGCTAGGCTGTTCTGGGTGTTAAATAGAATGTTGCTATGTAGTTGCTAGGGTGTTTTGGGTGATTGCCAGGGTGTTGCTATGCAGTTGATAGAGTGTTCAGGATCATTTCTAGGGCGTTGCTCTCACCTGGTTACTGAAATGTTGCTATGGATTTGTTAGTATGTTCTGTGTGGTAAAAAGAATGTTGCTATGTAGTTGCTAGGGTGTTTTGGGAGATTGCCAGGGTGTTGCTATGCATTTGCTGGGGTGTTCTGGATTATTGTTAGGTTGTTGCTATGTAGATGCTAGGTGGTTGCTAGGACATTGCTCTACAGTTTCTAGGGTGTTTTGGATGGTTGTTAACAGGCCTAAGATTAAATGGCCCATCCTTAAAGGGTTAGTTCACCCAAAATGAAAATTCTGTCATTAATTACTCACCCTCATGTCGCACTACACCCGTAAGACCTTCGTTCATCTCCGGAACACAAATTAAGATATTTTTGATGAAATCCTATGGCTCAATAAGGCCTGCATTGACAGCAAGATAATTAACACTTTCAATGCCCAGAAAGCTACTAAAGATTTATTTAAAACAGTTCATGTGACTACAGTGGTTCAACCTTAATTTTATGAAGCGACGAGAAAACTTTTTGTGCACCAAAACAAACAAACAAACAAACAAACAAACAAACAAACAAAAACCGACTTTATTCAACAATATCTAGTGATGGACGATTTCAAAACACTGCTTCATGAAGCTTTATGAATCTTTTGTTTCGAATCAGTGGTTCAGAGCACGTATCAAACTGCCAAGGTCTCGTGAACCATTGCAATTTCGAAACACTTATGACGTAATAAAGCCTCGTTTACTGAAATCACGTGACTTTGGTGCTACAAACCACTGATTTAAAACAAAAGATTCGTAAAGCTTCGAAGCTTCATGAAGCAGTGTTTTGAAATCGCCCATCACTAGATATTGCTGAATAAAGTCGTTATTTGTTTTTTTTGGCACACAAAAAGTTTTCTCGTCACTTCATAACATTGAGGTTGAACCACTGTAGTCACATGAACTGTTTTAAATACATCTTTGAAAGCCATTGAAAGTGTTAATTGTCTTACTGGCAATGCAGCACCATTCACTACCATTATACAGCTTGGAAGAGCCAGGATATTTTATAATATTACTCTGATTGTGTTTGTCTGAAAGAAGATAGTCATATACATCTAGGATGGCTTGAGGGTGAGTAAATCATGGTATAATTTTAATTTTTGGGTGAACTTTAAGTCTATGGGAATTTTTTCAAGGTTTATCATCCACTACCCGAAAAAAGTCTAATTCTATCTAGAAAGTAAAAGCATGCTCCTCAACAAATCTGCACTATGTGACCTATCTTCCATGTGTGCAACACAAATGTTGTGGAACTGAGTTATGTAACAAAGCTAAGCTAAGGGATTTGTTTCCAACGGCTCTATGTTTGAGCAATAACAAAAGCGATCCTTGCTTTGGCCAACACTATTAAGTATGGCCATAGCAGAGGAAGAGGAATGCATGAGAAAGTGAACTATATCACTTACCGCCATACATAGAAAAGTGATTCTCATGTGACCTGCTTACACTTATGTAATACCCAGGTGCATATAAACATGGGTTTTATCTCAAATGGTACCCTTAGCTCTTTTGATCCTCACTTTTGTGTCATGAGTTAGAATAGACCGTTGTGAGCGAGTCCATATAATTTGTTCATGTGTTTCTTGTTTCATAATGTCTTCTATTTTTGTCATTTTCTTTTCATGTCCTAGTCCTTGCCTTGTTAATCTCACATACCTATTTAGTCTGGTGTATTTAAAGCCATATTCCTTTGTCAGGCCCTTTTTAGGCTGTGATTGTGGTAAGTCTTATGCTGCGTCCCAGTTTCCCTGCTTATATATGCCTTGAAAGAAATTTCGATAACACTTTATTTTAGGATCTTTAAACTAGTTGCTTATTAGCTTGCATATTACTAGAATATTGGCTGTTTATTAGTGCTTATAAAGCACATATTAATGCCTTTTTCTACATGACCTTATTCTACTTTCTTAATCCTACACAATACCTAAACAACTAACTATTAATGAGCAGTAAATTAGGTATTTATTGAGGGAAAAATCGCAATTAATTTAATATTAATATTAATAAAGTGAATATGTGTTCCCTATACTAAAGTGTTACTGAAATTTCCTACTTACCACTTCTGAAGTTGTGATTATGAGCTTGTCGCATTCAAGTGCTTTGTTGTCAGAAAGAACAGGAATCATGGAGGACACCAGGCTTATTCTTGCCTATTTATTAGGAAAAATTATATTTAACATTGCATTCATTGACAACCTTATAAACATTCATCACGCTCTAGTCAGCTTGCTGACAATTCTGGAATTTCAGTCAAATACAGGCTATTTTTGCTGTGTATAAAACATACAATATGCCTCAAATGGTTATTCATATATGTAAATATGCACTACTTTAACAACAAGACAAGGCGAGGTGACTGTTGTGGAAAAAACTAAAAAACAATATTAGTCACAGCAGCAATCATTCTCCCCTCCGCCATGTTTAAAGTTTATGGCACGCCCAACACGGGAACTAGGGTATCAAAATGATCCCCAAGCCTCCCAGTGGTACATACGACTTGAGAGTGCATTCATGTCCAATTTTTAACTAGGAAACTCATATTTAAAATAATTCCGATTGCACATGAAGGAAGCATATCTTAACCGTCAGTCTCATGTTCATCCACCATGTTTGTAGTTCTTTTTATTCATGTTTGTAGTTCTGAACCAAATCCTTCTTTGATGTGTGATGGGTTGTGGGCAATTTCAGGCATTAGAGCATGCAAGGATCCACGCTTTGAAAATCTACTGGAAATAGTAGACCATCCTGGGACTTTTGGCATACTGTTTTTAAAGGGATATTTCGCCAAAAATGAAAATTATCCCATCATTTACTCAAGCCATCCTAGGTGTATATGACTATCTTCTTTCAGACGTACACAATCAGAGATATATTTAAAAATATCCTTAGTCCTCCAAGGTTTATAATGGTTGTGAATGGGGGGGGGATGCATTTTTTTTATGCATCCATCCATAAAAAAAAGTAATACATACGACTCCAGTTGGTTAATAAAGGCCTTCTGAAGTGAAGCCATGCATTTTTGTAAGAAAAATATACATATTTAAAACTTTATAAATCCAAATAACTAGCTTCCGGCGGACGACCATGTGCAGAATGTGTATTTTGTACGTGCAGTTACAAAAATCCAACAGTGCGTGTACAGTACGCTGACCCTCGCGTACGTGTAAAAAGTGAAGTATACTTTGGGCTTTATTCTAATCTAAAATAAATAATAATAAAAAAAACGGAAAACTACATAAACTTAAATGATATAAGCCTAGACAAGGGAAACAATAATCAAATAAACTGGTTCAAGACACACATGCACTGAATTCGTAACAACTTACTGGCATAATACTAATACTACTTAAGCAGGTAAATATAAGGGGACTGTTTCAAAGTCTGTTATAAGTGATGACGCTGTGACCGTGACCTGCAATAACCATAATGTGCTCAATGCAAGCAGAAGTTATGAAACATTTCCTGTTTTCTTTTTTATAACGGCAAGAATCCAGTTATGATTCACACTCCAAATTCAAAATCTTTTGTTATTTTATTTTAAATCGCATTGTTAACGCTACATTTTAATTACAGCTGTTTGAGGGCTTTTTGTCTTGCTGTATCAAACGTGTCACAGTGTAACAATCCATTTACCTTTTTTTGCTTGTTTCCTTTCAAACACAAAGGCAATTTCTTGACAAAAATAGGTTTATTTCAGCAATTACAGCAGGACAGCTGTATCTCTGTTTTGAAAGTCTAGGATAATTCCTCTGTCACATATAATTATTGTATTAAAATAACAGACCCAAATCACTTTCACGGCATAATATTGATTCAAAAGAAAGCCACTCTTCAACAACGACCATAATAAATACATTTATTATGTCTGTAGCTGGCTGCTGAACAGGTCAGGCCTTTCTCAGAGAGTTAAATCCAGGCTTCAAGAGCACTTGGAAATCAGGTTGACAGGCATTTGTAATTGAAGCTGCTTGTGAGAGGAGTGAACAGCCAACTACTCACTCGCTTGAAATTAGCCTCAGTGCCGTAGTTACGCAACCACGCAACATGGTCACCAGCAGACAGTTTTTTTTGTGTAATGATTTATGACTGAGATTCTCGTTACCTGTATGGACACCAATGAGGTGGAAAATTACTGTGCCAAGTTTTTTAGATTGATGTATAGCAACTAATGCGTTCTTACAATAGAGCTTTGAAGTAATATGCCAATAATAAGTTGACTGAAAGTTATAGCACTTTGTACAGTTTTAAAAACAATACATTTTAAAAGAATATACTGGTTCAGTTCTTCTGCTATCTTCATCTTGACCTCAGACATTATCCAGTATGAGGCAACAGTGCTCCCAGATCAGCACTTAACTCTAACATTCAGCATTGCTTCCAGTTGAGACTTTCAATTGTATCGTCCAAAGCACTTTTCTCCAAAACCCTCTCCATCTGTGTTAGCCAGACGCTTGTGAATAATTCAGCGTGATGCACGAGTCCTTGCCAGTGTGTAAATGTGCTTTTCTCCCCATTGCAGTCTCCGTCTTTAGCCTTTCCAGACCCGGCACTGCAGGACGTCTCTACAACACGGATAACAACCAATAAGCTCGCAGTGTGTAGGCGATATCCGTGCTTTTAATAAGCATGGCGCTGTGAACCAATTGGCAGAGATGCTGGCTATAGCAAGTTCACAAAGTGTGAAAGATGTAAAAATTACACACCTATGCAGACCTTTTTTACATTCAGAGGCTAAATGCAATACCAAATGCAATATCATTTTTTTTTACCGGTCTCGCAAACAGACCTGAGGCATGAACACCGCAGGTTAGCGATGCCCTACTACAGAGTAAAGTTTTCTACGAAGTCCTACTACAAAGCAAATATTCTTTCTGACTGTCAGTCGATACTCATTATTAATAACTCACAGAGCTTGTTTATTTCTGTGATAAATCTTTTAGGTGCTGACACAACCGATGAGAAACTTAGAAAGGACATGTAGGGGGTGGAGAGACAAGCCATGAGGTTTTTGGGCCTGTCCCATTTCCCACACTTTCGGCCTTTACACTTTTCCACCTGTCATGCATATTTCCTGTATTTGTCTCAAATGTTAAAGTTGCCGTGAACAAATGTATAGATCTTCGATGGGATATACTTATAGTAGTGTAAAATGCAAATAAAGACTTTACAGAGCTTTATTTATACATTTTGATTTTTTTTATACTTTGCACTTTGCACAGTTCATTAAAGTGCCCCTATTATGCCTTTTCTAAAGTTCCTAATATTGTTTAGGGAGTGTCCTGCGACAGGTTTACATGCATGCAAGGTCAAAAAACACTTTTGTTTTCTCATAATATACATTTAATTTCACTTCAGTTCTCTATGTTTTGTAAACGATTTGTTAGAAGCAGTCCAAAGAATCAGTCTCTCTAAACCCCTCGAAAGCAGACTGCGGGTTTGGCTCACGTCCGCAGCGTCTGTGTCCAAAGTTGCCCTGATACACCAAACTGACGCTTGACAGCCGACGGCCAAGTAGCATGTCAGTTCTGCGCCTGCGTGAGATGAAATGCCTTTCCGAACCAGCAGGCGGCAGTAGCTGAACAGCCAATCAGAATGATCAGATGACCTGACGTACCGACGAGCTCCAACGCTGATTCAACATGTCGAATCAGCCGGAAAAAAAGCCGACGAGGACCAACTTCAGCCGACGGTGGAACACACTGAGAAAACTTAGTCAGCCGACGAAGAAAAACTGCCCGACGGCCAACTGTCGGCTTGGTGTGTTCCTGCCTTATTACAATACAGATATAGCTCCACTATGTTGTAATAATAAAAACACAGAGAGAAAAAAAAAGTTTGTTTTACAGTTATGTAAGCGAACCGGGCGTACAGATATGCTGTAAACTCCCACGTTAACTGAGCACAAACGTGAACGAAAGTTTTGCTCCATCCGTGATTATTACTCCAAGTAATAAGACAGACAAGCTGCATTAATCGACACATTTTTAGACAATATTGGACCCACATCTGAATAGCAGAACTACAGAAACGTGAGTTAGCTGGTTAGCAGGAGACATACACACTAGGGTGTACGTTACACAACATAACATACAAAAATACGATCGCTAGAAAATATAAATATGAATTATTAATCATACTTGAGATTTAGAGGAGCAAGCTGGTCCAAATAAACTGGGCACTGATCCATTAAGACCAAGCGTTTTGTAAATCCTGCGTTAAACTCCCCGAGGTTTGAGAAGCAGTCGTCAGTAAAATGACGGAACACAACAAAAGATTTTACTGCTGTGGGATTGTTGAAAAAATGAATTTTCCCTGGCGTCTGCATGTGCAATAAGTGGGCGGGTAATATGCTAATGTTTTGTTGTGACATCATAACGAAATGGCTTGGGATTCGTTTTACAAACGACTCATTTAATTGATTCAGAGTCGACTCTTACTTTTGAGAGATAATAACTTAATATATGGTGCACTTTCAGATTTAAATATTTGCAGGATGTTTTTACTCACTTAGAGCTATGTTACACACTACATGTCATTTTCAAAAATCCATAATGGGGCACTTTAACTGTGGTGCTTTGACATCTAATGGTTTCGGGGCACATAAGTTGCTGAATGATGGGATACGCTTAGCTTCAAAAAACGCTCTGAAGTGGTATTAGAGATAGTGCTGAAAGTGACATGTGAAGGCCAAGTATGGTAACACATACTCAAAATTTGTCCTCTGCATTTACCCCATCAGTTAATGCACGCACATTAGGAGTGAGTAGTGACAAACACACCCAGAGCAGTGGGCAGCCGTTTTTGCTTTGGTGCCTGGGGAGCGATTGGGGGTTAGGTGCTAACACATTAGTTGGGGGTTAGGGCTCCTCAGTCATTCCCTGCCAGTATTGAGAATCAAAGCCGCAACCTTCGTGTTACCAGTCTGACTCTCATATTACCAGTCTGACCATTAGGCCACTGAACTTTTGGCATTTTTCAGACCTAGGACAGTCTTACGCACTTACTTCCTGTCGAATATATGCACATTCAAGTGGCCAAAATATGGATATCTGGATATTAGAACAGTAGAACAGGCCCACTTTTAATGTTTCACTGGTGTAACGGACATAGGCCGGTAAGAGCTGTGCGTGTAAACCTCGCTTCCCTGATCTCAAGAGGCGCTCTAGGACTTGACTGATTCTAGAGACTGCGGTCTTTAGCTTCCTTGTTGGAGTGCCCAACTTCCATGTTGGCAGACAAGGGTTCAGCTTAGAGCAGGCGGTTCGAACTGGAGGGGTTACATTGGTGCCATGACCTGGATGGGAGTGAGGTTTAGGGGGTGAGTGTAATGGACATAGGCCGGTAAGAGCTGTGCATGTAAACTTCTCTTCCCTGATCTCAAGAGGTGCTCTAGTGACTGACTCTAGAGACTGCGGTCTTTAGCCTCCTTGTTAGAGCCCCCAACTCCCATGCCGACGGACTAGGGTTTGAGTGCCGTTTAGAGCAAGCAGTTAGGACAGGAGGGGTTACACTGCCTTGTTTTCAACTTTATGTTTGACTGACACGTATTAATATGGAGCACAGATTTTATTTAACAATAAAATCTGTGATCATTTTGTGACTCACTGTAATGCGAGTAGCTGATTTCTTTTATAAAATGGCGGCAACAGAGAGTTGCGTGTATGATTATTAATAATTTTGGTAACACTTTAGAATAATGGTCCATTATTAACAGGTAACTATGCAGTAAGAAATGCAGGACAAATGAGCAGTACTAAATCAACATGAGCAATCACAACAATATGTGTCTGAAACGTAAGGAATTGTCTTTTTTTACTCTGAATAATTACATAATTACTCTGCAGGAACTGCCAGTGATCCTGACCATTAATTTCAGTTTAAAATAATGGTCCAGATCACTAGTAGTTCTTGAGGAGTGACTAGGCAACACTTGAGTAATTATGATGCATTTTTTGACCATGTTTAGAGTAAAAATCTCAGACACATGCTAATGTTGTGATTAGTAGTAATTAATTGGTATAATTTGTCATAAAGTTAGTTAGTAGTTCTTAATGAAGCTAATATTATTCAGTAATTATTGATTACAAACTATATCAGTCCTAAATTTGCCATTACTGATTAGTTCATCTTGTTTCCATATAGTAGAAGCCAAAGAGTTGATGTATACTCTCAGAAAAAAATGGTATAAAAACGGTCACTGGGACGGTACCCTTAAAAAGGTTCTAATATGTACCATTTGATTAGCTATCTGTTACTTAACATAATAATAAAATTCTATTACATACTGGGTAACACTTTAGTATAGGGAACATGTATTCACTATTAACTACGTCTTTTCCCTTAATAAACTCCTAATTTACTGCTTATTAATAGTTAGTAAGTTAGATGTTAAGTTTAGGTATTGGGTAGGATTAAGAATATAGAATAAGGTCATGCTGAATAAGGCATTAATATGTGCTTAATAATTACTAATAAACAGCCAATATTTTAGTAATATGCATGCTAATAAGCAACTAATTAAAAGACCCTAAAATAAAGTGTTACCACATACTGATTAGTTAACACATCTTCCTTAGTACTTAGCAGTAGTGACTTAAGTGTTAATGAAGAATTACCTATTAGTTCTTCAGTAATTCCTTATTAGTTATGCAGTAAGTAAGAAACAGTATTCTAAAGTGTTACCCACTTCTGGTACCAATATGCACCTTTAAGGTACTAATATGCACTATTTAGGTTAAAAAAAAAAAAAAAAAAAAAAAAAAAGGTGTACCTTTTAAAAGGGTACTGCCCCAGTAACAACTTTTGTACCTTTTTTTCTGAGAGTGTAGAACTACTCATTTGTCCTGCATTTCATCCTGCATAGTAACTTATTAAAGATGGACCATTATTCTAGGCTGTTTACAATTTCCTTATTGACTCTTCCAGTCTGAATTTAGAGTTGAAACTATCCATATAATCAAGATTCTATTCTATTCTATTCTATTCTATTCTATTCTATTCTATTCTATTCTATTCTATTCTATTCTATTATAAATTCCTGTTGTCCCTTTTCACCTTGAGGCTATAAGAAAAAATTGGCATATCTTACCCTACTTTCTCTTATACTGTTAGCTCAGTGCTTCAGCATTGACCATTTGTATCAGTTGTAATTGCCTAACCTGGCACACTGTAGTAATCTGAATGTCATTAAGCAGATTCCCGTGTCTTTATTCTTATCTCGGGAAACACATGAGGCAGAGAAGTAAATCTGCTTGTTTAGTGGAAGAATGGCCTGATGGCCAGCCAAACGGAAGGGCTGATGGGCCACATTCCCATAATGGACTAGTGAGGTAGGGAGGGGTGTAACCACACTGCAATGTATAAATGCTTGGTTGCCCAAGAGCAGCCAAGCATTGTGATCTCACCGAGTCACAAACTTGTGCAGACCGGGTTTTGTTCTGACGAAGTCTTATGTTGGCAGCTGATCTACCATTATCCATTCAGTCACAGCCAGCTCCCTGCAGGTGCAGCGGTGCTTTAAGGCCTTTGTCACTAAAAACTAGAGCATTTGTTGTAAATGTTATTGGAAAACTAGGGAAAAGGAAGACAGTTCAGATGTGAAAGACCCTTTGTGAACCTTCCTTGAGGTTAATGAATTGTGAGTTGCTTTGGAGAAAAAGGCTAGCTAAATGACAATCTCATAATAAAATATACATATAACAGCCAGGCATTTAAGAAAAAAAAAATCAGATAGAACCAATATAATTTGCAGGGCTGCATGCACAAATATGTTTTTTTTTTTTTTTGTAAATAAATAAATAAATAATAATAAAAATAATTTATCAAATTCTGAGATTTGTAAATGTTTTAAAGGTTTTAAGCTCCAAGACTCAAAATATCATTTTTAATTGCTAAAATATTTAACCTTTTTATTTTCAAAATATCATATCAAACATCTGGTAGCACTTGAATTAGCACCGAAAGTGCAATGGCACCTATTGTATCCATTCTTCTTCTTCTTCTTCTTCTTCTGTTTCTTCCGTTCTGGAAGTCTATGGCAGTTATGAAATTTGGCACACTGATAGAGAACAGTCTCAACATTAACTACAGCAAATTTGGTGTTTCTAGATCAAACTCTCTAGCGCCACCACTTGTCCAAATTTTCATTCATGGTTACGCTAATAACTTTTGAGCCATAAGGGTTAGAAACAAAATTCTTGCACCCTATTGCACCCTATGATGTAATTTTCCATCATAAAACTTTTCCTGCCAAATTTTCCCACCAAAAACCCCCTACTTTTTCGAACTTCTCCTAGACGGTTGCTCCAATTTTCATGCGAATCAAATCAGATCATCTTCAGACTGTGCTAGCAAAAAGTTATCAAAATTTCGAAGAAGAGCATGCCAAATGGTTTGGCCAAAAATGATCAAACTGGTCTTGTTAGATTCAGGACAGCATGCCGCGTTGAATTATATCCAATTTTACCATATCCTCCATTTTGGGCATCTGTCATTTTGCATTTTGTAGCAAAATGCTGTATTTTTTTAACGCATTAGCATATTATTACCAAACTCGTTATGGGTCATCAGCACGATGCCCTGAAGGAGCCTGAGAAGTTTCGAGATAGTGCCACCTAGTGGTGAAATCAAATATTCATATGCTCATAACTTTTGATGTGGATGACTTATTTTCATGGGAACATCTCCTTAGGTTCCTGAGTCCAACGATACCTAAAAAGGCTAGGTTTTGCCTTAAGGTTTGTGCAACATTGCGATTTAGCGTTAAAACAATGTTCGCAAATATCTTCGAAACAGTCTGATTGAGAAACCACCATAGGAAATTAGAACGTTAAAGCCAAAATACCAACATTCTGATAGTAAATGGCAAAAAATGCAATCAAAGTCATGCATGGGTAATTTTTTTATGTAATCATACTGTACATATACATGTCCATAACTCCTAAACAAAATGAGATATTTTCACCAAATTTGACATTTATTTATGTAGACGCATAAAAAAAACGTGGTGGGATTACGCCTGTTGGTGGCGTTATAACTGAACAAAATATTAAATTGGCACTAACTACAACAGGAGGTATAGTTCACCCTAACTTACAACATAATTTACTAACCCTCATGTCGTTCCAAACCTGTATGCAGTTTTCTTTTTCTTTCTTTCTTTCTTTCTGAAATTTACCTTTTTTATTATTATTTTAAATTCTGTAGTGGAAACAAACTTCCATTTAGAGGCTTTTTCAGCCTCTGAAAAATCACTCTCAAAGTCTTGGGCTGTTGATGCCAGAAGATAGACTTTATTATCAGAGACATAAAGCTGAGATGTTTTGCAAAGCAACTGCTGGATCAGTTCTCACACATTCTTTTTATACAGTTTTCCTATAGCCCCAAGGTGGGGTCAATACATCTTATATATTTTCAAACTCTGCACCACCAGTGTTTATCAATTCTTCCATTTTTGGTTGTGAATCTAATCTGTTTTAAAAGTGGAACCAAGGCCTCAACCTGTTTATATTAGAGGCCCTCACTCATCCTACATATTCTCTAATGGCAGAATGAGAGGCACAGCTTACCATATATCTAATGGCAGAGTGAGAGGCCCCAACATATGTGAACATTTCATTCTCTTACAGGCCTCTACACAGACACAAATGATTATAATAGTAAAATAATTTGTTCACATAAATATCTATATTCACATTGTTGTGGCGAGCAGGGCGGGCGAGAGATGTGAGGGAACGGCGTGAGGCCGGTGACAGGAGAGATAATGAGCTTCACCTGCGAGGTGCACCGGCCTCGAGTCTCTCACAGAGGAGCTCCGGAAGCATAAAAGGAGGAGCGACGACAGTGAAGGACGAGAGAGGACCAGGCCAGATATTATTTGATGTTTGATTATGTTTGTGTGGCCGGCAGACGTCCGCCGGCATTACTTTTGTTTATTCTTTGTTTATTTTGGTATTAAAGTTTTGTTGAACGTTCGTTGAACGTTCGCCGGTTCCCGCCTCCTTCTTCCCATACTTACGAACTGTGTTACAGTTCTCGCCTGTCCTGGACTCCATCTCGCATGATCCTCCCTGTTCCACACCTGCACTCACTTCCTCATCATCTCTCCCGCTCTTCCCAGATTTCCTGCACCTGTGCATCGTCATTAGCACTCCCTTTATAAGGACTCACTTCCCTGCACTCTTTGTCTGATTTATTGTTTACCATACATGTGTTTGCTGTTCTGTTCCTTGTTTAATAAATCCCTGCTGCAGCCACACATCTGTAACACATTGATTATACATGATCTATTTATATTCTGATTAACACAAATATTCTACATAAATGGAAGTCAATGGGAACAGAAACTGTTAGGTTATCAACATTCTTCAAAATATTTTTGAGTTTCACAGAAGAAAGAAATAAAGTCATGCAGGTTTGGAATGGCATGAGGCTGAGTAAATGGGTGAGTTTGGGTGAACTCTATAATTCTCTCATAACTTGTATTAATAGATCATTAACAAACAACATAATAGATTAAGAGATTAGTTAATGCACGTTCATGGAAATGAAACCTTGAATCATTCAAATTTAAATATATACAGTGGAAACAAAGTAAGCTATCTCTATTCTCTCGAAACACTTCCCCTATGATTACCAGTGCAGAATCTTAGTGTAGCATCTCTGTTTACACATACTGTGACACAGTCATGAATATTTTGTATGTCTTGCAACTATTCACCTTCCTCATCACTGCAGGCAGAGCAGCGAGTTAGTGAGTTAAGAGCCGTCTCTGGTTTGTTTGATGGTGCAAGCACACAAATGTCAGCTTCAAACAAATCACCCGTGATGTGTAATGCATCAGCCCATAAAACAGAATAATACGGTCATTCTGATTTCTGGCAGGATCCCCAAAGTTTGGGCCAAAAATGAATTACTGAATTATGAGAAAGCAAACTATGTGTATTATAGGCCAATTTATTATCATATTACCCAGTTACTATAAATAGTTTAAGAACATTGTTGTCTAGCACAAGGGAACTAATATTTAAAACATTTGACTTCAAACAAATCATTTGGGAGAAAATCTGAGAAAATTCCACCATTCTGTGGTGGAAACAAACTTCCATACTGAACTGACTTGAGCTGAATAATGACAATATAATGTGATGAACTACTTCCGTGGTTCCTCTCACTGCCACACCAGTTGATAAAGATCATTGCAAAATGGCTCAGAAAAGTAGTTCGTTCATTTGGTTTGATATTGTGTATCTAAATGTAATGACATTTAGACATTTTTAAGTGTGATTTAAATGTCTAAATAATTGGGGCCACTGTAGTTTTCATTAAATGATTCTAGATAACAAGATTATTGAGAGCTCACACACACTTTAAATTCATAGAGCCCATTATAAACAAACACTGCATGGCACTCCATCAATAGTAGATACTCTAGCCTGCATAGAAAATAATTACTCTTTTCCTCAGATGAAAGGTTACACCGTCACATATTTTTACCCTGCGGCGTGCACTTTTATGACCATCTGGAAAATAAGGAACTGATGACATATCATCAGAGGCATCATTAAGACAACATCTAAAGCACTCAGAAAAATGATGTCCCAATGGAGGTACCCCACAGAAAAATACATTCTCCGGTGACAGCTGAAAAATAAGCACGCATGCAGATTAATAATCATTTAGTAGAGCCTAGTTGGAGACTTGACATCTTCAATGAGTCTTTTACTGAGAGGCACACAAAACAATTTCTCACTTGAATGATTTCATAGTAATAGCAGATATGAATGTAGGAAGGAAAAAGAGGCAAACCATCTTAGCAGTTGGTTAGAATGCAATAATAGTCAACTAGGGAGATAATTGCAAGATGGATGTTAGAATGCACAAGGGTTAATGTCAGCCATTTGTTAGATTTGTCTCAGTATAATGGCTCCCTACTGGCTGATCTCAGGGATTTCTGCTGTTTCACACACTGCAAGCTGCCCATAAAAAATATAAAAGATGCAAATAACATATTACTATTAAAAACAATACCATCAAAATGTGTAGGAAAGTGACTTATCTGTTGAGATGTTGTAAACTAATTTAAATTCCAAAGACACTCAACATTGTATAACTTTGCTGGTTTGTTTGTTAGTCTTAACGTGTACTGCTCTTTTCTTCTACTGTCTTTATATTAAAGGTTAAGGGATATGTGCACCACTACAGAATTTCCCAATAGAATTTTTGAGAGAAGTGTTATTTGATCCAAAATACAGTATGATCCTTCTGAAATCATTCTATGCTGATTTGGTGCTCAAGAATCATTTCTTATTATTATTAATGTTGTTTTGCTGCATAATATATTTTTGTGGAAACTGCGATATTCTACCATTCAAAAGTTTAAAAGTAAATGAATTAATAGTTTTCTTCAGCAAGAAGGCATTCAACTGATGAAAAGTGATAGTAAATTAATCTATAGTGTTACTATTTCAAATAAATGCTGTTCTTTTGAACTGTTTCCAGCATTGATAATAATAATAACCTTATTAATAATTGATAATAATTGAACACCAAATCAGCATTTTAGACTGTTGAGATGTTGTAAACTAATTTAAATTCCAAAACATTCAAAACATTTCCTTTTTTTTCTGACAGTCATTTTGGATTTATTAAGCATCATGCAATAAAAAGAGAAAGTTTTCAGTTACCATCGCCATTGCAGAAATGCTTTATTCAGCAACTTTTTAAATTTATTACACATTAAGTGCAGTGTTGTTATTATTTAAAAAAATAAAAAAATCATTAAAAAACAAGTACAGTAGTTAAACTACAGTCAAGCTACTTTTTTTTTTTTTTTTTTTTTTTTTATAGAAAAAGTAGTGGTCACACTTTAGTTTAGGATCAAATTCTCACTATTAAAGGGATAGTTCATCCAAAAATGTAAATTCTGTCAGATCTGTTTGGTTACAAAAGTTCTTCCAAATTTCTTCCTTTGTGTTCAGCAGAACAAAGAAATTTATACAGGTTTGGAACAATTTGAGAGGGAGTCAATAATGACGAACTAACCCTTTAACTAACTATTAACTAGGACTTTTGCCTCAGTAAACTCCTAATTACTGCTTATTAATAGTTAGTAAGGTAATTGTTAAGTTTAGGTATTGGGTAGGATTGAGGGATGTAGAATATGATCATGCAGAGTAAGGCATTAATATGTGCTTTATAAGTACTAATAAACAGCCAATACCCAGGTAATATGCATGCTAATAGAAGATTTAATATATTTTTAGTACCTTTCATTAATTTAGGTTTAAATCTTTATACTGATGAAAAAAATAATAGAGATATTACACTCAACATTTGTACTAGTAGAGGTTTAATTTGACATGTATACTGACATTCATTAGAGTTGATGCATAATCAACAGACACATCCACTACTCTCCTTTAACCATCATTATTTGATGAAACCATTAGGTTTCAATTTCCAGCTCTCCTGTTGTGCACAAGATCCCCTGCTCAATAATTCATCAGGACTATGGAAAGCAGCTGGACTGCTCCAGTCTTTCCTTAATATTTATCTTCCACAGTTCTTCCTCCTGTTCTTTACAAGACCACTGGGAATTTCATATGAGAGGGACTATGGAGGAGCTCCATGGGCAACCAGGCACCTTGATTGAGGGCAAGCCCAAAAAGGTGAGGTTTAAGCTGGCCTCGTCATACAGCGGCAGGGTCCTGAAGCATGTGTATGAAGATGGACAGGAGCTGGATAGTCCAGAGGAGCAGTACCCTCACAGCTTCATCCACAACAAGATGGAGATGGGACATCTGTGTGGCTTAGAAGACATGCAGGACCAGAGTTTCTTCCCTCCAACAGGTCTGATTGCCCAGAGGATAAATGTCTATCGAGGAGTGACAGGATGCAATTCCCTGGCATGTGGAGATCTTCCACAGGATAATAAAGTAAGCCCTGCACTAAAAACTGCATTTCTTTTACTTTATTTTAAGATGACAGTTACACATGGTACATGTACTTATAGCAGTAAAAAAATGTCAGAAAGATACTGTCCTGATGTCATAGTAAAGAAAAAAAAAAAAGAATTAATATATTGAAAAGAAAAGTTTAAGTAGTGAAAAGTGACACATCAATAGGATTTCAGTACAATAAACAATGAGATTTTAGTTTTTCAAAGAAAGTGGTTTTTTTTTTGTTGTTTTTTTATTTCTCTTTTTAGATAAAACTGGTATCAGTCTCAGACATGTTTGTTAAATAGTTTGCCAGGTCTACTTAGGTAAATTTAAACCTTACTTATAGAGGTTGTTCCACATTATTAAGCAAGTTATAGTTCTCATGCAACATGGGGAGGAAAGAAGATCTTTCTGAAGATGAAAAGCATGAAATGTTATACAAGAGGCATGAAAACAAGTAATATTGTATGAAAATTGAATGGAAATTATCAAACTATCATAAGATTTGTGAGTAATTTACAGCACATGAGAACTCGGTCAGATAAAGGCTTATTAATGAAAGTTTCTGTCAGAAAAAAAAATGTATTGTACTAAAAGGACAGTTATAAAAAAGCCACTGAGCAGCAAACAGGTATTTCTGAAGCTACTGGTGTCTGTCGTGTCTCAAGAACCTCTCCATGCAGGCTGGCAGTTGTGCGTAAAGTTGCATTTCAGCCACATATAACCAAAGTTCACAAAGAGAAACATTTTCCCCTACCAAAACACCACACTGTCCCTTCCAGTGCCCCGTGAAAGCTGCCTGACCCCCTGCACCTGCTGGAGTGGAAGAAGGGACAAGGCTTTGCTCGGAGAAAGTCGATCACTGCTGCTCCTTATTACCCACTTAACGTTTGTTTGCCCATATAATCTTTAGGGTATTAGGTTAGCTAATTTGGCTTGCTGTCCACTGAGGAGGGGCTCGATGAAGCAGCTTCAACTCAAGCTCTGATATACCCCCCCAGTGAATAAATATAGGATATGATTACATAGGGCAAGGTACCTGAGATGAAGGTGGAGTTTGGGGAGGTGGAGGGATGCTGGAACAGCTGAGACTGAAGAGAGGTAAGCAGCTGCTTATATACTCTGGCTGTTGATTGGAAGATTAGATGGGCTCGCTCCTCCCTAAATTACATTTAGGAACTTCACAAAGTGAGACTCTTTGGATAACACTGGGAAAGCATGCCTATTCCAAACAGAAAGAGACACTACAGAGACCACATTCTGCCCGCAGGGAGGTAACATGTGGAGTTACACATATGGACTGGCCGTTAGGGCTATATATGGAAGGTCTCTGTGATAGTTCCAGCCTAGCTAGGGTTGATTTAGTACTGCGCAGAGACAGCAGAGCAGCTCTGCCAAGGGAAAGAAACAATCCACTGGGCCAACCTCTGCTTAGAGACAGCCTTTCCATTCTGCTGGCCTCCATAACAGACAAAGAGCAGCTGGTCCTGAAGCTCTGCATGCAGGATGGAGGTAGACAGCCTTCACTCCAACCCTTCTTGCAGGAATCCAGAGGAGGAGATGGTGGGCGAGTTGTGACATGTGATGGGAGCGTAGACCACCCTGATGGTTGATGTATGCAATGGCTGTAGAGTTGTCTGTCCATAACAGCACATGCTTACCCTCTAGCAGTGATAGAAGCAATGCAGGGCTAAGCCGTAGTCAAGGTCCTGATCAGGAGCCCAAGGCAGCATGCCCATTGCACATGACGCCCCAGTCGGTGGTGGAGGCATCTGTTGAGACAACAACATGCCTGGACACTTGTTCTAGGGGAACTCCTGCCCATAGAAAAGCAAGGTCTGACCAAGGTCTGAAGGTTTGGCAGCAAGCCGGTGTGATTGCCACCTGGTGTGTACCGCGTAGCCATGCCCATCTCGGAACTTGGCCACGTAGCCAGTGCTGAGGCGGTTTCATATGAAGTAACCCGAGCGGCGTGATGACGGCTGTGGATGCCATACACCCCAGGAGCCTCTGAAATAATTTCAGTGGAACCGCCGTCCTGCCCTTGAATGAATTCAGGCAGTTCAAAACTGACTGGGCATGCTCACTCGTAAGATGTGCTGTCATGTTGACTTAGTCCAAATCCATATAGAGAAGAGAGATTCTCTGCATGGGGAGAGCTTGCTCTTTTTCCCAGTTGAGCCGAAGCCCCAAATGGCTGAGGTGCCTGAGCACCAAGTCCCTGTGTTCGCACTACTGCTCTTGTGAGTGGGACAGGATGAGCCAGTCGTCGAGGTAGTTGAGCACCGTGCTCCCTCAGAGGAAAAAGGGCTGCCTCCATGACCTTCATGAAGATGCGAGGCGACAGGGACAGCTCAAAGGGTAGGACCTTGTACTAAAAGCATAGGAACGGTCTGTGTCGATGGAGAATTGAAACATGAAAGTATGCGTCCTATATAGGTCGATCACTGCAAACCAATGTTGAGGACAAATGTGTTCTTGAACGCTAAGCAAACTGAATTGCATAGTCACCAAGCATAGTCAAGTCTGATAGTCAGAATGAGCCACTGAGACGGGCATGGGAAGCACTACCCAACTTCTAGACGCTGTACAAGCAGAGTCAGAGGGACTACCGATGTACCCACAGTGGAGCAGTGTGGTGGAGCACAGGGGCCCAACTGGGAAGGCACAGCGTCACGGAGTGGGGACAGAGCGTGCAGTGCAACACTTACCTGGCTCCACGAGTTGGCAGGGGGTGCTTGAGAAAGCATTGCGTCCTTGAACCGTACACGAATGTCTGCTGGCAATAGAAGAGGGGGATGAGATTGGCAAGGCACTGCCATCCACACCCTCTTGGGACCCAGAGATAGAGGAAACCGCTCTTTAACTGAGAATTGGGAACAGAAATTTGACTCAATAAATGATTCTCCACCTGGCCCTCCTCCATATCACAAAGAGCTGCTTCCTCCATTTCTGGGTCGCCTGTCTCAGGTACGCCACTTTGCCTGATGCTTGGAGGGCCTGGTAGGTGCTGGGACGGGCTGCGCCGCCTTCCTGTGACCAGCTCCACGTTGCAGCTTAGGTGGAGGCTGCTGCTGTGGCCAAGTGGGAACTAAGGTGGATGTCACTCTCAGTGACGAGTAGACAGAGGGGCTGCAGCTGGTGGTGGGGTGGACATGGTAACTTGCCGTCGGGGCAGGATATGCTTGATCATTTTAAGAAAATGGTGTTTTTTCGGTCTCCCTCATATCTGCCAGGTTCAGCTAGAGGTGGCATTCCTGGAACAGAAGTGTGAACGTCTGCTAAAGGGACTGCACAGTCATTTTCGTCGCATGTAGGGTGAGGTCCGTTGCTGTGTGCAGTTCCTGCATCAACCTTGGGTCAGAAATCTCATAGACAATTGCAGAGCAGAATCAATGAAACACTTGGCTCAGAAGCGAAAAGCTTTCTGAAGTGATGCAATGCATTTTTGTAATAAAAATATCCAAAATTATAATTTTATAAACTGTAATAACTAGCTTCCGTTTATGGCCGTTCACAAGCCGTTCACGAGAGAGCCGAGTTCCACTGTATGATGTGCACTTTAAGTACATTACATAGAAGTGTACATTATTTTTCACCTGGGAAGACTTGTGTATGATCATTACCGGAAGCCAGTTATTATAGTTTATTAAGTTATAAATATGGACATTTTTATTACTAAAATGCATAGCTTCACTTCAGAAGGCCTCTATTAACCACCTGGAGCCATATGGATTACTTTTATGATGGATGGATGCACTTTTTGGGGCTTAAAAAAATGGTACCATTTACTCCCATTATAAAGTTTGGAAGAGCCAGGATAACTTTTAATATAACTCTGATTGTGTTTGGCTGAAAGAAGAAAGACATTTACATCTAGGATGGTTTGAGGGTGAGTAAATGATGGGACAATTTACATTTTGGGGTGAACTATCTCTTTAAATGAGTGAGCGTGCCACACTTCCTTATATACCTGCTTCGTGGGCACGATTCACAATGCAAATCTCACTTGCCAATGTCCATTGGCTTATTTTGTTTACACTCAAAGGTGACTGGGCTTTCAGGCGAGATCCCAATTCATCAGTTCAGTTTTGACGTAACATTGAAAGTGACTGACTGATAGGGAACCAATGTTAACATTGCTTTCAAATTAGGCCTTTCTCTTTACAATTCACTGTGATAAGTGTTGCTGATTTGCTGCTTTTAATCATTTGACTGCGTAATTTAATAGTTTCTTTAAAATTGATCAATGCTTTGCTTGCAAAATCATTCCAGCCCAAGAATATTATCTATTAATTCCCCCATTCATCATTCATCATTCCCCATATTCATCATTTAATTCCTATGGGACATTCTTTAAATCTTGCAACAGTAACTAAGTTGGGCTAAGTTTATCAAAAAGTCAATTGTTGTAGGCGAAACACAGTGTGTTTTTTGTAAGGGTTCCTTATTGTCCTCCTCATTATGTTTAGTTAGTTTGATTCTGGCACATTAATGCAGTAAAACATTTTCTACCAGTCAGTTTTTATGCCACGCTGTTACTAATTCATAGTTCCCAGATCTAATAATAGACCCACACTCCAACACAACTTCTAAACATAGGCATGCAATTACATCCCATTCGCAAGGATATTCTCAGCTTTGAACCATTGTGAACTGTTTTGTTTCTCTGCCTCAAATCTGAACAAGAAAAGAACATCATTCAAATATATAGACTGAACAACCTTAAACAATGTGAATCCTTAAGTAAGATTGAAAGCTAATTTGCTTTTTTGCATAGTTCTATAAAGATTAAATTTTCATTGAAATGTCACCTGTGACATGCTGTTGAAAGACTAAACTGCTAAAGATCTTCCCTTGCATATCAACATCAAAAAACAGCAACAACAAAAAACCTGACAGGATCTTTATCATATTTTTCATCACAAGATCCCTGATCCTCGACATGTAAACTAACCCAATTCATCAATGGCTCACAATTTAAAAAAAACAAAAAAAAAAACAGCCATGGTACAGTGGGTAGTGCACAGGCTCATGATGCATAAAGGGCAGTTGGCTTATGGGGATGCAGGTTTCAGTCTGGCCTGCATCATGTCCTAATCCTTTTCCCTATGGCTTTCTCAGTGGTTTCCTCTTTCTCTTGACTTGACTTTAAAAAGTCCATTAAAGTCAAATAGATCCAGAGTAAAATATAGCTGCAAGCAGCAATTATCGAGGCCAAGCACAAAAAGGAACAATGAGTCATGCAAGCATGCTGGGAGCTTCAGAAATACTGCAACAATAAGTAATAAAAGATGTTTTTAGTTTATTTTAATCAAAATGGATGAAAAATCACAAATCCAATCACTGTAATATGATTAACTTGCTTATTACTTTAGACCAATATGTGGCGCTGTTACCAAATTGATGTTGTGTGGTCATTGTGAGGAGACAATGACACATACAAAGTTGTGTCATTTTCAATATGAAAAGCTTTTGATAACTTTTTGCAAGCATGGTCTGAAGATGGTCTGATCGAAAGTTCGAAAAAAGTAATTTTTTCAGTAAATTCGAATCAGGAATGAGAGGGAAAAAATAATTTTGTTTCTAGTCCTTACAGTTCAAAAGTTATTAGCATAAACATAAGTGAAATTTTGGATATTTGGTGGTGCTGGAGGGATTGAGTTAGAGACTCCAAATTCGAATAGAATGCTTTTTCTCAAGATGTAATATAAGTCTAAGGTGTCCACTGAATGTGTCTGTGAAGTTTCAGCTAAAAATACCCCATAGATTTGTTTTTTATTAATTTTTGTAACTGCCTATTTTGGGGCATCATTAAATATGCGGCGATTCAGGCTCCTTCCCCTTTAAATGCTCGCGCTCCCCGCCCTGCAAGCTCGCGACTCTATAATACATTGTATAAACAAAGTTTACACAGCTAATATAACCCTCAAAATGGATCTTTACAAAATGTTCATCATGCATGCTGCGTGCATGCATCAGATCATGTCAGTATAGTATTTATTTGGATGTTTACATTTGATTCTGAATGAGTTTGAGGCTATATGCTCTGTGGCTAACGGGCTAATGCTACACTGTTGGAGAGATTTATAAAGAATGAAGTTGTGTTTATGAATTATACAGACTGCAAGTGTTTAAAAATGAAAATAGCGACGGCTCTCTTGTCTCCGTGAATACAGTAAGAAACGATGGTAACTTTAACCACATTAAACAGTACATTAGCAACATGCTAACGAAACATTTAGAAAGACAATTTACAAATATCACTAAAAATATCATGTTATCATGGATCATGTCAGTTATTATTGCTCCATCTGCCATTTTTCACTATTGTTCTTGCTTGCTTACCTAGTCTGATGATTCAGCTGTGCACAGATCCAGACATTAATACTGCCTTGTCTAATGCCTTGAACATGGGCTGGCATATGCAAATATTGGGGGCGTACATATTAATGATCCCGACTGTTACGTAACAGTCGGTGTTATGTTGAGATTCGCCTGTTTTTCGGAGGTCTTTTAAACAAATGAGATTTACATAAGAAGGAGGAAACAATGGTGTTTGAGACTCACTGTATGTCATTTCCATGTACTGAACTCTTGTTATTCAGCTATGCCAAGGTAAATTCAATTTTCAATTCTATGGCAACTTTAAAGGGTTAGTTCACCCAAAAATGAAAATTCTGTCATTAATTACTCATCCTCGTTCCACACCCATAAGACCTTCTTTCATCTTTGGAAAACAAAGTAAAATATTTTTTGATAAAATCCGATAGCTCAGTGAGGCCTGCGTTGCTAGCAAGACAATTAACACTTTCAGATGCCCAGAAAGCTACTAATAACATATTTAAAACAGTTCATGTGACTACAGTGTTTCAACCTTAATGTTATGAAGCGACGAGAATACTTTTTGTGCACCAATAAAAACAAAATAATGACTTTATTCAACAATATCTTGTGATGGGCAATTTCAAAACACTGCTTCATGAAGCTTCAAATCTTTAAGAATCTATTGTTTCGAATCAGTGGTTCGGAGCGTGTATCAAACCACAAAGTTATGCCCCCCAGTGGTGAACCATTGAAATTTCTAAACACTTATGACGTAATGAAGCCTCGGGCATAAAGTGAAAAATGTCAAGAAGATACTATCTTGATGTCAAAAATCATAAAAAGAATTACATTTTTGAAAAGAAAGCCTTAAGTAGTTTGTCATATTCTTGTAGACTGATTATTAATTTTTATAATCTTGTAATCTGAGTATTAATTTTGATAATAAAAAGGTCTTCACTGCTTATTAATTAACAAAATACTTTTGTGCTCCAAATCAAAAGCCACAAAACAGGAAATTTTATCATTTATTATATAAGAGGTCCCCTGCAGACCCTCATGACTGTCTTTTTGTCAAGTTTATGTTCTGTTATGTGTACTCTTTTTTTTTTTGGATATTCTATTCTATTTCCTTTAGTTCCTGTTTCCCTTCTCTGTTTAGTTTTGGTAATTCCCTTAGTGGTGGCACTGGAATTGATTTGATCTATTTTAGTTCAAATTAACAGCAGTGCAAGATATTACTTATGTACAGAGTAAGATATTACTTGCCACTGCTATTACCCTAGTCATTGCTTATAGAGTAACATACAGTATAGTCTATACCTTCGTGTGGCCACCTACAACCATACTACAAGCTCTAATCTTCAGCACAATACAACCACAAAAACTTCAACATAACAGAAACTCTTTCAAATGTCAAACACCTCATTAAACTGTCAGGTGACTGCAGAAGACCCAGAGGCAAAAGAGAATGTTTACAGTATTTATTGAGTCCCACAAACAAACAGAACAGAAGCAGTCTGCCAGGCGTCGAATCTTTGCACGCTGCAGCTGGAGAACAGAAGATAGTCGACAGAAAACCTCCCGTTAATGTCCCAGACCAACTGTAGCAACGTGGTCCTGCTGGAGAGTCCCAGGTGGCGGATGATGGAGACCCAGGCTGGCAGATGGACGAAACCAGGCCTGCAGACAGGAATAACTGCATGGCGGATCACGATAGCAGGAACAGGAGATAGCTCTGGGACTGGGACCGAGACTCAGGTTCAAAACAGCACACACACACACAAAGAGTGTTACAAAGAGCAACAGAGAGCATCAAACAATTACCCGACACAGACAAGAACAATGAACAGGAAGAAGTAGGTAGCGCAAACAAGACGAAGACACAGAACAGCTGCATGCGTGGGGGCGCGGACGCGAACAGCAACAAGGACCAGCTGAACAAATGAAAGAAGAGTAGAGAAGGAAAAAAAACCCAAAAACACAAACACGCTCAAACCTGGCTCATGACATAAACATTAGCAATTTTTAAAAATAACTCTTAATTTCAACATTTACTCGCCTTATCCAGTTCATATGCAAAGCATGCTATAGGAACTTGAAATCCATTGCCTTATATCAAGTTATCAAAGTATTAAGATAATTTCATTAAGTTATACCTTTTTTCCTAAATCAATCAGTGACAAGAACGTGGGTTACACTTTATTTTAGTGTCTTTGTTACATGTAGTTACTATAGTAATAACATAGACACCTTAAAATAAAGTGTAACGAACATTGTTTTTAAAAGTAGATACACAAAATAATATAGTAAGTTGTCCATTAGTATTAAGCATTACTTACTTTGTAATTACATAGTAATAAACACTATGATGTAAATTTTAACCATATGAGATATGAACTATATGCTATGAAAAAAGTACTGAGGGGGTACTGTCAGAGTATCAGATGTTAATACCATTCAAGTACCATGTTATTGAAATGGTCATTTCAAAGAATATAATAGTAGTACTACGGTACATATTCTACATATTCTACAAAAACTATTGTAGTACTATGGTACTTTTTTGGAAACTTCTGCTTAGATATTCTGTGTTTGTTTTTACAGGGACCTGTATTAGATTTTGGAAAGATTATTATCTACACCAGTAACCTGAAGATTATTCGAGCTCCTCACAGAAGGGGAGAGTCTAGAAGGGGAGAGTCTAGAAGGAGTCCTCACCGCAGTCAGGACAGAAAAGAAAGTTCACCAGGACGGGAGTCCCGGAGCAAAGGAAGACACAGAGCAACACGTTCCCATGCAGAGGAACCAGATGTAATGACTGAACAAAAGGTATCCACAGTCTGAAGTTCAGTAGACTGTAAATACTCTTGACTAAATGCGCTTTATCTCTGTTCTACTAGACAGACCTTAATTAGTCTGCTCATACCATGGTTGCTTATAATTATGGTTCGAGATTTGGACAAAGTGTTAACCCTAATTATTAAACTTTGATTAAACTTTAGATTATACCAGTACCATGACTTGGGGACATGCTCTGTTGATTCAGTATGAAACCATCCCTTATGATGGCAACATGTTTTTGACTGTCCCATAGACCATTATCACTTTGTTCATTGTTCACTTTAGTTTGTAACAGTGGCTGTGGTATATTTTTGTAGCTGCATTGTACTTTATAAGTCATGACATAACATTCACAAAGCAATGATTAAGACATTTGCAGAATGTTATCTGCTGCTGAAACAATTCGTCATGAATAATGACTCTCTTTCTGAACCACCATTGAAAACAATGAACCATGACATGAATCCTTGTACATTTCATAAAATCTTTCACTGTACTCAATCTTTCTGTTCTGTCTATCAAAATATAGTATAATTCTAAAACACAAGCTACATCTACAGCATGCAAAATGCATGTTTTCAATTAAATTAAAATGTAATATAGTTAAAATTGTATTAAATGCAGTGCAGTTGAACATAAAGAGTGCTTTTTTGAGCAATTTTTAGTAAGTACATCTTTAAATGTAGTTTTATATTTACTTATAAGGTCTTTGAAATATGGTTAAAGTGTACTATTGAATGTATTGACAAGCATTTACGGTAAACTAAAATATACTTTAATGTTATTTCTACCGAAACTTTGTATTTACTCATTTGTAATGATTAAGTTGCAATTTAGTAACTATAATAAATATTACTTCAAATGTAATATCAAATAACACACTACAGTTAGAGTTATAATCCAGTACTGTACATGTGCTTTAATATAGTCAGCACATCAAAATAAGTGTTCTTCTTTATAGCCTGTAAAATATTATTAAAATATACTGATGTAAAATGTACGGTGACTTAGTTTTGTCGTGGCCACAACATATTAACTTGTGGGAACGTGATATGTCGAGGGCCCCAGGGTTATTTTCTTTTGCGATCTGCAGAAGAAGGTATTACGTACACATGAGAAAATGAGCTACAGGATATACTTTAAAACATGAAAGGGCAACAAGCTGCAAGTTTGTAGTATAGTGGGCACTTAGCTTTATCATTTTGCTTGCTTGTGCACCATGCTTGTTTGCAGTTCGTTTACTTGTTTTGTTTGTGCAGCAGGAAGCAGGCTCATGTGAACAGTGCGGAGGTTCAGGATGTGCGCCGTGCTCCCTCTGTCATGGAAGCAAACTGTCCATGCTGGCCAACCGCTTCAATGAGTCAATCAGAGAGCTGCGCTGTCCAGCGTGCAACCCCCACGGCCTAGAGCGGTGCCAGTCCTGCACACACTAACACATCTGATGCCAAGCTGTGTCGGATGGAGATCTGACCCTTTGAGGTGTGAACGAAAGTGCATTTTGGATTAGTGTGTAAATATAAGAGCTTGAGGGAGGAATGGGCTGCTGGAAAGAACTGCAAAGAGAGTTATTACAGATTCACCAGAAACCTGCTTAGTGGCTGATATGAAATCAGGAGGGAAATGGAATCTCAAAGACAGGAAAGTAACAAGAGAGGAATAAAGGGTGTTCATTACTTTATGACAGATGTAGAGTACATTGTACATTGCACTGATGTGAGACATGAATATTTTCTGAATATGGACTAATTAAACTACAACTATGGCTCAAATACATGTAAAGCATGTAAAGTGTTGTTTATGGCCTTTTTGACATACATATTAGTAATATTACTATTTTTTTGACAAAAGGCTGATTCTTCAATAAGTGGAACTTTTCTGTCCCCTATGTAGATTTTAAAAGAAAAAAAAAAAAGATCATAAAAAAGAAATTCTACTTTTTTCACATTTTCCTAGGATAATTGTGTTTTAGATTCATTTGATATTTACGTGTGCATTTTTATATATATAAAAATAATCGCTGTACCCAGTACTGCTGTTATTACCACCACGCAAAGCATTTTAAATAACAATTGGTAATGCTTACAATAAGGTCCCATTAGTTAATGATAGTTAATTCATTAATTAACATTAAAAAACAATGAGCAATATATTTGTTACATTAATCTTTGTCAATGTTAGTCAATAAAAATACAACTGTTAGTTAGTTTAAGTAAGTTCAGGTCAAATTAAATAGTTTGAACAGATTCAACTTTTGATTTTAATATTGTATTAGTAATTTTTTGGTCACATTTTAGTTTAGGGTTCAATTTTCACTTATAACTAACTATTAACTACGATGTTTGCCTCAATAAACTAATAATTACTGCTTATTAATAATTAGTAAGGTAGTTGTTAAGTTTAGGTATTGGGTAGGATTAAAGGATGTAGAATATGGCTATGCAGAATAAGGCATTAATATCTGCTTTATTAGTGGTAATAAACAGCCAAAATCCTAGTAATATGCATGCTAATAAGCAACTAGATAATAGTGAGAATTGGATCCTTAACTAAAGTGTTACCAATTTTTATTTTTTTTTAATTAACATAAACTAAGTAAATAAATAAAAATAGAAATTTTGATGGAAATCCATACAGCTGAGTGACAGTTTGAAATAGAAATATCAGTTTAGATTAAAATTATCACATCATGATCAAACAGTTATTAAGTGTCATTATCAAAAGTTCTCCTTATTGAAGAATCATCCGAAAATATGTATATGTTACAAATGTTTCGGAAACAGAAACATTGACACACATGCAGAACAGCATTGTTGAGTTAAAGATTTTGCTTTAAAATCTAATTAATGTTCATACTGTAGTTATTATTGTTGTCTTAAAAGCCTAGTTTTTGTATAAAGATCAACATTGCAAAATTTCTTGACAGTTAGTAGTGCCTAACTATGCACATCTGTAATTTGTCATGCATTAATACATGAAATATAATTTCAGCAACTCAACTAAAGACTAGTTTTACTGTTGTTCGTCAGATCCCCTGGTATGCAAATTAAAATGAACTGAACATACAAAAATGTACATGACTCGAGGGCCATTATTGTTCCTTATTGCTATTTAGGAAATATGAAATAGTTCTTAAAGCTTTGAGCTTTTGTTTTTCAGAGAGTTTTCATGCTGCACAGCATAAAGCCCTAATCATTAAAGCTTCTAGCCTTCAGTTCTAATAACAACGCAGATACTGGCAGATTTCACATCACTGAATAAAACTATATAGGAGCTTGCTTGCTTGAATGCTACTTCTACTGTTGCAAAATGGGTGACATGCAAGTTGCTTGTAAATTTTAAGTCTCTGGTAAAAAAATATATATATATATTTTGCCTTTGCAATGTGAATTTGCTATGTGAATGCTATTTCAATAAAAAAGTCATGGCAAAAAAATGGGTATTTTTCAGATTATCTATCTCTATGATGTAATCTATTCATTAGTCCCATCCACATTTTTACCCATGTACTGCATTTTGACTTGTCCAAGAAGTAAAGCTACAGTATGTGCCAAAAACTGGTACATCGGAATGAAATGTCTGGCCAACAAATTGTAATATTTTGGCTTGACAATTCATAATTGGCTTAAATTATTAAACTACTGTATTGGGGCAGCACAGAAGCAAAACTAGAGTTCTCTATCTGTCAGTTGTTAACTAACATTAAAGGTGCCATATGTCCATTTCACGAGGTGTAATATAAGTCTAAGGTGTCCCCTGAATGTGTCTGTGAAGTTTCAGCTCAAAATACCCCATAGATTTTTTTTATTATACCATGTTTTAACTGCCTATTTTGGGGTGGGATTAAAAATGCGCTGATTTGGTGTTTGTACACCTTTAAATGCTCGTGCTCCCTGCCCCCAAGCTCACGACTGCATTAAACACTGCATAAATAATACAGAAGTTGTTCACACAGCAAATATAACTCTCAAAATGGATCTTTACAAACTGTTCGTGATGCAGCATATCAGAACACGTAAGTATGGCATGTATTTTGTGGATGTTTGCTAAAATTCGATTCTGAATGAGTTTGATAGTGTGCTGCACGGCTAACGTGGCTAAAGCTACACACTTTTATGAATTATACAGACTGCAAGCATTTTCGGGTTAAAAATTAAAATAACGACATGGCTCTGGTCTCCGTGAAACAATAGTAACTTTAACCACATTTAACAGTACATTAGCAACATGTTAACGAAACATATAGAAAGACAATTTACAAATATCACTAAAAATATCATGATATCATGGATCAGGAACAGTTATTATCAATCCATCTGCCATTTTCTTTATTGTCCTTGCTTGCTTGCATCACAATACCTGCAGAACTTCTGATGATTCGGCTGTGCAGCTCCACAACGTTAATACTGGCTTGCCTGGAACATGGGCTGGTATATGCAAATTTTGGGGGCGTAAATAATAATGATCCTGACTGTTACTGTTAAGGCAGGAACACACCAAGCAGACGCCGATGAACTAGTGGCGACGAAAGCAGACTGCGGGGTTGGCTCACGTCAGCAGTGTCTGTGTCCAAAGTCGCCCTGACACACCAAACCGACGCTCGACAGCCGACATCCAAGTAGCACGCCCGTTCTGCGCCTGTGTAAGATGAAATGCCTTTCCGAACCAGCAGGTGGCAGTAGCTGAACAGCCAATCAGAATGATCAGATGGCCCGACTGACTGACGAGCTCTGACGCCGATTCAACATGTCGAATCGGCCGAAAAAAAGCCAACGAGGACCAACTTCAAGCAATGGTGCGAAACACACTGAGAAAACTTAGTCGGCCGAGAAACAAAAAACTGCCCGACGGCAGTTACAGTCGGTGTTATGCTGGGATTAGCCCTTTTTTCCATGGTGTTTTTCAAGCATGAGATTTACATATGAAGGAGGAAACAATGGTGTTTGAGGCTCACTGTATGTCATTTCCATGTGCAGAACTCTTATTATTCAACTATGCCAAGGTGAATTCAATTTTCAATTCTATGGCACCTTTAAAGCGCATGTAAAGCAGCCTACTTGATTATAATTTAACTGTAGTGTTACAAATTACATATAAAATGTACTTAAATTTTACTAAAGTAGAAAAAAATACTCTTAAGTGTTTAATAACAAATGCAGTTAAGTGTTCTGAAAACATTAAGTGTTCTGAAACAACAGTACATTATTTATAAATTTTATATAATTTAATTTTACATGATTTCTGTAAAAACTAATGAATCATTTTAAATATACACTAAAGTGTATTTCTTTTTCCACAAGGATAAGACTCTTCACATTTTAGCTTCCTGTTAGCCTGATCTGGCATCTTCAAATAAACAAATCTCTTGAAATCCCACCTTTCAGTCAATGTGTCAATGAAACGCTAGGCTTGTTCACAATAAAGTTCAAAATCATCCCTCCCCTACACACAAAAACAAGAGAAAAAAGAGAGATGAATATAAGGCTGTCAGGTTGCTCTTTGCTTTAAAGAAGTGGATTTTCTCAAACCATCCAAGCCAAACTTTATCTAGTTAGGCAGCAAAAAGTGCACAAAATGTCAGCAGTCTTGAGCGGGGGTGAGCGAGTCTGCAGCTAATGCTTTGACAGGTCTTAGTGATGTCAGAGACTTGTGCTTTGTCAAGGATCAGAGATGCTACTCCACTTTTCGCTTAATTGTTTGTGCTTGACAGGGCAGAGGTGATCAGATGTGTGTGGTTGTTGTTTTGTTGGTATTTTGTTGGTCAAAAGCCTCCGGTCTAGTACTCCCTAGATGAGACATCATGTTGTTCATTACAGGAAAGCATTTCAAGAAAATATCGGAGGTTAACTGGTCATAGACTTGCGTAGTTGAACAACAGCTCTCTGTTAAATGGGTAGGTCATAAAATATGACTATTGCAGAGAAGCAATAATAACTCTTCATTTAACTTACATCAAGTGAAATGGTCCATATCTCACTTTTGAAATATTCTAAACCAGTGGTTCCCAAACCTGTCCTGGAGGACCCCCAGCCCTGCACATTTTGTATGTCTCCCTATTTCTGACACACCCATTTCAGGTCTTGCTGTTTCTACTAATGAGCACATAAGTTGAATCAGGTGTGATATATGAGGGATACATACAAAATGTGCAGGGCTGGGGGTCCTCCAGGACAGGTTTGGGAACCACTGTTCTAAACAGTGAAACAACTAAATGGAACAGCAAGAAATGGTCATTAATGTGTTATTTTAGTGTTTCACACAAGTCTGTAAGTTAGACAAGACTCGGTTTGTTTCATCTCAACAGAACTTTGACTAAACAGCATAAGGTCTGGACCACATCTCAGCTTATAATAATCTGGTTTCGGGAATAAACACTCCATTCATTTTCTCCATAGGGAACTTGATTGTTAATGAAGACAGACCTACTGTGAGTTCTGAGGTTGTTAATCGATGGTAAATTCTTTTGCTGAAGCCATCAGGCCTCATTATTTTAACTTATTTTTAAAATAATTGTGTTTAACAACTTAATTCACGGCAAGACACTACCCTTGATGTTTTACAGAGCATTCCAACAGTGAGAGAGACAATTGTGAAAATTGTGTCAAAAGAGCCTGCTAAGGAACAGGCACTCCCATGAAGCGCCGCAAATGATGTAATCGAGTCTCGCAATGCGGTCAAATTACTTAAATGTTTATATTTTTATATATAAAATACAATATTGTTTCTGTGATGTTTAGCTAATGAAGGAAGATGAGGAATACAGGATACGATAGAAATAGCATTTACTGGTTATACATAAAAGAACTGCTTACATCCAACAATGACTGACAATGATCTGAGAACAGGCAGGAACTTAAATACACAGATGATGACTACTAAATGGAAACAGCTGACAAGACTTAATTAATTAGAAACCATGGTAATTAATGAGAAATGAAAGCTCTAGCGTAAGTTCTGCCTGGAAGACTCTAATGTTACGTCATTCATTAGATTAGATCTAACCAATCATTATCAAACACTTGGGGTATAAAGCAACAGTACTTACACTTATCTGAGTTCACAGATGCTGACGCCAATCTCCACCTCCATCCTCCCCACCATCACCAGGATGGTCCCTGTCCATACCCCTGGGGGGGTCGGCTACGCTCCTGCCTTAGTCTCCAGGCAGGATATGTAGAGCCTACAACCCTTAAGGCCGGAACACACCAAGCCGACGGTCGGCTGTCGGGCAGTTTTTCTTCGTCAGCCGACTAAGTTTCCTCGGGGTGTTCCGCACCGTTGGCTGAAGTTGGTCCTCGTCGGCTTTGTTTCGGCCGTTGGACCTCGTTGGGCCGTCGGGCCATATGATCATTCTGATTGGCTGTTCAGCTACTGCCGCCTGCTGTTTCGGAAAGGCATTTCATATCACGCAGGCGCAGAACTGATGTGCTGCTTGGCCGTCGGCTGTTTAGCGTCGGTTTGGTGTGGCAGGGCAACTTTGGACACAGACGCTGCCGACGTGAGCAAACCCCGCAGTCTGCTTTCGTCGCCACTAGTTCGTCGGCGTCGGCTTGGTGTGTTCTGGCCTTTAGGATGTGTGCTACGGACGGGGCCTAAACCAAATAACTTTATCTCATTTGTAGCTTACTGTTTGTTAATAAATGTCATTGTTTTGTTATCTTGCCTCCCGAGTCTTTCTGGTAAAACTAATACAGACAAGACAGAAGGTGAACTAAACAGAGCATACATGTGACATAATGTCCCCCTTGAAAAAGGCGCATCCTTGCGCCGTGACAGAAACAGTACATGGGAAAGAGGGCTGAAGCTTTGGTGGAGGGTGCGAAGCTGGTGATGGCTAGCAGCCTGGGGTAGTTAGCCACAGACACCATGGTGGTGCTGATGATTCAGGCTGGAGTCTTGACTGAGGGGGCGGGTGGAACCCTGGGACCGATTGGCAGAGCCGGAACCATGGTGAGTGGAGGAACCGATGGTGAGGCGATGGTGACAGGCTGACAGGTCAATGTGGAGACATGGGCCTGGAGGTCCGAGGTGAAGCCAGGGAATCGGCTTCAAGCCAAGCTGGTGGAGGGGAAGCCCGAGGCAAGGAAAATGAGCCACATGGAGTGAGCGGCGGGGGCAGAACCGAGGAGCTTGACGACACTAGTGGTGCCAACAGATCCAGGGGACAGGCTGTGACCAGTGATGGAGACAGGATCAGGAGTACAGGCAGAAGATCTTCGGACGGGACTGTAAAATCCAAATATTCAGACGGGACTGGTGGAGAAGATGATGGTTCGAGGGTGGGGATTTGGGTGGGAATTGGATCCGCGGACCACAGATCGATCAGGTCCATGTCTGCTCCTGGCTCTGTGGTGGACTGACCCACTTGCGTCAACTCTGGGGCTTTGATTTTCTCCGGTTCTGGAATGGTTCTGCCTCAGTGGGTGCCTCAGGCTCGCTGGCTGTGAGGAAGAGGCCGCCATTCCAAAGCATCCAGGCCAAGTACTCCAGATACGACTTGTTTTCCGGGAGGAGAAGGAGATGCAGCGCTGGTGAGTACATTTATCTCTTTTCTTGTTTCTTCTTTTACTCAATTTGAGGGTCAGTCATTCTGTAACGTTTAACCATTGAAGGAAGATGAGGATAGGGTTTACTGGTGATACACATAAGAACATCCAACAATGACTGACAATGAACTGGGAATAGGCAGGAACTTAAACACACAAATGATGACTACTAAACAGAAATAACTGACAAGACTTAACTAATTAGAAACCATGGTGATTAATGAGAACTAATACAGACAATAGGAGAACTAAACAGAACATACACGTGACAGTTTGGTTTATGGTTTATGATGCTTTATTAAACACCTTTTAAAATCCCTATCTAATAATAAAAAAAAAAAAAAGAATGGAAAAAATACTTCCGGAACCAACACCACTGAAAAAACGGTCATAATGCACTTTATTCTGGCCCACTCAGACAGGAAGAGATCATTTGACTGACATGTAAAACCAATCAGTTTTTATTAGTATGCTATTTAGGGACAGGTTTAGATTTCCACTAAAATCCATCCTATTTAGGCCCATTCCTCATGAATGACATTTTTGAAAACTTCTATCTTGTCTCCTATTCACATGTCAATGGTGTTTTTGCTCACTAAAAGACCTTCAAAGTGCAGACAAAATGCTGTTTTCGGCAATGTGTGAAGACTGGTAAAATGTGGATTTTGTAATACGGAGACATCACGAACAATTTGCACGTGACAACTGTTTAGAAATATTTGGCTTGATCTTGAATTTGATAGGCAGGGATTTGAGAGCAAACACTGATTGGCTGTCATAAATTTGGTGTTGTTTAAAAGTCAGATTTCAATTGCATTTTTTATTTTACTATCCTTCCTCTCTTAGTAAAATAAAAAATGCAATTGAAATCCACCACCACCTGGTTTTAGACCACAATTTATTAGTATTGTGTAGTGCCTTCTTTTGCAGCCAATACAGCATCAGTTCATCTTGGGAATGACAGATACAAGGCCTTCACAGTGGCCAGGTCACTATGTGATGCTGGTGGAGGAAAACATTTCCTGACTTTCTCCTCCAAAACACCCCAAAGTGCAGCGTCGGTGCCACAGGGGGCCCCGGCCCGGCCACCTCGGCCACTGCTCCCTCACCTCTGGTCGACACCCCTCACCCAGCACCAGACTGGGTCCCCTTTTTTTAGTTTGTGAGGCGGTACTGCGCTGGGAAGATCTCCCACTGAGAAGTACAAGATAGGGAGTTGATGGGTGTAGGCTGTCAAATACATGGATAAAATAAATATTTTTTTTTTATTTCAGATCGTTCTTAGCAAAAATATTTTTTTTTGTTCAGGTTCCAGAGCAAAATAAGAATGGAATAGTGTTTGCTTTATAATGAATTATAACAATCTTTGCTAATAATCTTTGGAAATAACAATAAAAATCAATCATAAATAATAATAATAATAATAATAATAAATAAAAATCAATAATATATATTTTTTCAGAGACAGATGCAGTTGTAACATAAACATTACTTGTGTAGCTATTTAACATTTTTAAATGGTCTACAGCATCAGAGCTGTCAACACATGAGTATTTTTTTTCCTCATTAATTCCTCATGAATTATTTATTCATTGAATTATAAATTATTAGGTAAGCTAAGCATCATGTTTGCTTTTTTTATTCATCATGTTTGAAAGATTTTGACCACTAAATAAAAAAATCAGGCTTGTGTATTTATGACATCAGTTGCTGCTTTATTTGTTCAGAGATAGAAGTAACTTAAAGGGCCCTATTTTAACGATCTAAACGCAAAGTGTAAAGCGCACGGCGCTGAACGTTTTTCAAGCGAAGAAACCGATCTGCTCGTGCGTGAAGTTAAAGCGGGCTTGCAAATGCAGGCTTTCAAATAGCTCCGCGCGATGAGTCAGTTAATATATATGTGTGTGTATTGGCACGATTGTTCAATTAATTAGCCAATTTCGTTCATCATTATAAGTAGTAATAGGCTGAATTGAAAATAGGTAGCCTAATTCTAATACATGCAATGACTATTCATCATTACATTTTTATATTTATGTAGCCTTCACAATAATATTCTTTTACACTGTAATCCTTTTGTTTTTAATATTTGGCATGTTTGTGTGATGCACATCCCTGTGTGTAATAAGCAAAGTCAACGCGCACTGTGGACGCGCCCAGAGGCGCAGTTTCTACCAACGCGTTCTAACAAAAAAATATTGCGCCATTGACTTTAGACTTTAGACCAGGTTTGAGTTGGTCTATGGCGCAGTCTATTTTCAGCTCCTTAAAATAGCAATGCGCCGGCAATGCGCCTGAACACACCTCTTTTTTAGACCAGCACGCCCATGGGCGTACTAACTGGCGCAAATGCATTTACTAATTTAAGGACGTGGCGCTGAACGGGAAAACGCGAACGCCGCCGGACGCAAACTAGCAAACACACTTGCGCTGCGCCTTGTGTCGCATTGCGCCGGGTGTATTATAGGGCCCTATATGTTATGTATATTTTACTTTTCATTCATTATTCTTTTTTTTTTTTTTTTTTTTCCAAAGTGAATAAAATGGTAATTTTTTTTTTTTTTTTTTTTTTTTGTGCAAACAAAGCTTTTGTGTCACTTCATAAAATTGTTAAACCACGAAAAATGAAGAAGCTAAACCACCGAAGTCACATGGACCACTTTCTTTACTGCCTTTCTGGGCCTTGAAAGTGGTAGTTGCATAGCTGTCAATGGAGGTACAGAAATCTCTCAGATTTCATTAAGCATACATACATTTTTTGTAAGTATTGAAATTCATGCTGGTTTAGGCTAGTATTTTCTGCAGGCATTTACTAGATTTCTACTGCACTGTTTGTTTCCAACATTTATTTGAATGTAAATACAAGTAATGTTTGTGCTGATAAAAGTGTTTCCATATATGTCCTTCCCTGACATTGCTGTATAAGTTTCTGAGCTTCAGAACCAGAGGTTGGGGTGGTCTGACAAATTTCAAGGCACTGATGTGAGCAGCAAGACACCATCATAGCCTTCTAAAGCCCCTTTTTATTTCAGCATAGAGCAGCGTGACTAGCATTCACATAATGAGAGCCCTGCAGCTGGAGTTCCAGTCATTAAATGGAATGACAACCCCCTACTCTGAACACTCAAAGCTCCCCTACTTCCCTTAATGTGAAGACAATTAACGTAAACTGCAGCCATGTGTGCTATTGTGTACAACACAATTTCATTATTCATTCATTTATTTGTTTAGGAATGTATGCCTACTTTAGTCATTGGAGCACAAGAGTGTAAACCAGCACTACATGGTGAATGTTTTTAGATTTTAGCATAGCACACTTCACTAAGATTAAAAAGTTTTTCATGAAATTCTCAAGAGAGAATATTTGAAAGTTTTAATTGCCCGTTTCTTGCTTCCTCACTAAGATTTAGGAAGTCTTCCGGTCATTTCCTTTTGCCTGCTGTCGCCATGGAGACATGGAGATCAGGTTGCCTTTGCCTCTGGCTGGTCTTGTTATATTGGTGGGTCATCATGAGCCTAATTACTGTTAAGTCTAATCGACTTCATTAGTGTTCAATATGAGCTTTAACTTACAGTAACAAATGTTTAACGGATCAGCAGTGAAACGATGTTTAGTTCTAACTCCAATTAAGCTCATTTTAGAATAGTGTGGTTTAGCATATTAATTAGTTACAGAGACCTAATAAATGTAATAAACAGCAGTTTTGTAATCAAGACCAGAGTAGATGAGGTCTTAGACAAGTCAATTTCAAGTTGTGAATCTGTTGTGAAATGCCACACAATTAACCAATCAGAAAACAATTGATGTTTAATGTGCAGTTATGAGAAGGGAGATTTTGGACCAATGAGATTTCACTGTGCAGGGCTATCAAGAATGACACAGCTCAATCACACACTTGTCACTTACTGAGGTTGTAACTAATAGGATAAAAACGGAAGAGATACATAGAGTAATGGACGTGTTGGAGAAAACTGTAGAACAATCAAACATATCAAAAAAGTGAAAATAATTCTTATCGCTGTGGTTGACAACTGAAAATTATAATTTGTATTTATAGTATTTTCTCTGCCTTATATTAAACATTAGCGAGTGATGACATCATTACACTAATAGCCAGAAACTACTCAGTCATTGTTGAAATGGTAATGACACGCAAAAAAATAACATGGGAACATGGGTATGGGCCCCATCTCTCTTCCGCATCGACATTATATTCAAAGAAGCTGGCCTTCCCCTCTACGGCAAAAAGATTAAGAAAAGGGAAAAGACCTTCTTGTTCATCGATGCGGTTAATGCTGTTGTCGACAGGTTTCAGGTGGCTAAAATGCAGTCTGAGGCATTCATCTCTCGCCAGGTCTAAGATCAGGGTCCATCAACAAGCCAAGTCCTAGCCCTAGCTCTCAGAGATTGGAGAAAAAAATCAGTGTGCATGCTCGTGTCCCAATCCCCATTGCCACCCATAAGGACTGGGGGCCCAGGTGGTGCACACAATCCTAGCCGTCCGGGGTGAAGGCAGATCTAAGGTCCGTCATCGCTTCTTAGGTGGCAAAGAAATAGAAGTCTTGATGCCAAGGCATTATAGGCTTTAAAAGGTGAGCCCCTCTTGGGAGAGAAAGTGTAGTACCAAAAAATCGTGTTCTCTCTCACTACCAACACCTCTGCGAGGTTATTCTGCATTGCTTGAACTGTACTCTGCAGACATACAGGTTCAAGATGCTAATGCTGAAACTTATTGTGTCTCAAATTCAATCTCAGAATTGGCTTGTCATGATGGATCTGAAGGACGCATATTTTCATATCAAGAGAAAATAATTTCTCTGATTTGTTTTTGAGGGCAAAGCATACCAGTATTGAGTTCTTCCTTTCAGCCTAGCCTTATCGCATCATACCTTCACAAAGTGCATGGATGCAGCTCTGGCTCCATTGCAACTCCAGAGCATCCGTGTGTTGAATTACATCAACAACTGGCTGATACTAGCCCAGTCGGAGGAGTTATTGGCTACATCAAGATGTTGTTCTTGCTTACTTAAGGTGCTTGGGTCTGAGGTTGAACCACAAGAAGAGTGTGTTGTCTCTGAGTAAGACTACTGCAATAGACACCTCTCTTATGGGCTGGGTGCCGTCAATTACGGTCATCCAGATTGGGGTCATTAGGAAGACTCTCTTTTTTTACATACATTCTTGCTCTTAAACAATTCCTCCTGGACCTGAGGGGCTACTATGTGTTGGTGCTGATGGACAACACATCCCTCATAAGTTGTCCAGTCAGGGCCCTAAGGATTTATGCTTACTGCTCAGGCCTGTGGTGTAAATCTGATCAACTTTTCATCTGCTTTGGTGGGCACAACCGGGGTTCCACTGCGACCAAGCAGATGGTATTGCACTGGGTTACTATTGCAATTTCTATGAGGCATGCTGTATCGCTTCACCTCTATGCATTAGAGCCCTCTCTACCCAGAGTGTGGCATCCTCTAAGGCAGTGGTGGGGAACGTTGATCCTGGAGGGCCGTTGTCCTGCAGATTTTAGCTCCAGCCCTGAAAAAAACACTCACCTGCCTGTAATTTTAGGCCCTGTCCCAAATGGCACACTCCGCCCTTGGTGCGAGTCCACGAGGGCGCATTGAGAGGTATTTTTGGGACAGACTCGATCGTCATGCCGGACAACGGTCTGGTTGTTTTTTGACAGGAGCTGCAGGTTCGGAGATAATATTTAGCATCGAGAACAGGTTTCTTTTCTTTTGCAAAATATTATCTCCATGTCAACTACACAGCCTGCTTTTGTTTATGCCACCTGGGCATTAGACAATATATACATGCTTATTTAAATAATCTATACAGTTGTAATAATACATAATGTTCCATTTGAACTAAGATTACAATTTTAACACATAATAAACATATGCGTGAGTTTCAGATGAATTTACAGGTTTAAATATAAATACTAGGTTTACATATGACTCAGTAAAGCCCTGACATTCGGTTCTATTTATTTAATGAATCATAATGTGATCGTATTATTCAGTGCGCTATTATTATGTTTGAGATATCAACCACTGGTCGATGACCATAATGTTTGTATAAACTGTAGGTAACAACTGGTAAAATGTACACCTGGGTCATAAAAACCGTAATGATACCTACACTTAAATATTTTCTTCTCAGCCATGTCATCAATTGCTCTTGAGCGAAATCTCCTCCCATCCGTTGTCTGATTGGCATTTCGCAAGGATTCCTGGGTAGTTAAAGTGTGCGGAGCCTGCATCTATGCGGGCTTCGCGGAAGACCGCTTCAAGGGTACAAAGGGGGCACTGCTGAGCACACTTCAGAGCATTAAAATGCTGAATGGGACGGCCTACGGACACGCGCAATTTAAGTCCACGAGACCGAAAGTCCACACGAAGTGCGCCATTTGGCACAGGGCCTTAGTAATCCTGAAGACCTTGATTACCTTGAGGTGTGTTTATTTAGGGTTGGAGCTAAACTCTGCAGGATAATGGCCCTCCAGGATCAACGTTCCCGTCCCCTGCTCTAAGGCAAGGGTGCCCAGTCCTGTTCCTGGAGATCTACCTTCCTGCAAAACTCAGCTCCAACCCTTATCAAACACAACTGAACCAGCTAATTAGGGCTGCATCCGAAACCGCCTACTTCTCTACTATATAGTAGGGGAAAAGCAGTAGGTGAATGAATAAGTATGTCCGAATCCTTAGTATTCATAAAAGAGTAGACGAGAATTACCTGGGTGATGTCTAATTCTCGTGAGATTTGGACATTTGTCTAATTAAAGTGCGTCCGAATATGCCTACTTACCTACTATATAGTAGGAGAAAACGGTATGTGAAAGTAGTATGTCTGAAAACCTCAGTATTCACAAAAGAATAGGCGAGAAGTTCCCGGATGGCCTACTGCTTCCACCCAGATTGTGAAATTTGTCCTTCTGTCCCAGGAGGCCACGGGAGAGGATACATCATAATCGAACACGGAGCGGCACGGATGCTTTCAAATGTGAGTATTAAAAACCAAAAACATGGTTCCTTGTGTTAAAATCACATTTGTTGAACAACTGTACAGTAAACTGTTGAAGTGTTGAAGGTGTAAAGACACTAGACAGTATAGTATAGTTGTGATTTTACTTCAAAAACACATTTTATTGTGTATAGCTAACAGGGGAGCTTCAGTAAGCACACATTCGTCTCCAAAGTGGATTTACATAATTTCTAAACCATAAACATCTTAAAGACGCGTAAATGTTTATTTAACATCTGACAGGAAAATATTCAGTACACTCTAAAAAATGCTGGGTTAAAAACAACCCAAGTTGGGTTGAAAATGGACAAACCCAGCGATTGGGTTGTTTTAACCCAGCGGTTGGGTTAAATGTTTGCCCAACCTGCTGGGTAGTTTTATTTAAACCAACTATTATTTAAAAATTGCTATATGGCTAGCTTAAAATGAACCCAAAATAGTTGGGAAATTAAAAACCAGATGCAATTAGAGACAACAATAATAGACAAAAGGTGAATGTTTATTAATAAGCTAATATTTTATTAATATAAATTTAATAGTTTAATAGTTTATTAATATAAATTTATTAATAAGCAATTTAATAAATGTTTATTGTTTAATAATTATTCATTGAACATTAATAAATGTTCATTTCCAACATACTTTGGGTTAATTTTAATTAAGCAATACAGTAATTTTTAAACAATAGTTGAGTTAAATAAAACTACCCAGCAGGTTGGCAAACATTTAACCCTACCGCTGGGTTAAAACAACCCAATTGCTGGGTTTGTCCATTTTCAACCCAACTTGGGTTGTTTTTAACCCAGCATTTTTTAGAGTGTAAGTATTGCAGATGATGAGCACATCACAACATGAAATAGACATCTGAGTGATGTTGTCAAAACTGCTTACATTACATGAATGCAAGTAATGTAAATAAACAAATGTACAAGTAACTAGACATAAGTTACCTATTTTATTTGTCCGTTAGTACTGTTGATAAATTAAGGAACATTTGTATTGGGTAAAAAGTGAGGTAACACATCATCAACTACCTCAACATGTAAATGTAATGTTGAGCACATAAATCACAGAGGAAACTTGAATCTTGTCTGGATGTTACAGGGTCAGATGAGCACATGTTTATCCGGTGGAGAGAGGCTGATGAAGGAATGATGCCGTCAAAGGCTTTGAATGAGTATACTACAGAAATTAATACAAAATCTATTTAAATCTTAAGTTGTAGTTTATTTATTATTATTGTAATTTCAAACAGAGTTATTAAATCACTTTTCTGATTCTTGATGTCTGTATGTTTGCGGCGGAGCTTTTGTGGTGAAGCAGGACCTGCAAGACAAGGTGACGGTAGCATTTGTGGGGAAAAAAAGGGAAAAAGAAACCAGCAGGGATTGAACAGCATGAAGGTGAGTAAATAATGACTTAATTTATATGTTTGGGTAAACTAACCCTTTATGCCCCCAAATAGAAACTGTATGAAATGTATGTATGCATTTATATTATAGTAGTACCTTGAAAAAGTAAACTTTAAGAAATAAGAGACACTAACAAAAAACAAAAATCACATTTACATTTATGCTTTTGGCAGATGCTTTTATTCAAAGTGACTTACAGTGCTCTTATTACAGGGACAAGCCCTGTGGAGGAACCTGAAGTAAAGTGTCTTGCTCAAGGACACACTGGTGGAGACAGCTGCAGAGATCGAACCAGCAACCTTCTGTTTACCAGCTCAGTGGTTTAGCCCACTACACCACAAAAGTAATAAGGCTACAACAGAAATTAGCATGTGTGGCGACCAGGGCGTGCGAGAGCGGTGAGGGAACAGCGCGAGGCCGGTGGCGTGAGAGTTAATGAGCTCCACCTGGGAGGCACACCGGCCTTGAGTCTCTCGCGGAGGAGCTCCGGAAGCATAAAAGGAAGAGCGACGACAGTGAAGGACGAGAGAGGACCTGGACTTTACGTTGTGTTTTATTATGTTTGTGTGGCCGGCAGACGTCCGTGAGGGTCTTCCGGCATTACTTTCCTTTGGTTTTTGGTTTATTTATATATTAAAGTTTGTTAAATGTTTGCTGTTCCCGCCTCCTTCTTCCCACATCTATGAACCGTGTTACAGCATGTAATTGTAAAAATACTAAATGAAATATGGCAAGAAACAGAACATGACATGAATTGTAAAACGTTTTAACCTGTTTAAATGTTTTACAGGTAGTCATGCTGATGGAGAGCACACAAATGTTTGGAGCAGACAGCGGCAACCAGATTGTCCTGCACATCATCTCCCACTCTTGCTTCAGGGTTGTGGGGTTCAGGGGTCCATCATCATGGTCTTCCTCATCTTCTGGATCAACAATGTTCCCATTGAGAAGAGCAGCAGTGAGGGACATGATGGACGGCAAAGACAGGCAAAGGTTCATGGTGGTCAGCTTCTTCATCAAAATAAAGCTGCAGAATTGGCACAGCTGTGTTGAGATGGCAGCGGGACTGTAAATAGGTGATTGTTAGAACAATACGTTTGAATAAAGTTGTTGACTTTTATATGTGTATTTATTTATTGTGATGGTTACTTTTATTCATTCTTTTACTCATTTATGTTTCCTATTGTTGTCAGTTAATAAAATATAATTATTTTATTAATTCATGCGTTAACTAATTCACAGCAAAATCCCCAGAGTTAAATCAACTCTGCTCCGAGAACATATGGTCCCTCTCTACATAGAGTTAAAATAACACTGAAGCAGAGTTAAAGTTATTGAGATAATATGCTGTTTGTGGAGTTGTTTAATCAGATCCTGAGATATTTAATGTCTTTTATCTTCAGTTGATTTAATCTAAGACTGTGGCTGGAAGTCATTTGTAGTTATTGTGTTTCTCTTCTGTGATTCTGCTTGTTAACAGCAGGTGTTCATCACTAATGCTCAATCATAACTTAATTAATCACTTAATTATCTCATTAACTTTAACTCTGCTTCAGTGTTACTTTAACACTATATAGAGAGGGACCATATGTAATCTGAGCAGAGTTGATTTAACTCTGGAGATTTTGCTGTGTTGCTTGACTGTAAATTGAGATGTATTCACCTTGGCTGCATTTGTCTAGTGTGTATTCATGCATAGCTGTCAGATGACAAAACAAATTACATTTTGCTTGTTTACTAAAACATCATTTTCAGTAAAAGTATGCATTGGTCACCATTTATCATTATTATTGTGTGTACTGTAAGTGTTGGGGTGTGGTAGCATTGCTGTTCATTCTGGGGTAATCTTATCTTTAGTAGTAATGCTTACATTTTCTGAGTATAAAATCTTCAGTCTTCACCAAAGGTGAGATCTTCGAGCGGCTGCCGACGTCTTCTTTGTGCAGACATTGCAAACGCTGAGGAAAACCGTTCTAGGTAGGGTTGTCGAGTTACTGGTGCTGTGAGGTGTTAGTGCACTTGTCACTCATCTTTATTTTTATTTTATTATTATTGCAGAACTACAAGATCAGAGTAAATACCATGGTTGTATCTTTAACAATGAACAATCATGACAAAAAACAAATATCATGGGGTTTGTGTACATCATAGTATGAGATTACATACACAGAAAAAAAGCACAATGAAAAGGTTAAATATCTAAATAATTCATCATAAGGCTTCAAAAAATATATATATTTTTAATTTATTTTTTATTTATAAGCCTAAGGGATGAAACGACAGTTAAAGGAGATTTAAGCCACTTTTGCTCGTGGATGAAAATGTTTGCATATAAAATAAAGAAATTAACAACATATTCGAGATCACGATTTTGGGTTTTCATAATAAAAAAATAATCTTTAAGGATAAAACTGTGGGTCAAATTAGTAGGGTTAAAAATATAAGAACTTAAATTAACCCCAAATTTCTTTGGTTATACTACAATCACAAAATAAATGGGCAGCTGTTTCTTCAACAAGACAACAAAATGAGCAAGTTTAATCAATATCAGATGAATTAAACCTGTCACTTATATCTTTTAAGTTGTTGCGCTTGTGATAACGTCGTAGGTCACATGATAACATCAACATGGCGGATGATGTCTGGATCGCATTCATACTCAACGAGATCAGTACCTACTCTTTTAGGCTCGTTAAGTAAATACTTACTGAAATTAAGTACCTACTCATTGAGTTGGCGGTTTCGGACACAGCCTAAGATCTTTAGGAATACTTGATAATTACAGACATGTGTGTTGGATCTGAACTCTCCAGGTAGGTAGATCTCCAGGAACGGGATTGGGAACCCTTGCTATAAGGAATTTTTGAAAGGGGCCATCCTGCAAGATGTTTGTGCTGTGGCAGGCTGGTCCTCTCCACGCACACTCATAAGGTTTTTTAGTGTGGATATGAATTCAACCCAAGGCTTTCGATTCATCTTGGGTTAATCCATTCTGCTAGCCCACAGGATCTGTGCTTGTGTATACTTACAACCTTGTAGGTCAGGCATTTTTCAGTATGGTGTCGTGGGTATTAACATTCCTATAGTGTCAACAACATGATACAGCACTTTCTCAGGGAAGCGAGTTACATACTGTATATAACCCCAGACGTTAACGATTTTCAAGATTAGCTTTTAAGTTTTCCTGGTTCTAATTGAGAACCACTGGTTTAACCCAATCAAAACATAAATAGTGACAAATATAAAGAATATAAGTTCCTTTTTGACAGGACTTGAGAGGTTTCTGTAAAATTGGATTCAAGTCTGCCATAGTTTTCACTTGGCCTCAAGTACTACACTGATAATGCCAATTTTTATTTATTTGCTGATGTATTTATTATACATTATGACAATTAAAAATGGCCAAATGACTTTTGAGAATATCACATGAGAGTAAAAATTAATGTTTGATAAATATTTAAATGAAACAATTTAAATAAACTTAGAATGAATGTAGCTTTAAACATAAACATTCTTTATTCCCTATTCCATTTGAAGCATTGGAACTTTTCTCAGTGTTCACAATATGTCGCTCTTTAGAATATATGAATACGAAAATCTAGACCCTGTTCCTGTTCACCCATGCATGGGTGCAGAATGATAAAGCAGGCACATTTTCCAAACATCTATTGTGTATGTGTGGAACAGTACTTTGTACTGGAGATGATGACAGCATGGTTACTGTGAAACTAATTATATGATCTATTATTGAACTCAAATGAGTATGCCTTGTTATGACAATGCCATTTATTACAGTTCCAGTCTATATTGTCTGATAGGGTTGAAGTTTCTTCATTGCCATTGTGTGTCTCAGAATCATTAGTGGAGGCGTCCAAAATGATTGATTAATGGATTCATGAAACATGCACTTCTGCAACTACATGAAACTTTTAAATTATACATAAATTATGTTTTATTAACGTAGTTCGGGAGGAACAAGTCAAATAAGCTACACAATCATTACGTCATCTCATTACGTCATCTCAACCAGCTGTCAACAATCTGTAATCAACATATCTACCCAATCGGCATGAGTTCAGGCCTATATATAATCACAGTCAAGTGTGAACTCGTGAAATAAGAGATAATAAAAATCAACCAGTACACATGGATCTCAGGGTAAGATGGGGGAAGATGCCCTCCTAAGTACAGCCTTCTTTTACTGCTAAATTACTATTAATTAACTACGAAAGATATTAAGAGTTAATTTGATCTTTCTAATTTATTTAGTTTTGCTTCATTCAGTTTAAGCTACAGAATGTATTTGAGCTCATAGTTATTTAATATTAATCCTATGAGGCCTACTAGATAATATTTGATATGCACATTTCTAAGGCTTCTAAACATGATCAAAATGTAGCTGAAAATCCAGTTGTACACAATTTACTACATCCCTTCTGTCATCTGTTTGATGGTTTATACTTTTTTAGCAAGGACTTCATTTTAAAAGTGTCCACCTTCAAGTTGAGGTACATATGTCTTTTTCATATGAAATCTTTTCTGATATTTTATAAAGTAAACATAATAATAACTTTTATATTGTTAGTAATATTTCAAGATGAACACTTACTGGACTGAAGCAACTTAGGTTTACTTGATTATCCATACATTTATTTATTTTTTATTTTTATTTATTTATTTTTTTAAATATTATTACTATTATTATTATTATTATTATTATTTTAGAAAAATCATGTTAAAAAGTGAGTATGAAATATTGTACATCAGGCTTTTGAGAAACATTTATTTATTGTATTGTGCACATACAGTAGAGGTTATCATCAAAACTAAAATTTTAAATATTTTACTAAGACATATTATTGGGAGATATAGTAATAACTGATATTCACATGCATTATATGTTAGTATGCTATTCTGTTCCAAAGATCTCACTGATTTACATTACAATCTTCAGAATTTTATACTTTTTGGCCATATAAATATCAGCAACCGCATCAAATTGCATATTTTTGCTCAGTTTGGGTCTCTGAATAAAATGTAGGTGTTTTTTCCAACTCCATATTCTCCATGTAAATGCTTTTTTGGTGTAATATTGAAAGTAGAAAAATGAGAAAGCAGTGCATTATTCATTTTTCTTTTGTTTTTTCTTAAAAAAAAAAAAAAAAAAGAGAATTAGGCTTGATTTTCTGTTTTTAAGTTCAGGGGTAGAAAATGGATAAATGGCTTGAATATTGGATTTCCACATGTGGGCAAACATGAAACGCACCTCAACCAAAGATCAACCCATGATGCTTTCGGTTCTTCCATCGTTCTGTGCAACAGAATAATAGTCCTCTGCTGCTATAGTTGGACAGATTCGGTAACACTTTACTTGAAGGGGTGTGCATAAGACTGACATGACACCTTCATAATCATGACATGACACATGTCATGAATATGAAGGAGGTTTTATGAATGTTTATGACAACTGTCATTAAGTGTCATTTGCTCAATTATGTCATTTTTAATGCAAAGATTACATTGTTTGAGATGTCCGAGTTATGACAACTTGACATAAACCAATACATCATAACCTGTCAGTGTCTTTGTCATGACAACTTGACATCATTTAGCTTTATGGGTTAACATTGCATTAAACTGTCATGTGGTTGGTTTTGACATTGGCTGTCATGAGGCCATTATAATAGTGTCATGAATATGTATCTTGAGCTCAAGTACAGTGGTACAAATTGAACTTGTCATTAAATTGTCATTAAGTGACAACACTCTGACAAATAATTTTATAACAGCGTCATGAATATTTTTCATTTCATGTTTTTTTGTTGTTGTTGTTGTTGTTGTTGTTGTTTTTTGTTTTTTTTAAGTTTCCTCCAACAGAAGGTCAGATAATAGACAATTTCAAATTTCGTAAAAAAGATGACACTGTTATAAAATAATGGTAACACTTTATTTTAGGGTCTTTTAACTAGTTGCTTATTACTATTAGCATTCATATGGCTAAAATATTGGCTATTTATTAATACTTATAAAGCACATATTAATGCCTTATTCTGCATGATCTTATTCTACATTCTTAATCCTACCCAATACCTAAACCTAACAATTAACTATAATAAGCAGTAAATTAAGAGTTCATTGAGGGAAAAGTCATAGTTAATCGTTTATAAATGTGTTCCCTATACTGAAATGTTACCAAAATAATGTAATGTTAACCCATAAAGCTAAGTAGTTTTTTTTAAGTTTGATAATTAATCTGCTATGTCATGTTTATGACAGGTTATGATGTTTTGCTAATGTCACGTTGTCATGACAAAGACACTGACAGGTTATGATGTGTTGGTTTATGTCAAGTTGTCATAACTCGGACATCTCAAACAATGTCATCTTTGCATTAAAAATGACATAATTGAGCAAATGACACTTAATGACAGTTGTCATAAACATTCATAAAACCTCCTTCATATTCATGACATGTGTCATGTCATGATTATGAAGGTGTCATGTCAGTCTTATGCACACCCCTTCAAGTAAAGTGTTACCACAGATTCTTAAAGCATTTATTACAAATAATCTCTCTCTTATCAAACAACAAGACTGAGGAATGTTATGACACAACCGCACTGGGCAGGGCCTAGAAAGGGCTTTCTTCTGTATAGGCATGGGTTTGACAACCTACATGCCAGAGAAATATTAGCTGATTATTTCTTAAATATGAATGCACCTCCATAACATTTATTTTAGACAGCACACTGAGATTTGAACAAGGGATGAAGCTGAATAAATAACCATAGTGAATCAAGGTAAGACAAAAACATGTTTTGGAAGATGGATTGTTTGTTACATAGTGTACCTTTAAAGTGCTCAGATGAATGAATGAGAAATCTATGTTAGCAAAAAGGGCACAGAGTGAAAGCTGCAGTGCTGAGACTTGAAGCAGCGAGCTGTTTCTATATATGTAGCCTGTATCCTTCCCTTTGTCTCCTGCTGTGTCTCACTGCAGAGCTTGTGTGTGTGGTCAACCGTTCTGTTTCTAGAGTGGTGAAGCCAGGCCTTATTAATGCTGTCCTGAATTTCTTCACTGTCTCCAGTCCAATATTTTATAATTCACCATGTCATAATCTCATTCATAAACCGTTCATTGGTGTCTTTATGTCTTATATGAAAATAGATGACATAGATCATGGTGTTGCAGTCTTTAAAAGGAGACATTTTTTTGTGGAAAAAATTGTGGAAAACTTGGTCATGACATACTTTGAGCCTGTCAAGTAGCAGGGTTTCTTTGCAGAAGTTTCACCTGAACTTCACTGTTTTATTCACTTTGTAATCCTAATCACTGAGGTTCTCTCAGATTTATGGAGGGTGATATCAGTAGAGACAGGCTATACGAGATAGAGTGGATCTTTTCCTCAATTTGGTCGGGAGGAGAAGCGGTGTGTAACAAATTGTTTCATCATCTAAAACTGCCCCGTTGCACCCCCACACACTTTCACCCAGTCTAATCCGTTTTCCCTTTTCCTCATCGCTCATATATTCTGCTTAGTGAGGTTTGAAATCCAATGGAATGCTGAGCATCCAACACTATGGATGTATTTGGGTCAATGCTATGTTCCAAAATACATTAGAATGCAATTCATATAGATAATGACATTTCTCATTTAAAACAAACAAAAATCATTGGCATTAGTAGATATTTGAAAAAAAAACAAAAAAAAAAACTTTGTAACATGTAACCATGTAACATGCAAGAAGCCATTTTGAAAGAAAACAGGAAATTATATCATAGAGAGGACCCCTGCAGACCCACATGATTGTGTATGAAGGTCAGTAAATATTTTTTAAAAGTAACAAATATTTTTTTTATTAAAAAGCAAAGTTCATGTCAAATGGAGTAATCCAATAATTGATGATATTTGATATTTATTTATTATTTTTTTAACTAAAAAAAAGTGTTTGGACACTCAAGTTTATTCAATGTGTAAAGGAAATAGTTTATTATTTTTTACGGGTACACCAGGCTTCTGTCACCACTCATGCTGCATCCGAAATCACATCCTGTCTTAGAAGGTATTATATTTGAATTTGAATGTACTTCTGTTAAAAAAAGTACACCGCGTTCCAAATTATTATGCAAGTGACATATCAGTAAGATTTCAGTAGAATAAACATTCAGATTTTAGTTTTTCTAAGAAAATGTTTGTTTGTTTATTTATCCATGTCTTTTTAGATAACTGGTATCAATCTCAGACAAAATAATTTGCCAGGTCTATGGAAACGTCTCGGTTACGTATGTAACCCTCGTTCCCTGAAGGAGGGAACGGAGACGTACGTCAGTAGTGACCGACGAATTGGGATATCGCTTAGAGAGCCCTATCATCTTCGTATGAACTAAAACAAGCCAATGGAATTGGCGTGCGATATTTGCATAATGCGCACCGCCCCCGTCAGGTGTATATAAATAGGAAGCGGATGCAATCGCACTCTGTTTTTCGCTGAGGAGACAACTGGTGTCCGCACTACAGCGAGGGTACAGAAACTGTGGCGACGGGACGTACGTCTCCGTTCCCTCCTTCAGGGAACGAGGGTTACATACGTAACCGAGACGTTCCCTTTCAGTCGGTCACGTTCGACGTACGTCAGTAGTGACCGACGAATTGGGATCCCAACTAAAGCGCCACAGTTACGAAACCCCTTCCAGTGCCCAGCGCAAGCTCAGCCGCCCATAGCACCGGCTGGCGGTGAAGGGGGCGAGCTTACACCGAGAGAGTCTACTGCTGTCTAACCACTACCCACTAAGTAAACTAGACACACTGGGGAAGCGAACCCGTGAGGGACGCTGCGGAGACCACTACCTACCCAATGGGGGAGGAGATTACGTGGGAATACACACATGGACTGGCCCGGGGGGCAGTACGCATATGGAGTCCCTGGGATGGCTCCACCTGGTTAGGGGGAGACTCATCTGACAGGTGACAGCAGAGCTGGCTCTGCTAAGGGAAAGACACGGACTCGGCCCGTAGGGAGTTTTAAACCGTGGAAAATACACATATGGGACCGCTCACGTAGAGGGGTCACGGCATATGGGCCCCAGCCAACAGACAGCGTCAGCGACGGATGTAGGCCTGGCATCAGACACTCCGCAATGTCCGAGCCGAAGGGGGAGGCGGAGGAACTCGACAGGGTTCGCCAAGCGGGGAACACGACTGGAGAGAAGTATGCACGTATCCGGCCAGTGGCGGGAATGGCATTGCAAGCCGACACTTAGAGTGGGTACAACACGTCTACCGACTAGTGGATGCGAGTACACGTGAGGATACCGGCTCTACACGTAGGCTATAAAACCTAGCGAACGTGTTAGGTGTCGCCCAGCCCGCAGCTCTACAGATATCTGTCAGCGAGGCGCCATGAGCCAGCGCCCAGGAAGAGGCCACCCCTCTGGTGGAGTGGGCTCTCAACCCGAGCGGGCAAGGCACGCCCTGGGATTCATACGCCAAGGCGATGGCATCCACTATCCAGTGGGCCATCCTCTGCTTGGAGACAGCCTTTCCCTTCTGCTGGCCTCCGTAACAGATGAAGAGCTGATCTGAGGTCCTGAAGCTTCGCGTTCTATCCACGTAAACGCGCAGAGCGCGGACGGGACAGAGCAAAGCTAGGGCTGGGTCTGCCTCCTCCGAGGGCAGCGCTTGCAGGTTCACTACCTGATCTCTGAAGGGAGTGGTAGGAACCTTGGGCACGTATCCAGGCCGGGGTCTCAAGATGACGTGAGAATCACCGGGCCCCGAATTCTAGGCACGTTTCGTCGACCGAAAATGCATGCAGATCCCCTACCCTCTTCAGGGAAGCCAATGCGACCAGAAGGACAGTTTTTAGGGACATAACCTTCAGGTCAACTGATCGCAAAGGCTCAAAGGGATGACCCCGGAGAGCTGTGAGAACCAGGGTCAGATCCCAAGAGGGTACGGAGGAAGGGCGAGGAGGATTCAGTCTCCTGGCCCCCCTCAGGAATCTGACGATCAGATCGTGTTTCCCCAGGGACTTACCCTCAACTGCGTGGTGATGTGCGGCAATAGCGGCAACATACACCTTGAGGGTGGAGGGAGACAGCCTTCGCTCCAACCCATCTTGCAGAAAGGAAAGCACGGATCCGACCGAACATGATCGGGGGTCCTCTCGGCGAGAGGCGCACCATTCGACGAACAGGTTCCACTTCAGCGCGTAGAGATTCCTAGTGGAAGGAGCTCTAGCGGAAGTGATGGTGTCTACGACCGCTTGCGGGAGATCACTCAGAACCTCCGCATCCCGTCCAGGGACCACACGTGGAGGTTCCACAGATCGGGACGCGGGTGCCACAGGGTGCCCCGTCTCTGAGTCAGGGGGACCTTCCTCAGAGGAATCGGCCAGGGAGGTGCTGTCACGAGGAGAATGAGGTCTGAGAATCAGGTCCGAGTGGGCCAGTACGGAGCCACTAACAGAACCTGCTCCCCGTCCTCCCTGACCTTGCACATGAGTTGTGCGAGAAGGCTCACTGGGGAAAACGCATGTTTGCGCAGACCCGGGGGCCAGCTGAGTGCCAGGGCATCTGTGCCGAGCGTGTCGCTGGTCAGGGAATAAAACCACTGGCGGAGGGCAGTTTCCGGGGAGGCAAGCAGGACTACCTGGGCCTCGCCGAAACGCTGCCAAATCAGCTGGACCGCCTGGGGGTGGAGCCGCCACTCGCCTGCAAGTAGATGCTGCCGTGACAGCTCGTCGGCTGCACGGTTGAGCACACCTGAGACACGAGTGGCCCGAAGGGACCTCAGATCCTTCTGACTCCACAACAAGAGATGGCGGGCGAGTTGCAACATGCGACGGAAGCGTAGACCACCTTGACGGTAGGTGTACGCAACAGCCGCAGTGCTTCGTGAGCGGACTAGAACGTGCTTGCCTGACAACAGCTCCTTGAAGCGGGCCAGCGCAAGACGAACCGCTAGCAACTCGAGGCAATTGGTATGCCAATGCAGCTGAGGCCCCGTCCAAAGACCTGTCACTGCATGCCCGTTGTACGTGGCCCCCATCCCGTGGCAGAGACATCTGTGGAGACCACAGCGTGCCTGGACACTCGTTCGAGGGGTACTCCGGCCCACAGGAACGAAGGGTCCAACCACCGGACAAGGGTGCGACGGCAGCTCGGTGTCACGGGGACACGGAGCGTGCCGCACTGCCACGCCCATCTCGGGACCCGGCCGCGGAGCCAGTGTTGAAGCGGTCTCATATGAAGCAATCCGAGCGGCGTTACCGCGGCTGCAGATGCCATATGCCCCAGGAGCCTCTGAAAATCTTTCAGTGGAGCCGCTGTCCTGCACTTGAGCGAGCTCAGGCAGTTCAACACCGACTGGACGCGCACCTCGGTGAGACGCGCAGTCCGTGCGACCGAGTCTAGCTCGAGACCGAGACAAGAGATCCTCTACCCGGGGGCGAGTTTGCTCTTGTCCCAGTTGACCTGAAGACCCAACCGGTTGGGAGCTACAACCATGTCGGGTAGGACTTTGTACTGACATGCCCGACCCTCGAACGCAGACCGACCTAGGAAGGGTCTGCGTCGAGGCAGAATCGAGGCATGAAAGCACGCGTCCTTCAGGTCTATTGCTGCAAACCAATCCTGGGGACGGTCCAGGATTGGCCGTAGCCCACCGCCCTTTCTCGGTACAATGAAGCAGGGGCTGTAGAACCCCGATTTCATATCGGCTGGAGGGACCGGCTCGATTGTATCCTTCGCCAGGAGGACAGCAATCTTCGCCCGGAGAACAGGTGCATTGTCCAACGACACCTGAGTGAAGTGGACAGCCCTGAAGACCGGGGGACGCCGGGCGAACTGAATCGCATAGCCGAGTCTGATAATACGAATGAGCCAACTGGACAGGCTGGGGAGCGTGATCCACGCTTCCAGACACTGAGCCAGCGGGACCAAAGGCACCACAGACGCACCGGGGGTGGGGCAGCAAGGCAGAGAGGGACCCGACCCGGACGGCTTGGGGGCGGCCCGGAGCAGGGTCGGACTCTGCGAGGCAGCAGTGTGCATGGGAGACAGCGCACGGGGCACGGTCTGCACCAACACACTGCCACCTGCTGGCGAATGGGGAGGGAGCTGTCAGCGGCGAGGCGGAGCCTGGCACACTGGCAGACACCCCTTGTTGTGACCTGGAGTTTGAGGAAACTGCTCTTTTTGTGAAAAGGTGGGTACCGCTGGACTCCGGAGAGCCAGCGGCGGTGGACAGACAAACACAAATTCCCCCCGGCCCTCCTCCGGGGGTGGGAGAGATGGTGGAAAACTCTCCCGAAGAGCAAGATCCTTCCCCTCCAGGTTGCCCGTCTCAGTGCCGTGTCTTGCTCTTGCGTTTACCACCGGGCTTAGCGGAGACGGGCTGGGCACCACGTCCGCGACCGGCACCCTGCTGTTTGGCTGGTGTGGGCTGCTGCTTTGCCGTCTTGGCAGGGGCGGAGGACGATGCAGGCGGGCGCCCTCGGCGACGAGCGGGCTGAGGCTGAGCCACGGGCGGCTGGGTGGAGGCAGCAGCGGACCGCCGTGGCATGACGTGACTGATAGCCTCAGCCTGCTTCTGTGCAGCGGAGAACTGTTGGGCGAAGCTCTCCACCGCGTCGCCGAATAGGCCGACCGGGGACACGGGGGAATTTAGGAACCGCTGCTTGTCGGCATCCCGCATGTCCGCGAGGGTCAGCCAGAGGTGGCGCTGCTGGACTACCAAGGTAGACATCGCGTGACCAACAGCGCGTGCTGTCACCTTCGTTGCCCGGAGGGCAAGGTCAGTGGCAGCGCGCAGCTCCCCCAGCAGCTGTTGGTCAGGACCTTCCTGGGGCATCTCCGACAGCGCCTTTGCTTGGTGAACCTGCAAGAGGGCCATCGCGTGCAGGGCGGAGGCAGCCTGCCCACAGGAACTGTAAGCTTTCTCAGTCAGACCGGCTGAGAACTTACAGGCCCGGGACGGGAGACGCGGCTCACCACGCCAGCCGGTGGCTGTTGGACACAACTGCATCGCAACAGACCGCTCGACTGGCGGGATCCTCGCGTACCCCCTGGCTACCCCGCCGTCCAGGGAGGTGAAGGCGGACGGGGGGCCAGGCCTGGTACGGGCACTATACGGTGTCTGCCAAGACCTGGTCACCTCATCATGCACCTCCGGGAAGAAAGGCATTGGGGCGGGACGCTGGGGCTGCCCAGCGCGACCCCCCCCCAAGTACCAATCATCCAGCCGAGATGGGCCGGGACAGGGTGGAGGGTTCCACTCGAGCCCGACGCACAAGGCTGCCCGAGAGAGCACAGCCGAGAGTTCGGGATCCGACTCGGCCACCGCTACCGTCCCGGAGGGCGGCAGCGCGTCCGGATCTTCCTCCCCCGAATTCTCAAACTCGCCTTCCGACGCAGCGACCGACATCTGATCCTCCGCCGGCGCACCGAAGGTAACGGCTGGACAGTCCGAAGAGGGCCCAGCGGAAACCAACGGGCGAAAGATGGGTTGCGGTGCTGGCGAGGGGGCAGGGGCCCGAGGAGCGTTTCCACTCGGCGGGGGAGCCCTGACCGTTATCCTCAGGCCGCCCTCCCTATACAGCGCCGTACCGTCCTTCCGGTTCCCAGGGCCGGAAAAAACGGTCGTACGCGGCATAGGAGAGGGGACTCCCGCTTCCTGAGACTTCAGGAAGGAGAGCCTCGACCTCAGCACCGCGATGGTCATGTTCCCGCAATGGGAACATGAACCATCCACAAAAGCTGCTTCAGCGTGCTGAACGCCCAAACACGAGATGCAGCGATTGTGCCCATCAGCAGGGACCAGGGAACGACCGCACCCAGTAACGCACAGACGAAATGACATACTGTCAGGGTTCGTCTGTAAAGCTCTTTTAGAAGGGGAAGTCAACTCACTCGTGCTGAAGCACCCAGGGAGCGACGCGATGTGTCAGGTACACCACTCCCTGACACACCGAGGAACCGGCCCAAATCGCTCACACACACACTCTTTGTGTTGCTGTGAAAACAGCAGTTTTTAGAGCTTATAGCTCAGCTCCTCGGACACTCGCGACCTCGCTGAACGTGCCCTCTTCACCAGCACTGAAGCTCGCTGTAATCCTCTTCTTGAGGCAATGTTTTAATTCAAAAAACAAACGAAGAAAAGAGTCTTCAAACAGGACACCAGTGAATGGCTCCGAAGCGAAAGACAGAGTGCGATTGCATCCGCTTCCTATTTATATACACCTGACGGGGGCGGTGCGCATTATGCAAATATCGCACGCCAATTCCATTGGCTTGTTTTAGTTCATACGAAGATGATAGGGCTCTCTAAGCGATATCCCAATTCGTCGGTCACTACTGACGTACGCCGAACGTGACCGACTGAAAGGGAACCCTACTTAGAGGTTGTTCCTCATTATTAAGCAAGTCACCGTTCTCATGCTATATGGAGAGGAAGAAAGATCTTTGTGAAGACGAAAAGCATGAAATGTTGCAATGTTGTGCAAAAGGCATGAAAACAACTAATATTTTGTGAAACTGAATGGAGATTATCGAATTATCATAAGATTTGTGAGTGATTTAGAGCACAGCAGAACTCAGTCAGATAAAGGCTTATTAATGAAAGTTCCTGTCAAAAAAATGTATTGTATTAAAAGGGCAGCTATAAAAAAGCCAGTGTTGAGCAGCAAACAGGTATTTGAAGCTGCTGGTGTCTCTGGAGTCTCAAGAAGCTCTCCATGCAGGCTGGCAGTTGTGCATAAAGATGCATTTCAGCCACTCCAAACCAAACCTCACAGAGAGAAACAATTACAGTGGGTGTAGAAATACATTTTCAAACAGTTTTATTTCTGTAGTGTTTTTTTGCAGCATGGGATAGTGCATAGTGCATTGCATTTCAGAAGGCACTATCCTCCTTTTTATATCATAGCTGAAAATGGCCAGTTATGAACTTCACATATCTTGCAAAAGTCATTTTAATACCCTCAGAGACCCTAAAGGGACCTTCCATCTCACTTCCCAATATTCCAGCCCAAATCATCACCCGCCAGTTCCTTGCTGAAGTCGCAGTCTTGTTGGAACGTGGTTCACCAACCATCCAGAAATCCATCCGTTTAGACCATCTATTGTAGTACAGCATTAGTCAGTGAATAAAACTATTTAAAAAAAAGAGTCTTCATGTATTTCTAAACCCACAGTAAATGTTTCTCTTTGTGAGGTTTGGTTAGTGGTGTCTAAAATGCATCTTTACGCACAACTGCCAGCCTGCATGGAGAGCTTCTTGAGACTCCAGAGACACCAGCAGCTTCAAATACCTGTTTGCTGCTCAACACTGGCTTTTTTATAGCTGCCCTTTTAATACAATAAATTTTTTTGACAGGAACTTTCATTAATAAGCCTTTATCTGACCGAGTTCTGCTGTGCTCTAAATCATTCACAAATCTTATGATAATTTGATAATCTCTATTCAGTTTTCACAAAATATTAGTTGTTTTCATGCCTTTTGCACAACATTGGACCATTTCATGCTTTTCATCTTCAGAAAGATCTTTCTTCCTCCCCATATTGCATGAGAACTGTGACTTGCTTAATAATGCGGAACAACCTCTAAGTAGGGTTTCCATAGAGCTAAGTAGACCTGGCAAATTATTTTGTCTGAGATTGATACCAGTTATCTAAAAAGACATAAAAATGGATAAATAAACAAACAAACATTTTCTTAGAAAAACTAAAATCTAAATGTTTATTCTACTGAAATCTTCCTGATTTGTCACTTGCATAATAATTTGGAACGCAGTGTATAATATATATACAGTATATAGTATGTGGGTAGTATGAATGAAATTCAGACCGTGGCCTAATGGGATTCGCCTACTGTTTTTCAGAATATTATACATTCAGACATATTACTCTTTTGGCTGTTTTCGCATACTCTATAGTAGGGAAGTATGTGATTTTGCTAAGGCATCACATGCTCATTGCTTTCGAATGCAAAAGATGAGGTAATTTGATTGGATGTCAAGTATTTGACCTTTTATGGCACTACCATTTTCCTGTTTTTACACTATAGAGGCGACATTTTGCCTGTGGGGTTGAATTAAATTAACGGCAAAACTAAATATTATGTTCGCATATCCCATCTGTCACCTCGCATACACCAGTTTGGGAACCACTGCTTTAGGGGCTCAGTAGAATGTTGTTCATTTTCCGTGACCTTCTGAATCTGGAATAAAGCTTCAGGCACATCCCTACAACCAGTGGTTATCTAATCAACCTTAATTTGCCAAAAATTCTGTCCATGAGAATAACCAAGCTTTTATCAATATTGTGACGTCCTGACAGACCAATCACCAATAGTCCAATTATCCATGACTTCTTCTAAACAAAGCTACAGTCTTTCAGGTAATTGAATATTGAGCCAGTAGTTGCTGATTTCAGGAGGTCTGATATAGTGAAGCTTAAGATCAGTCCTAAGCCAGCTGATAACTTCAGGTGTTAATTACCTTCTAAAACTCAATACAGTTTTTAAAAACAGGGTTTTTGATTATTTCCACCCTCGTGAAGTCCAACGCAGACTGAGAGCCCGAGCTTGCCACAATGCCAGAGCAAACGCCAGAGCCATTTATCCCCTGTACACATCTGACCAGGTGCGTGAACCGACAACATTGTCCCAGAGGGATTACTAGTGGAGTATGAGGGGATGGTGTGGAGCCCTGTCCCATCAACTAAGGCGAATGTGGATGAGCTGAATTCTGAGCCCCTAATTGATTTAGAGGAAAGCACCCCGTTTGTTTCACCGCCCTGCATCAAGCCTTCATCAACACCGAGTTGATGAAGTCTTTGAAGTTTCCGCCCTGCCTCCCACTCCCACTCCCACCTCCTCTGTCTGTTCCGAGTCGGCCAAGAGGGCTGTTCCTGAAAATTCTGCCTGTCCTGTATTGGCCGAGGCACCTATTTTTAGATTGTTTGTGTGTGCACCTGTAGTGTAACCTACTTCAAATCATAAAACCACAATGTTATATATTTTGTTCACTTGAGTATTTACAATATCCCAAATGTTTCCAACTATTTGTAAATCGTGAGAAAATTGCAATTTTAACCAAGGCTCCGGGATGTGTGAGGAGTCGCCTGTCAATGGCGTCATACCCGCGTTACCCTCAGTTTCCAGTTTTATTTTGTAAAAACCATGGAAACACCATTTATTACATGTTTCAATAGACAAGAAAAACACTATTTTGTCAAGCAGCTAACATAGCATAATCAGATGCAGCTTTATTTTTAGTAACAGTAATACAGAATTTTCTCCATAATACAATACGTTTTAAAATTAATTAGCCATTTTTCAACACAAGCCATCCATTAACATGATTTCTTCCTGAGTCCTATCCCGATTGTTTCCACCGGCTGTGATGTGAAGACCACATGTCCCAAGATTCCGCGCTCAAGCTACGCCTTTGTTTTGAATAGGCCTCTAGCGACCTCTAGTGGACATAAATCTTACATATTGCACCTTTAAGTATACCTAAAGAGAGTACACTTTCATAACCATGTTTCTTAACACTTAAGGGGTTAGTTCACCCAAAAATGAAAATTATGTCATTAATGCTGCTGACGCTGCTGATGTGTTATCCGGTGCGCCCGAGCTTCGTTTACAGTCTGAGGGGGACGTACGCTATATTCAAGCTATTCTACATTGTTTGTATTTTGTTATTGCTATATTTTTTAAAATGGTGTGTAAGTGTGCATGTCGCGGATGTCCTAATCGCCAAAAACAACGACGTAAAAGTGCATTACCAACGCCGACAGATGAAAGGATTCAATGGAATCAATTCAATGGAATAAATTCAATGGAAAGGATTCTGGAAGAGAATACAATGCTGAATAAAGTCATTGTTTTTGTTATTTTTGGACCAAAATGTATTTTCCATGTGACTTCGCCCCTTCCAGTCAACATGCAGGTAAACGCCGAGTCAACTCACTGAGATGGCACACGAGCAGTGAGTCTTGCGTTTTCATTAAACTTTGTCAGTTGTATGTGTTTTAAGGTTTGCCAGTTTAAACATTCAAACAATTTAGACGATCGGATGTGTATTATTTTATCGAGCTACCATGCTCGCGCAGGTGCATTGTGGCACGAACACTCATAGAAACAGTAAAGTTAGCTGCACAAAACATGAAGATGGCGTGCACTGAGGAGCAGAAACTAGTTGTCAGCGCTGTCCTGTGATTTATCACTAAAGTAGCTTAGGAACTCAAAAGTTATTATAGCATATATTTTTCTACTTTTAAAAGTAACTATTTACAACCCACAGCTTCACTATTAATAGAGAGACAGTATGACTAATTCACACACGCAATTGCTCTCATTACATACTAGTTCTGTGCTAATTTATCTTTAACTGATTTACAACGAGCAGAAATCTTTAACGCTGCATTCACACAGGGCGTCAGCATTAACGCTTCTTGTTTACTATGAATGGGTGACGTCATGCGTTGCCGAACTGAATTGTGGGTTCTGTCGCGTCGCTTCTTTCTCGTTGCTCATGGCAGAAGTTGAAGTCAAAGACTATAGAATAACACAAGACGTCACTCGTATTGTTTTGAATGGGAGAAAGTGTAACGCGCAATATGGCGGAATAAGTCCCGCCTTCAAAATAAGAGCCAATTTCTGACTGGTAAAGTCATCGCGTCACTGCAGCGGCTGTTAGAAGCACTGGTTTCTATAGAAACAGTCAGACACGCGCCTCCGAAATTAGGCACAAGAGACGCGCATTTAGGTCTGCGCATGCGCATTAGCTTGATCCAGCCTAAAAAATACCGTTTTTTTTGTCATGATTCGAGCATTTGGAAAAAAAAATTATGACACAGTTGTTGTCAGAATTCATTGGTGAATTCAATTATGAAATTTAATCGAAAGCTTGTCAAACAGATTTGGAGAATTTGATGTTTCCCCATTCAAAGAGATAGGAGCTGCAAGAATGCCCAGGATGCCCGAGAGGCGTTTCAAAGATGGCCGCCGAGTGAAATGAATTGTCTTAAAGGGACTTTGTTGAAGGTTTCTCAACTTTTCAAGCGCCAACGCAGGCGTCAGCCAATCAGATCGCCTTATGCAAACACTCTAAAACAGTCAATAGCCAATTGCATTCATGCAACACTGGAAAGTAACGTGATTGGCTGTTATCACTATAACGGTCGCGTCATCACAAGCTTCAGACACGCCCTCCTTCAAGCGTTGACGTTGACGCCGCGTGTGAATGTAGCGTAAGAAATGTTACAAATCATAGATAAAATAACTACTGAATGTGAGCTGTTATGTCAGATCACTCTTTCAAAAGGAAAAAATATCCCACCTTTAATAGTCAAGCAAATTTACAGTACAAATCTTGTAAGTGAACTATGACGGCAAAAAAAAAAAAAAACACGTTCATTAATCGTAATCGAGGTAAAATGTTCAATTAATCGAGGTTTTGATTTTAGGTCATAATCGTCCAGCCCTACCTTTTAAAAATTGCACTTTGTAATAATTTTAAGGTTTTACTTTAAAGTACCTCTTAAATAATTATGTTTTAATAATTTGTTGTCATGCTTTAAAGCAATACGTTTATTTTGACGTGTTAACTAACATATTAAAGCATGTGATTGTAAATTTAACTCTAGTGTGTTATTTGATATTACATTTAAAATTAATATATTTATTTGATGTACTAAATTGCTACTTAATCATTACAATTGTGTAATTACAAATATATTTAAATACATGACATACAAATTTCAATAGAAATGACATTAAAGTATATTTTAGTTTAGTTTACCATAAATGCATGTCAGTACATTAAACAGTACACTTTAATCATATTTCAAAGACAATAGAATTATGAAATTACATATAATGTCTAGAGGTACATCCAATCACTCTTAAGTTCAACTAATTGCATTTATAAAATTTATAAAATTGCATTATATAAATTTAAACTATAATACAGTTTCACTTAATTGTAAATGACATGCATTTAAGTGTGTAAAATATTACATTTTGTGAAATTACATACCATTTTGAAGTGTATTATTAAAGTGTACTTTTTCACAAGAACATTTAATTTAATGAATTTAATATAAAGGAGCATTCTTGATACACTACAAATATGGTAATCAGCAACTGATTTAATTTTCCCCCTCAAGTTCCAAAGCACATGAAAGAAAGGTTTTTATTTTCGTATTGGTTTATGATTTAAACACAGATTTTTCTTCGGATTTGACATGCCCACAGGGCTTTTAATGCTGCACAGCTTAGAATTTCATCTCAGAGTAATCACTTTATGATTAGCATACATTATGTGTGTTTTAATACTCTCAACCTTGGATAAACCAAGTGGCAGAAGATCAAGTGTTTCAGGGTTTTTGAGGCTGGGGGGGTGAATGTGTTTTATTAACACACCTACATTGTTGGACGTGGGCTTGAAAATCTTCCCAAAACTGTGTAGAACAAGATCACCCACAATAAAACAAATCATGGTAAGTATAATTTAAACATTTTTATGCTAAAAAATGTTACACCTAAAGTTATAGTTACCATGTCTGAACCATTACAGATCACAGAATACTACTACTTTGTACTCAGCTACCTGTCCTAATGTTGAATTGCGACTTTCTTGTTATTACAAAATAATTTCAATGCAATGGTGATCTGTGTTCATGTCTGCTTTAGGTGGGTTTTAGTTCTGTTCTAGTTTTCAGTTAGTTTCTATGGTTTGTAGTTGATTTGATTATCAGTGGCACCTGTCTTTCATTTCATTAACTGATTAGGTTTAAGCTTGGGTTTTGTTTGACAATCACACAATTGCAGCTTTTTTTTCACTGTTAATTGCAACCTTACATCTCACAATTGATTTTATTTTGTACACTTGGAACTTTATTTCTCATAATTGTGACTGTTTCTCACAGTTGCAAATTTATTTCTTATATCTCACAATGTGACTTGATATTTCTCATGATTTTTCTATGATTTTTAAACTATATGACCCTTACCTGTTATTTTGTTTACTCCAATGTGTTATTTTTTACTCTAAGGTGCAAAAGAGTACTTCATAGAGTATGCTATCCTCACTATACAGGATATTTATTCTGCCCAAATTCCAATACTGAAGACATTTGGTATAAAGCTCATAAAGAGTTAAACTCTCAGCCCCCAAACCCGAATTCTGGAAATGCAGGGACGTTTTTTAACTTTGAGTAAAATGAAAGCTAAAAGACTTTCAAATCACATGAGCCAATATTTTACTCACATTAGAACATAGATTACATAACAAATGTTTAAACTGAGAAATTTTACAATTTTATGCACGAAATTAGCTCATTTCAAATTTGATGCCTGCTACAGGTCTCAAAATATTTGGGACGGGGGCGTGTTTACCATGGTGTAGCATCACCTCTTCTTTTCAAAACAGTGTGAAGACGTCTGGGCATCGAGGTTATGAGTTTCTGGAGTTTTGGTGTTGGAATTTGGTCCCATTCTTGCCTGATATAGGTTTCCAGCTGCTGAAGAGTTCATGGTCATCTTTGATGTATTTTTCTCTATAGGTGAAATATCTGGACTGCAGGCAGACCAATTCAGCACCCAGACTCTTCTATGACGAAGCCATGCTGTTGTAATAGCTGCAATATGTGGTTTTGCATTGTCCTGCTGAAATACATAAGGCCTTCCCTGAAATAGATGTCGTCTGGGGGGAGCATATGTTGCTCTAAAACCTTTATATACCTTTCAGCATTCATAGTGCCTTCCAAAACATGCAAGCTGCCCATACCTTATGCACTTATGCACCCCCGTACAATCAGAGATGCTGGCTTTTGAACTGAACTCTGAAAACACGCTGGAAGGTCTTCCTCCTCTTTAGCCCGGAGGACACGCATTTGTGATTTCCAACAAGAATGTCAAATTTGGACTCATCTGACCATAGAACACTTTTCCACTTTGAAACAGTCCATTTTAAATGAGTCTTGGCCCACAGGACACGACGGCGCTTCTGGACCATGTTCACATTTGGCTTTCTTTTTGCATGATAGAGCTTTAGTTGGCATCTGCAGATGGCACGGCGGATTGTGTTTACCGACAGTGGTTTCTGGAAGTATTCCTGGGCCCATTTAGCAATGTCAATGACACAATCATGCCGATGAGTGATGCAGTGTCATCTGAGGGCCTGAAGACCACGGGCATCCAATAAAGTTCTTCGGCCTTGTCCCTCATGCACAGAGATTTCTCCAGTTTCTCTGAATCTTTTGATGATGTTATGCACTGTAGAGGATGAGATTTGAATCGCCTTTGCAATTCGATGTTGAGGAACATTGTTTTTAAAGTATTCCACAATCTTTTTACGCACTCTTTCACAGATTGCGTAATTTTTACCTCTGAGAGACTCTGCCTCTCTAAGACATCCCTTTTATAGCTAATCATGTTACAGACCTGATATCAATTAACTTAATTAGTTGCTAGATGTTCTCCCAGCTGAATCTTTTCAAATTTTCTTGCTTTTTCAGCCATTTGTTGCCCCTGTGCCAACTTTTTTGAGACCTGTAGCAGGCATCAAATTTGAAATAAGCTCGGGTTGTATGTTCCATTCACAAAAAATCGCCACCTTGTAAAATACTTGCGTTTTCCTGTGAGATTGGTTGTCCATCTTCTAATGCCCAATACAGGCCGAGTTTCACAAGAACTAGAGGAAGAAATAGCACTTCTAAGAAATGGTGAAAGCATGATGAATGGTGTAATGGTGCATGTTCATACACACACTCATATTTCACAAACTTTATTCCCTTTAGATTTGTCTTCTATGTAGAAAAAGCAATGAACATTCTCCATTTTCTCAAGGAGCCTTGCTGCATTATGCTGGTTCAACTTTACATTGTCGCATAAGTAAAAAAAAAAAAAAAAAAAAATAATAATATTGCATTTCTGTCATATTTCAGGAATCAACAATTGTCATCAAATTCAAAAAGACCTTAGCTATGAAATTCATATTAATTTTAGAGCTACATACTTTCTCAACAGTTGTTTCATTTTTGTCTATTTTTATTTTTATCCTAAGGAATTTTAGAAAAAAAAAATGAAATATAAGTCACACCACCATTCTGTCCACTGAGCTATAAATAAAATACAAATGTCCTCTGGAGTAACCCAGTAGCATGTCTTTCAAAACTGCGGCACACACTGAGACGTTCCCTGCCTTCAGCTTTAAAGAGCGATTGCGATGCATAGCATGGTAACGTGTCCCGGAGCAAGTTTATGTACACATGCACACAAACAGTTGGGCTGACAATATGCTTCATTAACCTCTAGTGGAAATTACATAACATGGTTTACAATGAACTACGACAACATCACAACATTTTTTATATACTATTTTTCTTCAGTACATATTTAGATTTCACACAAAATTATTCATATTGAAATATTAAAATATTATAGGCAATATATAATAACAGTTTTTAATTAATAATATATCAAATATAAAAATATAATTAATAAATTACAGATTATTTATTTTGAGTTACCATATTCACAATTAAGCCACACCTTTTGTCCTGAGAACAATGTCTTCATCTTATTGAATAAACAGCTTGAGCTTGCAATTACTTCAAGTAATCTCAATGTTGTTATAATTGAGACTGTCATCAATAAAGCAATTTTTTTTCCCCAAAATGCACTAAAACACAGCAAACAAAAACAAAATCAAAACAGCAGTGACTTACCTCATGCAAATGGGCAAGAGGGCATACAGTAGTTACTACACAAACTTGTTAAGTATAAGTAGTTCTAGTATTATTAATGCAAAATTTTTTGACCTTTTCTACATGTACTGTAGCACATTTCTGATGTCACTAAGTGTTAATTAGCATGTGTTTGTTGTGGCACTCTAATTAACATGAATTAGCCTAATCCATTTAATTAAAAACAGTCCTTTCTACAGATAAATCTACATCTGTAGCCCTCTTAAACATATTAGGTTCACACCACTGAAGTACAATGTGACAGTGTTGCGCACCATAATTTATGTCTAATTACATGAGGTAATTAGTGGTTTTGCCCAGACAACGGTACTTCTGGGAAATTTGCAACTCAAAGAGAAATAGAAAACACTAACAATTAGCTCCACCGTGACACAAAAGGGCAGAGGACACATCTGGAATACACTGCAATCAGCCAGTGGAATTAAACAGAGGGGTTCTATAGAGAATAACACTGGCTTTACCACCCCACAGGGGTATGTTACAATGTTCGACTACACACACACAATTACTAAATTCACTTTTTAAATTAACAGTAGGAGACTAAAACTGTGCAACGCATAATAAAATAAAGCCACTGTGACCTCATTAGTATTTCTGAGTATGGGATGTGTTCTAGCGCACATACAGTTTACACCAAAATGTACTATTATGATGTGTAGAATGCCAGTGTCCAAACTTAACAAATATTAAAACAAAGAACAAATTAGCAGGTAAATAATACTCTTTTTAACAACTGCAAAATAATGCATAGTTGAAATCCAACCATATAGTTCACATTTGCTGTTGTACAACAATATTTTATGCTGCAAATTTGTAGTTTACTGCATTGCAAGCTTAAATATGTATGGTGGAAGATGGCTGTAAACTGCAAAACTACAACATGCAATTAAAAGAAAACATTTTCCATATGGCACACTATTTATTTTATTGCCTTCATAACAGAGGTTGTTGAAGAGAAACATTAGCTCAGATTTCATCTATCATCTTCTGCTCAATAGCAGCATGAAACATCAAGGCACTTTGATCATACAGTGTTGCCTGATATAAAGGAAGCTTTAGACTCTGCTGAGGATACAGTATGCTGAATTTTGATGCAGTTAATCCTTGTTAAAGCACATTTTACAGCTGCACAGAAATTATTCAGAAGGAAGATTGTGTAATTACCCCTAATTCCATTCAAATTTAATAGTGAAATATGAGGTTTAAATTGATAGCTAAATAACTTTGGTTTTAAATTGAACCTGTTAAACATGATACATTTGCAAAAATAAGCATTTTTATTTTAATGTCAACATTCAGCGATGAGTTTCCTTCAAAAGGGATCTTGAGTTATTGACATGATAGCACTGCCCTATGTATATTTTTCCATGTGTAACAATATTTCAGATTCATTGCCCACTCATTAAATAATGTCCCCAAAATCTTTTTGGATGCTTGAAATGAATGTATATATTTATGTATTTCGCCCCACCATTTTGTCCTACCAGCCTACATTTCACATATAGTGCTGTAGCACTTGGACTTAATTTAACTAACAAATGGTAAATCAATATGCAGTACATACATAAGAGTAAACTGAACACTACTTACCACCATATGGATTCTGGTGCTATGGTTTTGCGGAATGCTTCGTAGTCAATTCACATCCTGTTTTTAAGCAACAAAATTCAATTGTAAAAGTAGACAAACCACAGATCCAGATCGCTCCACAAATGCAAATTCTTCTGTTCATTATCGGACTGTAAAGAATGATACCCATCTTTTTTTTTTATTTAAGCTATTTCACCTTTGTTAAAAACAGAGAGGGGCTATGTAGAGAGTGGCTATGTAATTTATGAATAAGACTGGGAAATTGCCACTCCACTTTCACATTGTCCAATGAAATTTGAGCTTGTTGTGCCACATCTTAATTGATTGATGTATTATACATAACAAACGGGCATTGATGAATGTGTAATATGTAATATTTTAAAAGGGTTAGTTCACCCAAAAATGAAAATTCTGTCATTAATTACTCATCCTCATGTCGTTCCACACCTGTAAGACCTTCGTTCATCTTCAGAATACAAATTAAGATATTTTTGATAAAATCCGATGACTCAGTGAGGCCTGCATTGACAGCAAGTTAATTTACACTTTCAGTGCCCAGAAAGGTACTGAAGATATATTTAAAACAGTTCATGTGACCACAGTGGTTCAACCTTAAAGGGGCTCTATGTAAGATTTTTACTTTAATAAAGCATAAAAATACCCCGATATGTTTGTAGATATTTAGGAAACATGCTAAGTTCACCTACTTGTTTCTAAGAAAAACAATGCTACAGCCAGATATTCTGCTTTGAAATGTGTGTTCCGTGTTGGAATGTCTGTCTTTGGGCCCTATAATACACCCGGCGCAATGCGACACAAGGCGCAGCGCAAGTGTGTTTGCTAGTTTGCGTCCGGCGCCGTTCGCATTTTCCCGTTCAACGTCACGTCCTTAAATTAGTAAATGCATTTGCGCCAGTTAGTGCGCCCATGGGCGTGCTGGTCTAAAAAAGAGGTGTGTTCAGGCGCATTGCCGGAGCATTGCTATTTTAAGGAGCTGAAAATAGACTGCGCCATAGACCAACTCAAACCTGGTCTAAAGTCTAAAGTCAATGGCGCAATATTTTTTTGTTAAAGCGCGTTGGTAGAAACTGCGCCTCTGGGCGCGTCCACAGTGCGCGTTGACTTTGCTTATTACACACAGGGATGCGCATCACACAAACATGCCAAATATTAAAAACAAAAGGATTACAGTGTAAAAGAATATTATTGTGTAGGCTACATAAATATAAAAATGTAATGATGAATAGTCATTGCGTGTATTAGAATTAGGCTACCTATTTTCAGTTCAGCCTATTACTACTTATAACGATGAACGAAATTGGCTAATTAATTGAACAATTGTGCCAATACACACACATATATATTAACTGACTCATCGTGCGGAGCTATTTGAAAGACTGCATTTGCAAGCCCGCTTTAACTTTGCGCACGAGCAGATCGGTTTCTTCGCTTGAAAAGCGTTCAGCTTTTCCGCCAACAAATTCCGCCATGTAAATAGCAATCCGCCATGGCGCGAGCGCATCTCGCTCTTAAAGGGAATGGGAGATGACACTCTGATTGGTTTATTAAACGTTACGCCCATTATCATTAAGAGAATAGGGACAACCCATTTCAAAAATGCACCCCGGCGCACGGACCGTTTTTCCGTCGTTAAAATAGCAAAAGTGGATTTGGACACGCCCTGAGTGCACCTGCGCCGTGCGCTTTACACTTTGCGTTTAGATCGTTAAAATAGGGCCCTTTGTTTTGGTCTGTGTGAAACCATGTGCTTCCAGTTATCCAGTAGTATTTTGACATCACAGGTTGCTAGTTGGCGGAGAACACTGCATATTGCAACCATGGAAACCAGCAAACAAACTGGGTCAGAGAATCACAGATTCTACTTGACCTAAAAAGCCTTTGCATCCATCTAAATATCTCTATGAATGACAGCATACTAAAACAGATAAATCAACTCATCAGCTTACAGTGTGTAAGTCTCCTCAGCTTTCATTGTGAATTGCACTCCCTATTGTTGCTGGCAACCCGCGTCTTTGAACGAGGGGGCGGGCCAAACAATATTTTGAATTTGGAATGCAGTACTTATTTTGAACACTGGGTGTCATTATTACATAAAGCCCCTTTAATGTTATGAAGTGAGAAGAATACTTTTTGTGCGCCAAAAAAACAAAAACAAAATAGTGACTTTATTCAACAGTATCCAGTGATGGACAATTTCAAAACACTGCTTCATGAAACTTCGAAGCTTTACGAATCTTTTGCAAAGTTACGTGATTTCAGTAAACGAGGCTTCGATACGTCATAAGTGTTTCGAAATGTCAATGATTCACGTGACTTTGGCAGTTTGACACGTGCTCCACAGAGTTTTAATCAACAGAGTTTTAATTCAATCGTGGTTCTTGATTGCTTTTGTAAACAGACTGTGTGGTCACAGCTCACAACTATGAAAATGCAACAACTACTGAGATAAATTCCTTGTATTTTAGTTTTATAGTGAGCAGAATAATTACAACAAAATGGGGGAAAAAAGAGTGAATAATGGTTGGCAAGCAAGCGGTGTCAGAATGCCAGTCTGTCAGTCAAGTCTGAAGCAAGGCGCAAACCTGTAGCATAGGCTACATAAATAAACAAGAGTTTTCCTACTTTTGAGCGATTTGTTACTGTTTTGTACATATTGTCATATTAATTAGAATTCAAATACATTTCATTTTATTGGCCACTATATTGTATATAACTGTTAAAAGGGGCACTATTAATTAATTTAGAAAAAAAGAGCAGGGGCTTGAGCCACCAAAGAGACCCCCCAACCCCCCGCATGGGCCTTTGTTAGATGGACTAAAATGGGTGCCACATCCAATTCTCTGAGATGTGGTGCAAATTAAATGGCGTGTACTTTTATTCCTCATTACTGTTGGCATTTGCCTGTTAGCTAATACATTTTCTACCATAAAAAGACATTCAGAGACACTGACAGTCCCCCAACAAATAACATATGTAGACACATTTGTGAAGTAATGCCTCAGTAAAAAAAAAAAATAATAATAATAATAAATAAATAAATAAAATAGGAACAGTGTTATGATGCATCTGTGCTACATACACATATTCTGCTGTGCAATCCCCTGCTAATAGGAGCCAAGTAATAATGGCAGATAATAGCTTGTTTAGTTGCTTAATTACATTTTTGGCTGCTAGCACATATATCTGCTATTTCAGAAGCAGAGCAAAGTGTTCATGTGTGTTTGCGTCCAATTCACTGCTCCAGGGTGAAAATGAACTGACATGTTGAGCTAGTAAAGAGAGTGGCAGTACATGGCTCAGGGTTCCCTCAGGGAATGTTTATTGGCTAAATAGGTTTTTGGTCAATTTAAAGATCATGTTATATCATTTGACTCTGCTACCAGTATATTGATGTTACACTGTTCCTTAGAGGGCTGGGGCCTGGTTTCACAGACAGGGCTTAGATTAAGCCAGGATTAGGCCTTAGTTCAGTTAGAACATTTAAGTAGCTTTTGTAAACGTGCCTTCGAAAAAAACATTACTGGTGTGCATCTTGAGACAAAACAATGGCTCTGACATATTTACTCTGGGAATAGGCTTAAGCCTTGTCTGTGAAACCGGGGGTGGATGTACAAGATCTGGGCTGAGATTCCTAAGGTAGCATGTAAATAATACTATACAGCAAATTTTAATATATTCAAGAATAGACAAAGTGTTAGTTAAATAAAGTGCCTTTAGAACAATGCTCAGCAGTCTGTGAAGGTCACGTGATAGGGCAATATTTTCATTTGGACAAAGAGTGTAAAACCATTTTAAAATAATGTACAATAGTTAAAGGATTAGTTCCCTTTCAAATAAAAATTAGCCCAAGCTTTACTCACCCTCAAGCCATCTTAGGTGTATATGACTTCAACTTTGTAAGTTGAATACGGAAGGCGGTCTGGCGGAAGCTAGATATTTTACTTCATAACTTGTTAATTATGGATATTTTTTTACACGAAAACATCGCTTCACTTCAGAAGGCCTTTACTAACCCCCTGGAGCCATGTGGAGTACATTTATGATGGATGGGTGTGGATGGAGACACTTTCTTCAGCTTCATACTCATTGGTCCCGTTCACTGCCATTATAAAGCTCAGATGCGTCAGGATATTTATTAATATTTCTCTGATTATGTTCAGAAAGAAGAACGTCCTACACACCTAGGATGGCTTGAGGGTGAGTAAAGCTTGGGCTAATTTTCATTCGAAAGTGAACTAATCCTTTAAGATTTGAAAGGGATAGTTCACACACACACACACACACACACACACACACATGTTTGTTTTTGTGAATTGTGGGGACTTTCCATAGACTTCAATGCATTTTACACTGAACAAACTGTACATTCTATCCCCCTACCCTGCCCCTACCCCTAAACCTAACCCTCACAGGAAACTGTGCAAACTTTTACTTTTTCACAAAAACTCATTCTATATGATTTATAAACCCATTTACATTGTGGGGACCGCTGGCTGGTCCCCACGATGTAGGTGAACTCAGGTTTATATTACATCATGGGGACATTTGGTCCCCACAATGTAATATAAACAAAAGCACACACATGTGCGCTTACACACACACACACACACACACACATACTGGTTTTTGTGGTTTACGAGGACTTTGATGCTCAAACCAGTAGGATTGTGGTTTAGGGGGACACACCTTTCCCGATGCCCTACAGTGATGATAAAACTATCAAAAATTTTGTTTTGATCTGCAGATCACAAATCTGGCTTTAAAGTTTCTTTACACACAACAGAACGGAAAATATGACAACCTGATATATCAGTGGTATACAAGGACATTCCCGCCCATCCAAAAATGTTCCCGCCTATGACATAATTGTGATTTTTGGGTACAACCTGATTTATGAGGACACCTATTGTACAATACACAAAACATGTCATTTCTCTGGATTACAGGGACTAGTGTGTTTTACAGGTACATAACCACACACAACACACAAACCTGACGATATGGTGTATTACTAAGACTGAGGTGATTAATGAGTACCGGTTCCTCAATACAATACACAACTGACACACTCCAACATTACAGGGACCAGTGTGTTTAATGGTACATGACCACACACAACACACAAACCTGAAGATATGGTGTATTAGCAAGACTGAGGTGATTAATGAGTACCTGATCTTAAACACAATACACAACTGACACACTCCAACATTACAGGGACCAGTGTGTATTAGAAGTACTTTAATTATGACTTAAAATAACAACATAAACATCGAGTTTTTCCGGTTTTAACCATGTAATACCATCATGGAATGGCATTTTAAGGGGAAAATGAAATCCACAACTAAAAAACTAGGTCGATAACACATGGACAACTGTGTAATCTGTGTAATCAGAAAGCATACAGCAATATTACTGTTTTGACATATTGAAATGGCAACCATTCAAAACTTTGAAAAAATGTGAACAGAATTGTTGAGTCAAGTCACCTTTATTTATAAAGCGCTTTTTAAACTACATATTGTTTCAAAGCAGCCCTCATAACAGGAACACTGTTCAACAAAGATTGTTTGGGCTGTACAGCAGCTCTAGAAGAGTATCGTGTCATTGTTCAGCCAGAGTCAGTTCAGTGTTGATTCAATTACGTTGTAAAACTCATCAGTTATTAATTTAGTTCACTTCATCTATACAGCAGCAGCAGCTCTGGAGACAACAGTCATGTCATCGTCCAGCTCAGTTCAGTTCTCATACAATAGTGTCAATGCAGTCAGATCAATAATAATGTTGAATATTAAGTTGTCATGTTTTTGTGACAAACTACTGCTTTAAAGAACAGTTAAACTTTAGAGATTTACAGAGTGAAGTCTTAGTATATTCATGCTCTAGAATGAAACTAACATAACCAACAACTAAAATAATAATCCTTATACAACAGCATCAAATGAGACACAATGCAACATCACTTATTTTGTGCTTTTCTTTTCAAGCTAATTCCTTGATTTCTTACAAAATCTCTTGTGTTTTGTCCACAATTTTCCTTTGGTCATATGTGCCTTAAAATGATCAATTACAGCTGTAACTTCAGCATCTGACCAGCAAACCTTTTGTCCTTTCCGTCTTGTCCTTTTCCTTTCCGTTTTTTAATTTCTGCCGAACTCTCATTCTCTGTACAGATACATACTTTATTAAGCTCCCACTCTATCAAAGCTCATGTACTTACAATGATGGTTGTACTCTAATTTAAACCTCAGGTACCTTGACAAACTCAGCAGTTTTCCAAATGGGCATCTTCTGAACATCTGCAAGAAATCAGTACATACTGATCAGGAAACTAAGATTTAACTCTCAAATACCTAGAACTTAAAACTGGTTATACACCTGATATCTAAAAATAAAATTTCAAGTGACACAAAATATTATTCTGGAGATTAAATGTTATTAGCCTGTTAAAGGGATAGTTCACCCAAAAATGAAAATGTGATGTTTATCTGCTTACCCCCAGTGCATCCAAGATGTAGGTGACTTTGTTTCTTCAGTCGAACACAAATGATGATTTTTAACTCCAACCGTTGCCGTCTGACAGCTGTATAATGGGTGTCAATGGAAACACAATTTATAAGAGTCAAAACATATACATAGACAAATTCAAATGAAACCCTGTGGCTCGTGACGGCACATTTATGTCCTAAGACACAAAAAGATCGGTTTGTGCGAGAAAACGAACAGTATTTATATAATTTTTGACCTCTAATACACCAGTGAGGTCTGATCACGGTCTAACAGCGGAAGTAATGTCTAGCACTCATTGAAGTATATGCTCGAGACATCACTGCTGTTGTCAGAGCGCGATCAGACCTCACTAACCGAGTGCTGAACGCAGTTGGACATGGTGTAGTAAAAAATTATATAAATACTGTTCGGTTTCTCACACAAACCGATAGTTTTGTGTCTTAGGACATCAATGTGTCGTCACGAGCCGCAGGGTTTAATATGGATTTGTCTGTGCATGTTTTTTGACTCTTATAAATTGTGTTTCCATTGACACCCATTATACAGCTGTCAGACGGCAATGGTTGGAGTTAAAAATCATCATTTGTGTTCGACTGAAGAAACAAAGTCACCTACATCTTGGATGCCCTGGGGGTAAGCAGATAAACATCAAATTTTCATTTTTGGGTGAACTATCCCTTTAAACATCTCCAAGTGTTTTACCAACACAAAAATTATAAACTCATTTGTATCAACCAGATTTACAATGTTGGTGCAACCCTGATTCCAATAATATTCTTATAGAAAAGTTGCACTATATAAGTGCAAAAAATCTCTGTATATAATAACTGATTATTGCTCATTAATTATTACAATTAATGGCAAAAGGAATGTTTGGAAATATAAACTGATATTTCCTACTGACACACTACAGCAATAGATATAAATAACTGGCTTAAAACCATTTTTCTTTCGTGAAAATACAAATGTTAAGTTGAACTATAAATATATAATTGTATCTATGCATTGTATTTATGGCAATAATCTAAAATAATAATGGGTTAAAATAATAATAAACATAAACCTGTTATTTAACACATACCAGCATTACTGGAGACGCACCAGCATTCCTGAGAAACACTTTCATCAGGATCACTGGCATCAGGATCCATCATACTGATCTCATCTTGAAGAAAAACAGAATTTTAAAACACAAGAACATCTTCAGTTTAACCTGTTTTCAAAAGTAATTTATGAAACTTTATGCTGTTTAATAATAAATAAAAATAATAATAATAATAATAACTAATACTTTTAGATGACTATTATTAGAATTATTGCCAAGACAGAAATATACTACTACTGTAAATGAAAAACTATTTTACAATACGACATTACAATACTTCTGTCTTCATTTCTTCGCTTAAGCTGTTTCAGTGAAAACAGGTTTATAAATGCATCTTATTACAAATCAGGTGAAATACTTGAAACAACTGGCCACACAAATTTTGTAAATAATGCGAATGTGAAATGTGTAACTGGTGCTCGTTGCGTTCCCAAATGCATGTTAAACTGCTGAGATAGAGTTCACTACATTCATTCCCTGTGAACTGAGACGTGGAAAACACAGAATCACAAGATGATCGAGTGAACAAAGTGTGATCTCCAAATTATCAGCTTTTGCAATTTGATAAGGGCACAAAGCCACATCGTGCTGTTGATTTTAGTTTGTTTGAAATGCTTTGCCAAAGCAATGAAACAAAACACAAAGACCAAAATTTATCTTATTATGAGGTAGTGCTGGGCGGTATACGGGTTCATACCGAATACCGGTATTTATTTTTGTTATGATATGAATTTTGATGATACCGCAATACCTGTATGTTAACCTTAACCAATGTTCAGAATGTGGCGCAGCCCGTCACTGTTTGAGAGCGTCCCGTTTCACTGGTGCACTGTAGTGAGAGCACAGCTGAGATCGCATCACAGTAAGTCCGAAATCACCCCCTAAATCCTCATTCACTATTCCCTATGTTATCCACTTATATTATTCACTTGAAAGAATGAATGAAAACGAGTAAGTGAATTCGGACAGCCGTTGTGTGTGCATCGGCTGTACACTCATTGTGGTGCATTGTGGGATTGAATGAGTGCACTCAATAACGTCCACTATGGTTTCGGACGCCACTACAAATGGCTGTCGCCTCAATAATGCCCTATTTGAGGTTATAGGGGGCGATTTCGGATTCAGTCCTTGATTACAGCTGAGAATTCAACCAGCAAGCGAGATAGAGCGGTTTCTGCGCTGATCTCCGTGATGAGATTAACAACTTTCTCCACATGGATCATATTATATAGACCGGAGCGAGCATGTTTCATATACTCTAATACTCTAAACATGAGCCAGCAGCGTGTATGCACACATATTTCATCACGTCTTCTTCAAATGAAATGTAACGTTATGCAAAGGACACTGAACTGTACGTCTGATCACGACCGCGATGACACGATGGGTTATTCTGCTACACAGAAGACGATGTGAGTTAATAAATAGACTGACAATTCAAAGAAGAATGGTCAAAAATTGAACTGCTTTCTGTGTTAAACTTACGTGTGTCATTTGTTCAGAGACTGTAGTGCTCTTAAATGTACTGAAAATATCCTTAGACAGTTTAAATGTTCTTCCGCGTTTCTCCCTATTTTTGGCAGTTTGTTGTTATATAGCGTTAGATTTTTAAAATGCTTAAAGTGCCCTCAACTCTTTTTTTTTTCTATCTCCATGGTCATATTTTAATATTCATGTGTCTGTAATGAATGTGTTGCAGGTCTGTGTTTTATTGGTTGTTGTCTCCCCACAGCATCATTTTGTGGGGTTTTGTAAACCTGTATTAACTCTAATGTAGAATTTTTCTACAATATTCACTCATCCTGACAGTAAAACAGGGCATTCTAGTCAATCTACTGCAGTATTTCCTCTCTCAATCAGTAGAAAATGTGGTTAACGCCCAGTCATATATATATATATATATATATATATTATATATATACACACAAACACCGTCATATACTGTGAAACCGATATAATTTTGAAAAATACTGTGATAATAAATTTTTGGTCATACCGCCCAGCACTATTATGAGGCATATTAAAATATTTTCAGCTCATTTGGTTCAAACGTTTTTTTTAAACCTGTTTACACCTGGTCACTTCATGCATTTTCTCTGAATGGATTGCTATGCAATAATGAAAAGACCAGGTGTAAATGCCCTCCAAAACGCATTCGAGACAGATTTAAATCCGATCGCTCAAATCACTTTGGACGTTGTCTAAAACAATATATACATTTATACAATAATACATTTTACTCCTCCCAAAAATACTAAATAATAAACATGTGAGAATGTGTTATAGGCATGTTATAGAAAGATATGACAGCATTACTGCAGCATGCGTTGGCGCAGATGAACAGATGAGTATCTCTTCAGTAAGCTGACGTGCAAAATACCTCAAATGAAACTTAAAAAGTTGAAAACGCTCAACACACAATCATCTTCATTAAAAGATGTGAGAATAAATGATTTGACCAGTGCTGATGCTGCTCATGATCAATAAAATGGAGGTCATAGCGGTAGCTTTTAATGATGTGAATACTGTTAAATCTGCGTATAGCGCGGGAATTGAAGACAGATCGCTGTAGCGCCTCCGCTCAAGCGGCTCGTGAATCGATCATCTCTTCCTACTAGTTCATTTATAGCATCAAATAAACATGAATGAACAACAGAAGGAATGTTGTTTAAAACACAGAAAGACATCAGTACACCATTTTTCAAGTTCAAGTCCACCGAGGTTAATCTTAAACTCCTGACTGCTTTGTCGGACAAAATGGTGGATTTAGCGTTATAATTGGTTAGATTGTTTGTCAATCAAACTCCTGGCGAAGGGTCAATTAAACTAGTATACGTTCAGCTAATTGTCAGCCTCTTACATGTCTGCATCTCGAGAGATTGCAGAATTCAAGTGTCAAATGATGTTTTATAAACAAAGTTTGGGAGGAGCACATTCAAGCGGTCTAATTGGCTCGAGAGGAGGTATATATACACTGACTAGAGCCGATCTCACCTATAGTTTCCTCGACCGTTTTCTGCATCCCGTCGCCACCCCGTTTCTCACTCTCAGTGGAGATATGAGGAAGTACTATGGATTTGGGCTAAATTTTCAAACTCTGATCCCTCGACCGCCTTGAACAGGACGCCAAATACACTTATTACACTTGGTTTTTTACTCTATTCAATTATTTGTAAGTGTGAATTTGTGAAAACAACTGCTACAGGTAATTGGACTTTATTTATTTATTTATTATAGATTTTTGGCATTTTTTCATAAATTCAAATCTATAAATCCAAATATTTATTACATGTATGAAGAAAAGGTTCAGCACCCAAGGCTCTATCGCTATTGTCTCAATAGTGTTCAGTGTCTTTGGGCGGATTGGCATCAACAGCCATTAGGATTGTTTGTGATTTGGTCTTAGTGATTTAGGAGTCCTCTTGACTACTCCTAACTTTTTACAGATTTGGGAGCTAGTTTTAGCACTAAAATGTTTTGTGAATATGGCCCCTGATTCTGTACAGACACATTTATGTGGCCAATCGTAAATGAAATTGTTTGAACAAATCAGTAAAAAACACATGAAATGACCAGGTGTTAACAGGCCCAAAGATTATGTGAAAAAGTTCTCACTAGACTAGCATTTTCTAAAAGGATGCAATGCTCTTTTTATTACCTTCTCCGTCTAACACCGTCTTGATTGTCCATTGATAACTGGTCCTTCTCAGGGCTCACCTGAAAGCAAGGTAAAGAAAGAAAAATAAACATTCTACTACAGACAAAGGATTCAGAGATGATCCAAATGAAGCAGTACAGATACTTAACACTGATTAACACTGATTGATCACTGTCAACTGAAAACATACAATGAAAACTATTTTACATTACAGGGTTTTTCCTGGGTCAGAAATGCTCTTTGGTGGTGGTGGATGAAAACTGTATCCACAGTACAAAATACTGTAGCCATGTGAACTGTGAGCACAGTACTGTCAGTAAATCCACAATAAATGCGAAGAAAAAGTTTGGAATATCAACATGTCCTATTCATTCACAAATTAAATAATTAATTCTGTCAGGACAGATGACAAAAGAAAGAGCTTAGAACCATTTTATATTTAAATATCTGTACATTTAAAAGTAAAAAGTCACTGAGTGGCCAGTTTGAACAAATGAACAAAGTAATACATTACATTGCAAAAGTGGGAGGTCTATTATTTTTTACATTTACACTCCAATACTTAATAAAAAGATAATTTGACACACAGCATCAAGATTATTTTGATCCACCCATTGCTATGGTTATCAGCATCAATTGGATTTTATCGCACATATAAATACATTTGTCAATCCAGAAACTATGCAATGTGTAGTTAGCAGCATAAACAAATGTGTTATATAGGCCTACAGAAAGCAAAGATCGCTGCCATATTAGCCACTGAAGCTATCAATTACAACACGAGAAACACAAAGCTGCACTTCTGCAGAAACGTCCGTTATAATAAATGAAGTTGTGTGTGTGTGTCTGTCTACGTTGTGCAATTTATCTCTTATTGGCATTGTGTCAATACTTTGTTGGTTATAATGAAAGGATTCAACATGCAGCACTCGCGCTAAGCAAAAACTCATACAGACTAACAAACGCATCCGATTGGCTATTGTGTTCACATGCTCAACACAAATGTCTTCAGGTATGATGGTACATTTTAAACCACTCAGTATTAATAGTGATCAAACTAATGCGTTATAGTAGTGACCTACACATTTAAAACAGTAACATAAGTTAACGTTAGAATCATGCATATAGTTAAAACTCTATAAATATACTGCCATAACCAATCAGGGATTCATGATATATCAGCCACCATATCTTACTGGCCGATAAATGCTCATTTTAATGTTATCATTCTCAGTCCGAACTAGGCCGATATTTTAACACTGATAAATAATGGATTATATGATGTGCGTTGTTCTCCATGATAGTATTGAACTGCTTGAAGGAAGATACAGTTAAGGTGAATCACAAATCTGTGAAATCAGAGCGTTGTTACACGAAGAGCGCATCTGCGGAGTTACACCTTTATGACTAGCACAGTCAGTTTGCTTGTGCATTCGCAGCCTTTTGTGGAATTATAAGTTGTATTTTTTTATTTTGTGTATATATATCTGATTAAACTCATATAGGATGCATTTGGTTGAGTTAATGAACGCTCAGTAAAGCGCTTCATTGTAGGCCTACCGGTGATCATCTCAAACAGCAATGGATAACGTTAATAACTATGGCTGGGACTGTCATATATACATAACATTATAATGAGAACACGACTGTAATAAAATGCTGTGAATTATTTTGGATTAGTTGCCGTTTTTTAGTGTGTTGTTGTGGGGAGCGTATCCAGAACAGGAGTTCACACTTTGTGACTTAATTCATGTACATCTGTGCATGATTTTGTGCAGGTATAAGTTGTAATTTTTTTTTGTATAAATATCTACTTTATCATATATAAGTTGCATCCCGTTGAGCTAAAACCATCTAACAAAGCGCTTTGGTTTATGGGTGTTCATTCAGCTCTTCAGGTTCATGCTAAAACAGTGTTATTTGAAACAGTAATGCTAAAGATGTTTAATAAAGATGTTTATATACACTTTTTTTTTTTCAAAACATAACAACTTGTATTGTTCTTATTTTCATCAACAATATGGTTTGAGTAAAATCATTTCCCAACAGGCTTTCATTTTATTCATCCATAGCACATGTATTGTGTTTCTTTTATGTAGCCTAAGTAATGTTGACCAATAACTTGTTTGCATTTTTATTTAATTTTATTTATTATTATTATTATTATTATTATTATTATTAGTAGTAGTAGTAGTGAGGCAATATATATATATTTTTTGCAACTTTACAATAAGGTCTCATTTGTTATTGTATTAACTAACATGAATCAACTGAGCAAAACCCTTGTAAATGTGAGTTAATAATGCACTGTGAACTAACATGAACACGCATATTTTAGGTTAACAGATAAAACACTGGATCCTAAAATGTCTTGGGAAATGTTGAGATTAACCTTAGCTAAGATTAATAAAACTTCTACAGGATTTGTTCATTCATTGTTAGCTCATGTTAACTAATACTAACAATAAACTTTACTGTAAAGTGTTGACACTTTTTTTAAATAAAGAAAATTGGCCATATGAATGTACACTACCGTTCAAAAGTTTGGGGTCAGTAAGATTTTTTTAATGTTTTAAAAGAAGTATCTTCTGCTCACCTAGCCTGCATTTATTTGATTAAAAATACAAACAAAACAGTAATATTGTGAAATATTATTCCAAATTAAAACAGCTGTTTTCTATGTCAATATACAGTAAAGTGTAATTTATTCCTGTGATCAAAGCTGAATTTTTAGCATCATTACTTCAGTCTTCAGTGTCACATGTTCCTTCAGAAATCAATCTAATATGATGATTTGCTGCTCAAGAAACATTTATGATTATTATCAATGTTGAAAACATTTATTTACATTTTTATTTAATGATGCTATGATGAATAGAAAGTTCAAAAGAACAGCATTTGTCTGAAATCTAAATCTTTTGTAACATTAAACACTACCGTTCAAAAGTTTGGGGTCAGTAAGAATTTTAATTTTATTTTTTGGGGGATAGAAATAAAATTAATCAATACTTTTATTCATCAAGGATGAGTTAAACTGATCAAAAGTGGCAGTAAAGACAATTATAATGTTAGAAAATATTCTATTTTAAATAAATGCTGTTCTTTTGAACTTTCTATTCATCGAAGAATTTTGAAAAAAAATTGTACACAACTGTTTTCAACATTGATAATAATAATAAATGTTTCTTGAGCATCACATCATCATATTAGATTGATTTCTGAAGGATCATGTGTCACTGAAGACTGGAGTAATGATGCTGAAAATTCAGCTTTGATCACAGGAATAAATTACTCTTTACTGTATACTGACATAGAAAACAGCTGTTTTAATTGGAATAATATTTCACAATATTACTGTTTTGTTTGTATTTCTAATCAAATAAATGCAGGCTTGGTGAGCAGAAGATACTTCTTTTAAAACATTAAAAATTCTTACTGACCCCAAACTTTTGAACGGTAGTGTCAAAATAATTGTAAAAGTAAAGGAATCTTATACTGGTTCAAACTAGACTGCTGTACTGTATATGTTTGATTTATGCTGAAGTGTTTGGGACACTGTCTATTGTTTTTGTAATCAGGCTCTCAAAGTATATTAGAATTTGGATTTAGATTTATCTGCACATGCCTAATTTGATTTCCAAAAAGAAAAACAATACCTTCTGTACATCTCTGACTTCTGACTGGGACAGAGTGTTCATTTTGAGAGCAGAGGGTCCAACCTCACTGAGAGTCTGCAAACATCAAATTAGACATAAACACTGGTCTGAATATGTTAACAGCTTAGATCTCACAAGTGTCTCTGCTACATTTGCTCATTCTCTTACAGCACAACTCTCACTTACCTGGTGTAGTCCAACAGTAAGAGCAGCACAATCGTCACTGATGACAGCGGGGTCTCATGGCTTATCTGAAAATAAGAAATAAAGCTTTATATACAATCACTTCAACTAAGAGTTACAAACCTTCAGTATATATGAAATATATCAAAGGGATAATGTACAGTCAGACAGTGATTAATGCAAATTAAACATGGACAGGATGATCAGTGTCCCCCATTCACAGCTTCCGATCAATAAATATGTGCACATGAAATATTGGTTTGAGATCATATACAAGATCACAAAATAGATCCATTTCAAATCAATATTTCAATATTTAAAAACCCATGGTAATGTTCATTACATTATGTGTGTGTGTTCATCACAGTATGTCAGGTTGTGTGTAGCTTTACAACTGTTTTATGAGGACACGTGTTTTATGAGGACATCATGAGAACATGTTCTTCATGTTTGACTTGACTGAAGAATCTCAGTGTGTTGTTAGATTGACAGAAGCCTGGTCTATGAGGACACTAGTTTTACCGGGACACTGATAACTAGATACATTTGGATGGCGCCCTGAGTTCAGGGTTAGGGTTAGGGTTAGGGTTAGGTTAGGGGTATGTATGAGAGTGATAGTGGTGAAACGAGGTGTGCTAGTTGTACAGTAAGTGATCATGACTCACTTTTCACACACACAATCATAATTCAGTGACTGATAACTGTGGCAAACAATCTGCTTCTTAGAAACACTGAAATCTGTTCTATTCTTTAAAAGGTGCTAAAGAGGATCTTTTCGTCGACTGAGAAACGAAAGACTGTTAGTGAGTTTTTGAAATGAGCGCATGCGTAAGAACAGCCCCCCTCCTTCACAGCTCATTTCGAGGGAACGCCTCCCAAAACTCGTGCACAAGTATAGGAACACGAGTGTTTACCACCGGCATTCGCTGTGTCGTGTTAGTGGATTCATTATGTCGGACTCACCGCAGGTAACTCATAATCTGCAGTTGTTACTCCTGACAAAAACATTGCATGCGGCGCCTGTGGAGTGTGGAAAGTTACTGGAGAGTCTCTCACAAGGAACGTCACGGCAGTGATTGACAAGCCAGAGGGCCAATCGTTTACGCGATTGGCTGATGTTTTTAAGGCCCTACCTCGTGCACAGATGTTGTATATATATTGTATAATATTATTACTTTCAGTGCACCTAATAAATAGTGTTTTATCAGTTAGTAAACACAGTTTCAAGTAATATTGCAAAAATGTATAAAACAAAACATCCTCTTTAGCACCTTTAAGGACTAACTCAATTATTACTTTACTTTATTTGATACCTTTATTGTTGCTGTATCTTATTCTTCTGAATCTGATTCTTCTCAGTTACCATCTGAAAATAAGAAAGAAAAGCAAATAAAAATCAAATCAAAATAAAGAAAAAAAATTATTCATTGCAGTATTACTCATTGAAAGTCAATTTCAACTGAGGGTGCTTCTTTTTACCTACTCAATATCTAATCTAACAAACACAATGATGAGTTTTCAATATTGACATCTGCTACAGTGAGCTGTGAATTATGGGTTATCAGTATCGATCCCAATCTTCCATATGGGTGCACCCCAGAGTCCCGGTAAAACTAGTGTCCTCATAGACCAGGCTTCTGTCAATCTAACAACACACTGAGATTCTTCAGTCAAGTCAAACATGAAGAACATGTTCTCATGATGTCCTCATAAAACACGTGTCCTCATAAAACAGGTGTAAAGCTACACACAACCTCACATACTGCCATGAACACGCATGTAATGTGATGCATATTAGGGCTGCACGATATATCGCATGCGATTGTCACGCGCATTTCGTCAGTAAAGCCGGTTCCCTGATTACCGCTAAATCGCCATCACCTGCTTTCTAATGGAGCGGCATTTAATAGACAGAGCCGTAGTTCACTGACAAGCTACGCAATATCGCGTTCATATCGCAGATGAATCGCCTTCGATAATGAACGCGATTTTCAGTGATCTACGGCTCTGTCTATTAAATGCCGCTCCATTTGAAAGCAGCTGATGGCGATTTAGCAGTAATCAGGGAACCGGCTTTACTGACGAAATGCGCGTGACAATCACATGCGATATATCGTGCAGCCCTAATGCATATATAAAGCCATGTAGGGCTGCACAATATATAGTTTTGTCACTGATACCTATCTGTGGGTGTGACATTGCAGTATAAATGAAGTCAAGTAGGCTATAGGGATCATAGTTGATCTGCGATCCATACGGACTACGGCTGCACGATGTATGGTTTTAGCATTGTATCCCGATGTGTGCATCCACAAAAGTCACATCACAGGATGTGCAATGTCAAGGGTAGGGATCGTAGTTGATCCGAACGGTCCAGCTGCCCCCCGGTTAAGAGCGCATGTGATTCACGTATTAACTGCAAAGTTTAACCATCATAGAGTGAAAGCTTATCATTTGCTTGTGTTTTTAAGTCCTGTCAATTTAAACATCAAACACAATATGAACTTGCACAGAGTTCAGTTCTCTTTCTCTTATCTTTGAGCTTGAACAAACACTCTCAGCGAAAACAGTCAGTTCTGTATTGTAAACAATTAAGAAAACGGATGCATATAATATTGGACCCATACATGCTTTCCTCAATGTGTGTATCTCAATACAGTTAGATTAACCTGAAAAACATAAAGCACTGCTTATTTTAATTTGTATCTTATTTTTATTGTGTTTATCTAAGCTTGTAATTCGTTTATTATTCTCTAAGCAGATGCACTACCCTACAAAATTATCCCAATCATCCTAGAATGATTAATTATTTTCAAATAGAGCTATTCAATTCATCTGGTGGAATTGTTTTCATATCGCAATATATAAATTGCAGAAAAACTAAATATTGCAATGTCAGTTTTTCTGCAATATTGTGCAGCCCTATTACCCTGAGTAACATTTAACCTTTAATAATAAAACAAGTAAAATCATGACTGTAAATAACATATAATATACCTGACACAGGTGAAATCACTGATGAATCTTTGTGAATACTGTATCTTCCTCCAGAGATTGGGCTTTCTCCATCACGGTTTCACTTCAGCATGATCTGATGTGTCTTCTGTCATCTTCTGTTTTTAGTATAAACATCAAAAGATAAATTATAGTAAACAGCAAGTTATTTTCATACTTTATTGTATGATATTTAAGAATTATATATAATTGAGGATCAATATTCCTTCATAAATTTTTACAATTGATAAATTATAGACAATAATACTGACAGTATTAATTTGACTGAATAAGACTGACAGTTCTGATACATCTTATCATAGCCAGTAAATCTTTGTTTCTTAATGTCTTTAAATCAAGCAGAACTGTAGTAATATTTACAGTAGGCTGGTATGTGAGGATACTGTACTGGGTGAAATGCCAACTGTAGTCATGACAACGCCTTATTATGATGGCTTGGCTAGGTTATTGCATGCGATCAGAAAATGATGCAGTTACAATTATAGTTAAATCGAAAACCAGTTTAAAATGACAAGCATCGCTGATTCCCTCATGACAGTCTTTAAACACAATCTCGCTAGCGCCGTTAGCATCGCGAGCTAGCTGCTTTATAACTGTAAAACGAGCTGCAAAGAGCATACAAAACATGAACAAACAAGCCAAACGGACCCACAAGCATTTAAAAAGCAGAAGAACTTACCTTTAAAATAACAGTAGCCTCCATCAGGTGCTCAGATGTCTTCTCAGGTGCAGCTTCTATCCGGGCCAAACAGGAAATGAACGCGAAAACTCTTATTATAAACCATACTTAATATAATATACGCGGGATTAAAATAATAATAATAAATATATGTGATGTGAGCGCACGAGTTAATGTGTGGTTGTGTTTACATGAATAGCATATGCTAACGAGCTAAATAAACTGTATAAATACTGAGTAAACAGCGTTCAAGTTACTTTTATACTTTATTACATGACATTTAAGGGATATTTTTAATCGAGGATCACTATTTATTCATATATTTAATTCACAAATGAAAAATTATAGGCAATAACACTTAAATAATTAGTATTTTGCATTAACTCGCTTGTTATACACACCTATGCTGAAGCTGAAGCTGAATGAGGCTCCGCCCACCGGCGCCATCTTGTCTCGCTTGTTGTTCATTGCGTATGCAACCAATAGGGGCTGCGGAATTAGGCTCCGCCCGTCGGCGCCATCTTGTTTTCGTGATTTCCCGCCTACCAGTACCGATCTCACCAATCACAGGCCTCAATACTTACACTTGTGTGAAAAATGCAAATTTTCGATGACGCTGGTACAGTACCAGGACCCGGCTGCAGGGGCGCACTCTCGTACACAGAGGATACACAGTGTATGGTATAAAATCAGGTTTTTGTGGTATATAAGGACATGCCGCGAAAATTGGAGAGGGTGCTTCTGGGACATAGAGAAAGGCATCTACATTGCCGGAATTACAAGGACATGGCCTGTGTCCTCATAAACCCAAATGTCCCCGTAATGCTGGTGCGTATTCAGGTCAAAAGTCCTCGTAAACCACAAAAACCAACACACTTGTATATTTCAAGTGTGTGTTACTTGAATTTAAAAAAAAAAAAAACATTTAGGAAGTGTCCTCATAAACCATGTTTACGCTGTAATACCATGTCATTATACACATTTGTGTCCACATAAACCATGTATACAAGAACACACACACAGGGAAATTCTGTCATCATTAATTCAATCTCATATCATTCCAAACTTGCATGACTTTCTTCTACAGAACACAAAAGAGGATATTCAACTTTTTTGTCCATTCAGTGGGGTCAAAAAACACTGGCCTCCATTGACTTTAATTTAATGGACAAAAACAAAACAAAATTTTTTTCCCCACTGATGTCGACAAAGAAAGCCAGTGATTTGATCAAGCTGCAATGTATGGTGCTAGCTTTTTTTTTGTTTTTTTTAACATCACCTTGTCTGTTTCATGCTTGGTCATTTTTGTCAAGTTTTGCAGTTCTCTGTATAAATCAGATGTATTCCCAGAAGCCACATGTTTGGGTATATTACAAAAATCCTGGCGCAAAATAGTTTTTTCTGCCACAAAATGAAAACTTATTTGAAATATGGCACAGCATTCTGTTACTCTCAACACAAAGCTGAATATATACACATAGGTTTGGGAAATTTGCAGTTTTTAAGACAGGAATGGACAGTTTTTGAAAAACAACGGCATAAACCTTACAAACTCTCATTAAAAAAAGAAAAGAAAAGAAAAAAGGAAAGAAAATCAAATTTTAACAGCCTAAAAACATCAAAACAACACTTAAAATGTCCAGCTAGCTAATTAAATAATATTGGTAAAACTGCACAGTGGAAACTGGAAAACCATAGAAAAATGGAAATGTTGACATCATTTTCTCACCTTCATGTCGATCCAAACCCACAACACTTTTTTTTTTTTTTTTTGATCTTTGAAACACAAATTAAGATTGTTTTAATGAAACCATTGAAAGTAGCCAAAACTTCAAAGATCCAAAAAGGTTATAAAAATCCTTTAATTTTTTACAAAATATAAATTAATCCATGATATACAATTTCAGCAATTATCAAGTGTCTTACATTCTAATATTTCATGCAAATGATGTCCCCATATGCATACACTGAGCTAAACCCTGAATATCTACTGACTACCCTTAAGGCCCCGGTATACTTCAAACGAAGTCGAAGAAAGAAACTGATGTGACGTCATTTCGAACAAAATCAGGCCAAAACGAAGTTCGTTTTGTGTTCTTTTTGGAAGTTCGAAACGGCTTGCCAAAACGAACTTTCAGGAAAAGTTCGTTCCAGCTGCAAAACACCTTCGTACTGCCATTGGTCAGTGACGATAACGTAATAAGAGGTGTGCGCTGAGGCTCCGCCTTCATTCGCGTGGAACTAATCTCTGAGTCATTTCATCTGTAGAGTTCGTCAAGGTAAGAGCTCCGTGGGTGAAAACATGAACACACTGGATAGCTGCTTTATAGTACAAAATGAAGTTGTGCTTGGTGTTGGAGCATCTATATCTTATAAAGGAAAAAAAATTTAATAAAAACACCATAGATTGACAGTAAACCTTTAGAACTTTCTAATATAGCTTGTTATCTTTATTAATATTTTAGATAGTAAGATAGATAGCTCCCGCTAACATGGTCACGTCGAGCTAGGCGGGCGTGGTTTCAACAACCAGTCACATGGGCTCCAACCACGTCCCGCCTTTTTGCCCATTTTCAGTTATCCGGGAGTGAAGTGCGGCCACGTGCTGCTAAGATGGCAGCGGCCTCATTTTCGCTTCAAAACTGCTGTTCAGAACTCTATGGGTGACGTCACGGACACTACGTCCATATTTTTTTACAGTCTATGGAAGCAACTAGTAACTATAACTAATTACTTTTTAAAGTAACATGCCCAACACTGATAATAAATACTATAACCTAGCCCTAACCTAAACCTTAACAGAAAAAAATCATGCATTTTTAAAAATAAAAACTAATTTAAAACAATTTTTTAAAAATAATTAAAAACAAAACAAAACTTTACTCCCTTTATTTTTATGCTGTTTTTACAAATAAGGACGTCCCCAAAAGATTTGTAGGATTTTTGGATACAAATTTGTCCCCAAATTATGATTATATACAAACACATTGTAAAAATACAATAAGACAAGTCTGTATAGACAATTGACAGGAGTATTTTGACAGTGTGTACACCAGTCAGAAAAAAATCTAATAAATAATGTATGTAAATAAGGCAAAATAATTTCTAGGGAAGTATTTCCACTGAGGAAGGCAATTTATATTTGAGAGTGTTATATTAAAAGTGCCCATTTCTTTAGGAAATACTGCTTGCACAGTACAACAATAATAATAATAATAATAATAATAATAATAATTGGGTTTATAGTTCAAATTATAATCCAGGAAAGAAGCCTAAAGCTGCTATCTGCTTTCTTTTTCTTCAACAATAATTATACCATCAAGCAGCTGTTTGGACAAGTATTTTCCAAGGAATTTTCACTCCCAGAGGAAAACCTCTCCCCTTATCCTGCCAGGGTAATGTTTCACCTCCTCCTTATGGTGTAATTAGTGTCATCCATGTGTTTGAGCAGCCTTATGCCCCATTCACACTGACAGCGACTTGCAGCAGCAAAGCGACTGGATGTCATTCATTTTCTTTTAGAGTTGGCGATATTTAGCCACATGAGCGACAGCGATTGTAGAAACGCAATGTGGGCGAGTCTACTGACTTGACAAAGTTGAGAAAAGTTTAAATTTATGCAAACGAGCAGCATCTCAATGCAGTGTCTGTGAATGGGAGTGAAGTCAGTGGAGCTCATGTGATGAGATACTGTAGTCGAAGAGGAGAAGTTCATGGTACTGATTTTACTGTTCTATATGATTTTTCTCTGGCTGGCTACATAATAATAATAATAATAATAATAATAATAGTTATTGTTATTATTATTATTATTATTATTATATTAAACTAAAGTATATTGTGCTAAAGTTGCAATAAAATTATTGAATGTCTGAGTGAATTTGATCATTTAATTGAATATTTTGTTCATGATATGACAACACACTGTCACAGTTAGCTGTAGCATAATCCAGACAAAGAGGGATGTGTGACGCAGAATGACAAAAAACTCAGTATTGATTAAACAAAGAGAGCGATAATACTACACATTTAACATAACATTAACACAAGTCAAAGTACTGAGGAAAACTGAGGGCTTATATATACAAGGGAAGATCATTAATAGAACAGGGAACAGGCGAGACAGTAACAGGGAACCATTACAACTAATGAAAGAACTGGCCCTGCATCCCAATGTGCATACTATCCACCCTATCCGCCCTATGAATGTGAGACACATCACTGTAATTTATATACAAACATTTTATAATATACAGACCTGCAGAATGCTCATTTTCTCACACTGCATCTCTGCTGTGTAGTGATTTCTACTTTGTCCATCTGAGGACGTGAAGTAAAATAGGGATTAGTACTCACGTCACCGCTGACGTTGTGATTTTTGGTTCACACGTCTCTTAAGGTGTGGTTAAGAGTACATCAGATGACCACTTCCCCCCCTTTTCCTAGTTCAGGGCACTATTCAAGGTCTTTTACCTTTCATTCATTTAGAATTAATGTAAAGTGGTCAGCTGATTTATTTGAAAGATTGGTGATATTGCTAACTTGTAGAACGTCTTCTGTATTATCTGCACAAGGAAGACACAAGGAATAAAATGCATAAGATACATGGAATACAAGTGATTAAGTTGGGTGTGGCTATGGAAGAGTTACGTTATCTTATTGAAAGATAAACTGTTTCTCTGAAAATAATAAGGTGGAGGACCTTATTATGCACCAAACAAATAAACAAGAGATTATTTGTTATTAACTAACATCAGCTATATTAAATCTAATAGGAATTAGGAAATTATATACTGATAACACTGCCAAGGTCTCTGGAAAGAGGTTTGGTTAAGTGATATTTACATGATGACGGTGACGTCTTCCACTGGTTGTGCTGGGTGACGATGCAGTGGGGAGAGGAGCCAGAATCTGTTTCAACAGTCTTGAACATGAAGCTCTGTGGGACGCTGATCTCCTGGAGCACCAAAGGGTCCTAAAATCTGGAACACGCAGATGAGGCCCTATTGTAGGTGCAGAAGGTCCTTAACAATCTGGAACACGCAGACGAAGGTACCTTAGATTGAAGGTTTGCTCTCCTGAGCTGAACCTTGTTGCAGATGTCGTTACTGTCTCGCTGGACGGAAACTCTGGACGTAGTGTTTGTTGATGTCTCTTTCATCACAAGCTAGAGGCTCAGAACATGGTCGTCTCTGTTGCTGCCTCACAAGCTGTAGACTCAGATCATGGGATCTGTTGTTGTCTCTGTGGATGGACCAGAGGCTCAGAACGGTGTTGCATCTGCAGACTCAGAACAATATCTGTTAATGTCTTACTCCTTACAGAGTTGAGACCCAGAACAATATCTGTTATGCCTTTCCCTGTTTGAAGGGCAGACTCAGAACAAGGAGTGTCTGTTGAAAGGGTACCTTTATCCCTTTCCGATGAGGAGGAGATTGCATTTTGGCGCTTCTCCATTCGAGTGCTGTGATTGGCTGCTGGCATCAGACGGGACACACAAAGTGTGGCCCACCCTTCTCTCCCCTGTGGAACTCATTTGCATAAAGCACAAAGTTGGAAGTCTTTACAGTGTCTTTAAAGTTTACCAATGCATTTCTCACTTTCCAAACCACCACCAGAATACCTTTGGCAATATTCTAAACAAATAGAGACTAAACATGATGGAAAAAGATTGAACTGTCATTCAATTGTACATTAACAGCTGAATATGTGTCAGATGTTGCACTACAAATAGCTGTCACTGAGAATACTTGTTTCTGTGAATAAGTATGAAATGGATGTGTAGTTTGCATCAGTTCTAAGGTTTTCAAACACTGAATGGATTTGGATGGATCTTTGTGATCTCTCTTTGTTTCACCTATTGCTGCTAAGGTCCCAAGGAATTTTTATGGCAGTCTCTGGCCAACCTTAGAAAAGTAGTCTCTAGATGGGTGAAGGGCAGAAACTGCCTGTGGACCAATGAGAAGTCTTGTCCTTCTCAGGCTTGGTACAAGAGGTCTTCTTCTTGTCCTCTAAGAGAGGTCTGGATGTTGTCCTTACATCTTTATCTGATGGCAGTGGACAGTTTGTTTGTGTTAGTCCACCAAGATCCAATCAAAATGTAGCAAACCTTTGAAGTGCCATGTCATCTGCTGGTGTTGGTCCACTGTGTTTTCTGAGGTCCAAGGTTAACGCAGCCGTATACCAGGAAGTTTTAGAGCACTTCATGCTTCCTGCTGCTGACCAACTTTATGGAGATGCAGATTTCATTTTCCAACAGGACTTGGCACCTGCACACAGTGCCAAAGCTACCAGTACCTGGTTTAAGGACTATGGTATCCCTGTTCTTAATTGGCCAGCAAACTCACCTGACCTTAACCCCATAGAAAATCTATGGGGTATTGTGAAGAGGAAGATACGATATGCCAGACCCAACAATGCAGAAGAGCTGAAGGCCACTATCAGAGCAACCTGGGCTCTCATAACACCTGAGCAGTGCCACAGACTGATCGACTCCATGCCACGCCGCATTGCTGCAGTAATTCAGGCAAAAGGAGCCCCAACTAAATATTGAGTGCTGTACATGCTCATACTTTTCAGTTGGCCAAGATTTCTAAAAATCCTTTCTTTGTATTGGTCTTAATATTCTAATTTTCTGAGATACTGAATTTGGGATTTTCCTTAGTTGTCAGTTATAATCATCAAAATTAAAAGAAATAAACATTTGAAATATGTCTGTGTGTAATGAATGAATATAATATACAAGTTTCACTTTTTGAATGGAATAAATCAACTTTTTGATGATATTCTAATTATATGACCAGCACCTGTATGTCTATGGTGAGTCATGCAGTTACTGTGATACTCTGCGGCGGATCCTACCAGTCCGGTCTGAAATAGTCTGAATATAAACACTTATTACAAGTGTAACATAAAGGACTTTGAAGTGTTTATTTTTATTGATCTCTTCTGAAGCTGTTAGCTAACGTTTAACGGGTCGTTAGCATACATGCCGATTTAGAATATCACTGATGACCATTTCATTTGCTAATGTTGTTATGCAGTGTGTGTGTGTGATTCATTGTTACTGTCATAAGCAGAACGCAGTGTATTATTGCCTCGTCAGTGTTGTGGTTTCTCTTGGTTTGCACTCCAGATTACAGTAAATCAGGTCTTTATTTGGTAATTTTATATATTTTATGTTTTTCTCTCTAAATTGAGATCATCATATAGGTCATACAGGTAGCACTTTGAAAGAACTTTGATTGTTTAAGACTCATATTTTGGTAGGTGCTTTATCTGCATTAAAGATTGTTACTGTCAGTGTTAAATTAATTCATATTATTCAGGCTTACTACAGCATAGTAAGGCAAGGTTATTACATTAGCCTGTATACTAAAATGTGATTTATTGACTATTTATGGTGTAGGCCAATTAATTGCAAATGTGTATTCATTAGTTTATAGGTTTGTTATGGACATTTATATACAATTTGCAGGCAGATGTCTAATGTTTGTTTGTTTGTTTGTTTTTATTCAGCTCTTACAGTGTTTTTGGAAATTAAATTCTTTATAAACATCAATTCCTGAGAGTAAATTGGATCTGTTCAGCCGGGAATGCTACAGTACATTGTGTGATCTTGAATTGAAAGCGAAAGTAAAACGCGAGCTCCCTGATGTGCGCAAATTAGACTACAAACAATAGCCTGTCTCCCAATATCAAACCTATCTTAGGCTGGGCTGTGTAGTTGTAACCACCTCTTAGCTCTGGTCTGCACTTATTGTTTGCACTTAAGATTAAAACATTTATTTATTTTTGTTATTTATACTGTTTTTATTTCTATTTTCAATTTGTGGAAAAGAGTTCAATTAGGAGGTCACACACAGCCTCTGAAGACACTCATGTGAAATCATACAGAAGAGAAGTCAGTTGGGAGATGGGAGATGGAGTTCAGAACAGGAGGAACGTGAACTGTAACATGCAGGTTATTTTTCCAGTCATGAATTTTGTCATTGAGGATTTCTTAAAAATACTGTGCAAAAATCTCATCTCGTTCTTGTGAACCCAATCTTGTGTCTTGTCTCGTCACATATTTACCTCCACAGAGATGGGAAAGGGCTCAATATTTATTGCAGACATTCAATAGACAAACCATCTTATGTAGCTGTCAGTATGAATATGCAGAAAGACATATTAATCATAAAGTGACAATAATTCCATAAAGGAATAAGACAACACCATTACTGCCATAACTTGGAACACAGTAATAAAAAAAAATGGATATGAGTTGCTGTAAATGGGCATACATGGGAAAAGCCTTGTCAGAGTGATGAATGCATCGAAGGGCTTTTCAACTGCATTTTTTCTGGGGGCAAAATATTTAAAAAGTAAATTATTGTTACAGATCCCTTGTTTCCCTGGACTCCATTTCCCAGTATCCTCCTGTTCTCCTCACCTGCACACACTTCCCTCGTCAGCTCCTCATCATCACAGATCACCTGCACCTGGACTCTATTGTCAGCACTCCCCATATATTGCACTCACTCCCTTCACTCCTCGTCCGTTCTCTGTTGTGTTATGTTTGCATTTGGTGTTCCTGCCCTTGTTTCTATTAAAGTCTCTTACGATTGTGGAAATCCGTATCTGCCTCGTCTCTCTACACCAGCATCCGTAACAATTATATGGGGACAAACATTTTCTATGAGCAATTCTTCACATTAAAAGTATGTCAAAGGGATGACCTGCCAGCACTTTTATAAATGTAGGGTTCTCTTACTGTATTTAATGACGCTAAAAAAAGTCATCAAAAACTTTATGTCATGCTTGTCTTTTTTTTTTTTTTTTTGTCTTTTTTTTCTTTGTTTTTTTGTAAATTTAATTTGGTTCTAATTTTGCACTATTACAATTTTAATAAAGCATATTTTCAAAAAATATTTCAAATAGCCCTTTTGCGCATCGCGCCTCCCCCAACTCAACCTGCAACGTAAACGAAATTTGTGAAAAGGGTACATATCTTCTGCGCATACATCATAATGCTACAGAGCACTTGCGCTCCAGACTGTCGTGAACACACTCAGGACCATTTGTCGAGGCTGTAGATTACAGGTTATAATGTTGTAAATAATGTTCAGTTTCTTGCACAGACCGACTGTTTCAAAAGACCTACATGTATCGCCAGGAGCCATGTGTATTCATTTTGTTTTGCCTGTAGTTATTTATTATTGACTTGCATTTTATGATTCACCATGGACCATGGTTTCAGCTAAAACATTTTTTTAACTCTTCTACTGAAGAAAAAAGTCACATACATCTTCGATGGCTTAGGGGCGAGTAAATTAACAGCAATTTTTTATTTTTTGGGTGAACTATCCCTTTAATATGTCTGTGGATAGTGACTGGTTGGGTAGCAGGGGGCATGAGAGGCGTTCTTGGAGGATCTCCAGTGCTGTAACAACAGGGCAGTGGACTGGTTTCAAATGACATTGTTCACACCACAACACAAAGAGCTGTTATTTTAGGGCATACAATTTCCTCGTGGAGGGAGCTTTAGAACTATCTCAACAACCTCACTTGAGAGACCAGAATCTCTGAGCTGGTACCCCTCAGGAGCCAGACCCAAAGCTTCCAAATCTCTGGCCGTGGATGAAAAACGACCACTGCACTTGACACAGAAGGTCTCTCTGAGCAGGAGGCCCCCAGATAGAGCAGTCCAAGAGAGATATAAGATCTGAAAACCAGACACAGTAGTAAGAGGTGGACTCAGTCTTGGCGAACCCTCGCTAGAACTCCTGGGAGTTCCATCCCATGTGTTGAGGAGAACAAAACCATCACTTCCTGGAAAATTGACGCAAAATATCTATAAAATCGGGAAAGCCACTGTGGCTCTTTTTCCTACATCATAAATGACTTGCGACCCAGAGCGCCCAGATGAAAGGCAATAAACTCTGTCATGTTATCTTGCATTCAGATGTCTGATGTTTGAAAATATATTCTTATCAGATAAAAAACCATCTCATCTTATATATTTTATGCTCATTTTTAGAATGTATGCACATCTTGGCATTTTTATCCAGCATTTTTATGCAATATCCTAAAATGCACATAAAAATTGGTAGATGGAAACAGCTACAGTCAGCCCCTTGGAGAACTGACTGAGCTTGCTGCGCTTCAAAACAAACAACATAGTGTGAGTCTTCACCCGTGAGAAAGTGGGGCACAGCAGCACACATGTCATAAATTGCTTGCTTGTCCATCTTTTAGTACTCAAATCTAAACAAAAGTCAAACAAGACATGCAATTTTGACAGACAATTACACTGAAACACACATACCAGCACAGACTGCTGGGAATTCCGTGACCTAGATTTTACTATTTAGATTAGACTCTTTTACTATGTCATCTGACCTAACGTTGGCCAATAGAATTGGTGTGTTTGCACACATGCTTCAGACACCAGTTCTGCAGGAGGAGTTCCTATAGTCTGTTTATTTGTCCCCATAGAGAAAATGGGTTTTAACATACCAGCTAGTCATCATTTAAAAATTTAAAAGAAGAAATTTAAAAGTTGAATTGCTTGGGGGATAAAAGATCATTTGGAACTCTTTTTCATACAACAGGGAACACAATACCGTCGGCCAAATGGCAACAGTTCAAAAGCAGAGGCCAGAGGATGCTCTTGTCACTCACATGGTCATTTCCCTTAGTTAACACGTTCTCTTTATAAATACTTTCTATAGTCGATAATGTAATCCCTAACAATTTACTTGCCATTGTAGTGTCAATGCTATGATGAAGCATTGAGTTCCCTTCCAAAGGGAACAATAATAAAGGGAACAATACTCTAATTAATCTGTTTCTAGTTAACTATTTCACATAAATGTCCAGACAAGCTCTTTCAACAACATTCCTAGCATTGTTCGGGAAGCAGACACACTCTGTCAGTTTAAATCTAGACTAAAAACACATCTCTTTGCTCTTGCATACACATAACACATTATCAATACATTAAAATTTTTCAAATCCGTTAAAGGATTGTTACGCTGCAATAATTAGGTCGGCCGGAACCGAGAACATTTCCTATAACACTAGATATACCTGTACATCAGAATAAGAATGGCATCTACGCTAATATCTGTCTCTCTGCTTATCCTGAGGTTTGCCGGGTGCTGGATCCAGGCCGTATCCAGATCAGATGGAGAACCTGTGTCTGGACCTGACTACAACGTAGCCCAGGAGACAATGGGCCTACAGATCCAGTTCTGGCTGCATCTATCGTTCAGATTTTTAATCCCCGTATCCGCTTACATATATTTATATATAATCTATTTTTAATCTCTATAATAAAAATGTATAATTCAGATTTTGATCTCCATATCCATTTACATATATTATATATATCTTCCAAGGGTTTTTTTCCCTCCTAGGACTTTTTTCCCAGTGCTAGCACGCTGGGTTTTTCTCCTAGGGGGTTTTTTCCACCCCTGGGAGTCAGCCGACATTGGCTTAATGTAGCACCATCTTGTATATGTTACATATTACCACGCCTGTTTGTACAGCTTATTTTTAACCACTTCCCTTTTTCTGTGCTTCTAATATGTAAAGCTGCTTTGAAACAATTACCAATTGTAAAAGCGCTATATAAATAAATTTGACTTGACTTGACTTGACTCTGTCACATTTATACCCACAAAAGTTTCAGTAACCACAAAAAAATAATTGGAAGTTAGTCAGGGCGGTAAATAGACATTTGTGAATATCAATAGCCGCGTTTCCACTGCCGGGCCAAAGGCGGGCGTGCTAGTGCGTGCCAGGGCCAGTCACGTTTCCACTGTCACTTCCGGGGCTTGATCGTGCCTCTTCGGTGCTTCCTCGGTGCCAAAGGCACGGGTTTTTCGGCCCGCCGAAAACCTTGGTCCAAAGTGGGCCAGCGGGGGCTTGAGGCGCGGTCGAGGTGAAAGGCGGAGCTAATCGTAGTCAGGTGATGGTCTACACGCTGAAATGGGTTGGGTTGTGTGACGTTTGATCAAGGGAGGTGTGTTTAAGGGCGGTTTTTAGATCAGCGCTGTGGAGCTAGCGGACCGACAGTGGAAACGCAACTTGATTTTGGCCTCGGTGCCTAAGGTCTGTGGCCACAGGCCCAGCCCGGCACGCTGTTAGCCCTGGCTCGCACTGGCCCGACAGTGGAAAAGCAGCTATTCATGTTTGCCTGGGGAGGTAACAACAGGGGAGGTAGCAACAATTGGCCGCTTCAGCACTTTTCATTAGAATCATTATCGGATGGAATATTGTCTAGACATTGGCATTATTTATTTATAGTTTTATTAAAGATTTACATCTCACAAATACATCATAGTAACCTTCATTTAATTGTGCTATACAGTAAAAAAATTATAAAGTCATATAATCTACAGATAAGTAGCATCCGAGTTGCCAGTGGTTTGAAGAACTGATTCGAGAACTGACTGAGCTTGCTGCGGTTCAAAACAAACAACATAGTGTGAGTCTTCACCCGTGAGAAAGTGGGGCACAGCAGCACACATGTCCTAAATTGCTTGCTTGTCCATCTTTTAGTACTCCAATCTAAACAAAAGTCAAACAAGACATGCAAGGTACGGAACCATCACTCCACTGCCTGTCACAATGAGCCCTTAATACAGTCTCACTTCTCTGACTTTGTCAAACAAGTCAGTTCACCTGGGATATACAGAGGCCTTGGACTCAGAATATGTGACTCAGGATGAAACAAGTGAGCAAATTAGGGATGAATAAATCATTTCTCTATCTTGATAATACACAGCAAGACAGAGAGGATTGATTAGAGGTACTGGTGGTGATTAGTTTTTTTGGTGAAAAAAAAGATGAGATGGAGATAAATGGTGCTCATTTGCTTTCACCTGTTTATCCCGTTACTGTTATTCTCAACCCCGGCGTCACAGTAAGATGTACAAATTGGCTCTTGATGGAACCAATGCAATTACTCAATGATTTATTAAGAGCTCCTTTGTGAGATCTTAAATTGAGTAGTGAGCCATTTGCGTGATGGCTCATTTTACTGATTCCAATCTTTTTAACTTTCAACTACAATAGAGCTCAGCAGTAGGGGCACAGAAGGTAAAATTATATTCATTATCTCAGTAAGAAACTAATTTTGAGGGGTTTTTTAGGATAGTTCACCAAAATATGTCATCAGTTACTCACCCTCAAGTTGTTCCAAACTCATATGATTTCTTTTATTCTGCGAAACATAAAAGAAGATATTTGAATGTCTTAGCTGTTTTTGTTCATTCAATATAGGATTCAAATATCTTATTTTGTGTTTCTGTCACAGATCCCTTGTCTTCCTGAACTCCATTTCCCATAATCCTCCTGTTCTCCACACCTGCACTCACTTCCCTCGTCATCTCCCCATCATCACAGACCATCATCACCTGGACTCCCTCGTCAGCACTCCCCATTTATATGGACTCACTCCCTTCACTCCTTGTCTGTTCTTATTTGTTATTTGATGTGTTTGGTTGCTGTTTCTCTCCGTTGTGTCAATAAATGCCCATTGTTTGTGGAAGTCCGTGAACGCCTCTTCTCTACAGCAACGACACGTAACAGTTTCACTGAAGAAGAAAACAATCATACATGTTTGCAGTGACATGAGGGCGAGTAAATGATGACAGAATTTTATGTATTTTTTGGGTGAACTATTCATTGGCCCAATGGTATATGCTACAGTAGAAGTCAAAGGACTTCTGGTGAAAAGCTACACTACCCATGAATTTAAAGAAAGATCCACCAGACTGTTAACCTGTGAAGCCCAGAAACTGCCTTTTCACTTCCCAATCAGTGTAGGTTTTTATCTCTCAACGCTGGTCTTTATTACCACACAAGCCACACATTAACACCATACCAGCAATGAGGTGCTATACTGGTAAGCTTCCATCCGTTTTCAATCTGCCACTCTCGCTAGTGCAATAATCATAAGCCACACCGGCATCTAACACTCCAAATCCTCCCGCCTAGCTGGCATGAATTGAAGTGCTGCTTGGTAGGAAGCTAATTGTCATTTCCTCATCTCAAGATTCTTGATTGCACCCCGGCTGTTAAGGATGACGATCTCCTGTACAGGAATGGCATCAACACATCCAGCTGGAATGCAGAGTTCACCACCCCACACTAATACTGCTGATGTGAAAATCAAGTTCTGTCAGTGATGTGCTGAGATGATGCCACGTGTTTTGAATCATTTAGCATAAGGTAATTGCATAAGGTAATTCTCTGAATAAACAGTACAAAAGTTAAAAAATATGCATTGATTCATGTTTAACTAATACACTTTGAAAGTGTAAATTAACTTGCTGTCAATGCAGGCCTCACTGAGCCATCAGATTTTATCAAAGATATCTTAATTTGTGTTGCGAAGATGAACAAAGGTCTTACGGGTGTGGAATGACATGAGGGTGAGTGATAAATGACAGAATTTTCATTTTTGGGTGAACTAACCCTTTAATAGGCTATACAAAAATAGTGGTTACTTCATTCTTTGTCACTATACTTAACACAATTATTATTGTTTAATTAGCTTGTGGTAAATGAACTGTTAATTGGTTATTAGAAGTGAATAGTGTGTGTATATATATATATATATATATATATATATATATATATATATACACTCTAAAAAATGCTGGGTTAAAAACAACCCAAGTTGGGTTGAAAATGGACAAACCCAGCGATTGGGTTGTTTTAACCCAGCGGTTGGGTTACATGTTTGCCCAACCTGCTGGGTAGTTTATTTAAACCAACTATTATTTAAAAATTGCTATATGGCCGGCTTAAAATGAACCCAACATAGTTGGGAAATTAAAAACCAGATGCAATTAGACAATAGACAAAAGGTTAATGTTTATTAATAAGCTTTAATATTTTATTAATATAACTTTAATAGTTTAATAGTTTATTAATATAAATTTATTAATAAGCAATTTAATAAATGTTTATTGTTTAATAATTATTCATTGAACATTCATTTCCAACATACTTTGGGTTAATTTTAATTAAGCAATACAGTAATTTTTAAACAATAGTTGAGTTAAATAAAACTACCCAGCAGGTTGGGCAAACATTTAACCCTACCGCTGGGTTAAAACAACCCAATTGCTGGGTTTGTCCATTTTCAACCCAACTTGGGTTGTTTTTAACCCAACATTTTTTAGAGTGTATATATATATATATATATATATATATATATATATATAGGGTGAATTCAGGTTGATTGGGACACGTTTTACAGGTCGTCTCAATGGCAAAAAGTGTCCCAATCACCCTGAATTCACCTTATATAAGGAACACTTAATACTAATGCAATTAATATCTAATAAAGGTTGGTTTAAAGCACTTAATTATTGACATTTTCCCATTTTCAGTAACCTAATCTAAAGTAAGAACTATTTACAGATAATAAGTTGTTAGTAAAGCATAAAATATTATCTAACTCGTTACATATGAGCTAAATAAACAATAATAATTGTGTTAATTACAATGTCAATAAATGAAAAACTCACTATTTTTATATAGCCTATTAATATATTAACAGTGTAGAAACTACAATATATTAACTATGAATTAACTATAAACTAATAGTTTGCAAATTATTTGTAAGTACTTTATTACTATATACTTATTAAAAAATGTTACCAAAATGTCTTGCATTAATGAAAAGTTACAATAATTTCAACAATATATTTTTGCAGTATACCATGTTACAGTTTTGGTTTTATTATGCCTTTTTAAAAGCTTCATTATGTTATATATTTTTTTCTGTTTCTTTTGTATTCTGTTTTTAAAAAGTGAAATGGTTCATTATTATTAAATTGACAACAGACAAACAGATGCACCTCATTTCTGTGAAAATCCATTTGAAATATTTGAAGTAAAATGAGTGAATACTGGTTAAAATTGCACTCTAGCACAGATTATAGTGCTGAAAGATTAAAACGATGCATTGACAAATTTCTCTGCAGTCTTATGAATTTTAAAAGTGATTTTAGCAACAGCCCAGCATTAATCCATGACATGCAAAGCTCTTGTGAAGTGCTGACTTTATTAGCAGGAGCTCTGGGCTATCAAAATATACAGTCACGTGTAATGCAAAACTTTGTCTGTTATCTGTCTTAAAAACTTTTACTGTTTTTAAAGTCAACATGAAATCAAATTTGACCAAATTTACTATTTTAATTAGAAGTAAGTTTTTATAATTTTACATCAAAATGTATAACCTACATCACTAAGTGTGCAGGCCATTGGGGCAAAATAGATATTTAGCCATTATTTTAACAAACTCACCTTCAGGACTAGCTTTAAAGGCAACTTTTCATGCTGCAGTCAATTCCACTTGTTTTACTAAAAAAAATTTTTTAGCTGAATGTAATATGTGTTTTGAACAGTTTTTAACAATAGTGATTCATAAAAAAAGGTTTTAAGAGTTCATGAGTTGGCGATTTTTAAGATGAAGGTAATGTCGTCCCTTAGACAATATTTATCTTATTATGTTGTGGAATAAAGGTACTGCCAGAGCAATTTTAGGTGCATTTCAGCTCAAATTCAAAGGTGTGTTCTCCTCCTTTGCCGGGTTGTCAGTTGTTCACAGCCTCCACTTGGGAACTGGTGGCAGAAGTAGGTCAACAACGCCTCAGTGTTACTACTCAACACAGCCTGCACAGGCTCTCGACTAAACTGTAACTAGATTATTCTCAAACACAGTATTAGAATATAATAGAAATTAGGGAAGTGCTCAAAGCCATCTACCTTATTTGGAAAAAAAAAGATGCATTCTATGCCCCTACACAGTAAAATCCCCAGAGTTAAATCAACTCTGCTTAGAGTACATATGGTCCCTCTCTAAATAGTGTTAAAATAACACTGAAGCAGAGTTAAAGTTAATGAGATAATTAAGCAATTAATAAGGCTGTGACTGAAGTCAGTTGTAGTTCTTGTGTTTCTCTTTTCTTCAGTGATTCTGCTTGTTAACAGCAGGTGTTCATCACTAATGCACAATCATCACTTAATTAATTGTTTAATTATCTCATTAACTTTAACTCTGCTTCAGTGTTATTTTAACACTATTTAGAGAGGGACCATATGTACCCTGAGCAGAGTTGATTTAACTCTGGAGATTTTGCTGTGTAAAGGGGCACGGTGATGGAAAATATATGTCTCAATACTTTTGCATTTCGCAATTATATATTTGGGTAATTATATTGGGTCCCACTTTAGATTATGTGGCCTTAACTACTATATACTTAGTTACATCAAAAAACAAGTACAATGTACTTATTTTGTGTTCATATTGTATTGAAAAACACCTTTGCTACTATTGAGATAAGGATATCGGTAAGGATATGGATGGGTTTGGTGGTATGGGTAGGTTTAAGGGTGGGTTAAAGTGTAAGGGAAGGTCAACAGTGTAATTATAAATGTAATTACAGAGATTAATTGCAGATGTAATTACAGACAGGTATATTTTATAATAAAAGTACAATGTAAAACATGTATTTACAAAATAAGTGCATTGTATCAAATTATTAATTTAAATGTAAGTACATAGTAGTTAAAGACACATAATATAAAGTAGGACCTTATATTGTATATAATTTGCATAATTTGGCATCAGGGAGCCTTCAGTATGCAGGGTTTTGGGGCAGTCTGGGGAGTCAGACTGGTAAACCCGAAGGTTGTGGGTTCGAGTCTCAATACTGGCAGGAAATGACAGAGGTGCCCTTGAGCAAGGCACCTAACCCCCAATCCCTCTCTGGGCACCACAGCAAAAATGGCTGCCAACTGCTCCGGGTGTGTGTGTCCACGTTTTGCAGTGTTTGTGTTCACTACTCCTAATGTGTGTTCACTAATAGATGGGTTAAATGCAAAGGACAAATCCCAAGTATGGGTATACTCGGCCTTCACATGTCACTCTTTGAAATCGCTTTTGATTCCACTCTCGCTTTTCACTCGCTATCACGCGTACTTTGTGTATAGGGAATGGCGGAACTGACCACACATTTTACAAGATATTTGTGAATGATGTTCAAGATCTGTTGCGCTCCAAATCCTCTGCTATCGTCTTGTCAGTCATCTCTCTTTACTCTCGTCACGTGATCAGTGAAATCTGACTCCTGCTGCACCGGGCAGTGACAGTGACAGAGCAGACGCTTTGAGTTTATAATTGTAGCATCTGTTGTCCAACTGATCTAAATGGTTTTTATTTAAAATAAAAATGACAAAAAAAAAGCTGTGCCGCAGTGGGCAAGTAATGTGTAATGGTGTATGACCGAACACCGTCTACTGCAGCAAGCCTAACCTTGTCCCTTTAGGGGCTCTGTAGAATGCCTTGTTGACATCCCTAATAGAAAAGTTTATGGAAGCACTACACTAGAATTATTTCTGAAATTATCTAAATGATTTTATATTTTATTGATTTAACAACTGACTGTGTCAAAACACCCTTTAGCAATCTAGCCCTGTAGACACAAATCAAATTTGTCTGTTAATGGATTTTTATCCACAGGAAATCTATAAAGAACTCCAAAATCATGACCAATAAATTTTGGATCAAATTTAATCTGTCTGAGAGGCAGCCCCACTGAGTTATCCAATTCCACAATCTGTAGCTACTTGGAACTGAAACTGAGATGATATTCCTGGTGAAGTGTGTTATTTTTGCACCACTAGGAGCACAAAATGGAATTGCAAAAAAATAATAATTGTTTGTGTCAGGCTGCTTGGGATGCTCAAACATATAGAACAATGTTCATGACAGAGGGGAACTCAACCTATATGAATAATACTGTTCAGTATCTTTAAAAGGGGATAGTATTTTAAAAACAATAAAATCACATATCTTTAAATAAATATTTAACAACATATTTGGTTACACTTTAATGTTAAGTTAGGTTTCTACGGAAGCCCTGAACCGCATGGTAAAAAAAAAAAAAAAAAAAAAAAAACTTGTTTGGGAGGAAAAAAAAAAAACGAAAACTTATCTCGTTATTTCGACATATTAAGTCATTTCAACATAATATCTTATTATTTCAAGATATTAAGTCGTTATAACGACATAATATCTCATTATTTCAACATAATAAGTCGTTATAACGACATAATATCTCGTTATTTCAAGATATTAAGTCGTTATAACAAATTATTTTGAAATAACGACTTAATATCTTGAAATAACGAGATATTATGTCGTAATAATGAGATGTTTTCGGGGGTTTTTTTCCTCCCCACCAAGTTTTTTTTTTTTTTTCACCATGTGGTTCAGGGCTTCCGTAGGTTTCAAACTAGTATTTACAAACATTTAAATTAATAATTTGATACAATGCACTTTTTGTGTGCATACATGTTTTAACAGTATGCTTATCTTTAAAAAAACACATGCATGTAATTACAACTCTAATTAATTTGTCATTACATATATAATTACACTGTTGACCCTTCCCACCACGTCCATGAAAGTGAATCTAACAAAACATAATTGTTTGATTGTTAGGGATAGATTTTTTTATTTTTTATTTTCATATATCCATTTTGATTTGCAGAATGTGTTGTAACCAGCATTTTTTAGTGTCTTCACTGTCTGCATAAAATAAATTATTAGGTGAGATGCAAGAGTAACAAACATAGCATATATGTGCCTTTGTCTTTAGATTTTTTTTTCTTGCTTATTTTGTGAGGGAAAAGCCTTGGCCTTCCTCCTTTTGTTAATTTTTTTTAACCACTTCAAAAGGTGGCTGGTAAAATGCCTGTCCATACTACATTTATTCTAAGACACAAAGGTGAGCTGAATCAACCTGAATGAACCTTTTTGAATTAATTTCAGCTTTTTTTTTTTTTTTTTTTTTTTGCTTCTACATGAGCCAAAAACATTTAAACAATAATTATCTCTAAATGATAGAGGATCTCAGAGAAATGACAGAAAATTATGTAAAAAATTAACCTTTATGGTTGGCGATTAAAGGGTTAGTTCACTCCAAAAATATCCCATAATTTACTCACCCTCAAGCCATCCTGTGTTTATGACTTTCTTCTTTCAGTCAAACACAACCAGAGTTATATTAAAAATAGATATTCTCAACATCTCAAGTTATCAATATGGATATTTTTCTTACAAAAACACGTTACAAAAACTCCTTTTTTTCTTTTTTTTCCCTGTATCTTTAGGTTTGGTCTTAAAAATGACAATGTGAACACTAAGGGAACACTGTAAACTCGACTAAGTTGGCAAAACTCAAAATATTTTAGGTAATCAGTTAAGAAACTCAAAGTTTACATAAGCAGAACTGGCAGACTTTTATTTTGTACATTTTAATTGCTCTTAACTTGAGTAAGTAAACTCATACATTTAACTAAAAATTATCATGTAATCACAACTTAAATATTTTGAGTAGTGGAAACTTGGCTAGCAAATTCAGTAAATGCTAACTTCTTAATTGATAAGACTGCTTTGATAGCATTAGTATGTCATAGCAATTGCTGAATGAATATGGTAATATAGAACATTTAACATATATCTGTTCTCAATCTTAATCTTTCACAAAAAAAACAAAACAAAAAAAAACATTATATAACACTTAATTTTAGCATTTACTCACTCTTTAGAGTGTCATGGCAAAGCATGCTGGGAAATAGAAATTCCAGCACAGCTTCAGTTAAATTTAAGTTTGTCTAAATCAAAAGAAACAAGTTCATAAAACTCAAAACAATGAAACAATTCAGATTTCTTAATATGTGTCAGTTTTGTGAGCTCAAAATAACATTCTAAGGTTTGAACTAATTTGTTTAATTTAAGTTTACCTAATCAAACCAATTAATTATTTTGAGGGTTTACAGTGAATCAGGACTAAATATATCATTTTCTATTTTGGTCCGGAACAAAAGAACCAAGAGCAAAGGGTGCTTTCACACTAGCACTTTTGGTGCGCACCCGGGTTCAGATGACATCATTTGTTTGGATAAACGCTGTTTACCGAACTCAGGTGCGCACCCACAAACTTTAACTGAGTCAATCTGGGGTGGTCTGGGGTATGGTTCATGTGAACTCCTGTACAGTTCAATACTGATATAAATGCAATCACACTAAATTGTGGAAGTGAACCGCTATTGATGACATATGATTCGCTAAAACTGTGTGTTTGTGAGTGTTTTCACTCACTTTCCTGACAAGCATGAATGACACACTACAAGTAGAGAGAATGTATATCATATTTCTCATGACTTTAGTAGAAATGGACTCATTTGGTGAACAACATTACAATTAACCAGTCGGATTTGAGGGACAAAATATGTTAATCCAGGAATATTTCTTACTTGGCAAAGAACATTTGCAAAGTAAGTGACCAGAACATTTGCAGTACATTCGCGGCAGATAGACGCAGGTGACGTTATGCTTTTGCTTTTGTTTCCATATAGTAACAACAACAAAAGTGATGCGAGCAACTTTTTTTGTTTTTTATACATTTTTCTGCCTTCTCATTCATAGCCGTTACCTAGCAACATGGGTATGCGCGCGCTGCAGCTTGATGACGCAAACGTACCACGGTTCGGACTCAAATGTGTACCAGTGTGGGAAGGGGAGGGGGGAGCAATTGCACTCCACTGGACCACACAATCGAACCAATTGTGAAAGGACCCTTGCTTTCAGTTGCTTTTTAACAAACAACAACAACAATAAAAAAACCCTCTCTGTTCCCTTTTCTTACAGGAATTATGAAATAGAATAGTTATTCAAAAGTGCAACATCTTAAGAAACAACATATAAGCTAAACATTTCAAGAAAGACTAACTTTGAACTCTGATGTCATTAGAAATAGGTTTCTAACCAGCATGCACTGCTTCAAATCAGACAGTGATCAGTCTGAGCAGCGTTGCGTGAAGTTGAACAGTGAACACATCTATTATATACTGCCTGTCATAAGACATTCTGCAATCATTTCTTGCAGTGTTTTGGAATGTATTTAGCCCTGTTGACAATATATAATTCTGTTGTATGTAAAATACATTTAGTAAAGTACATATCTTAATTTCAACCAAGAGTGTGTAAAATATTCACCTTGATTTATTCATCACACTAAATATGAGGTACATCCATATGCATTTCAAATTCACGTATTTGGCATATGCTTAATTTCACAATATATTTCCCTGCTTTTGGTCTTGCTTTCAGTTATGAAGCATCCAGTGTTTCTTTCTTTTTCTTTTTTCTTGTTGGAGGTGAAAACCTGATGAAGGTTAGAAAAAGACTAGCAAAGCTTTGGACCTTCCCTGCATGGAGTATCATGAAGTCCATTGCAACAAACTACTAAGATCAGACATCAGGGTCAATTGTCAGATCAAGAAGCCAGCTGCAATGCTGAAAGAGATGCTGAGCTGTCCAGAGAGCTGGAGAAAACCGTTCAGACATCAATAATCTCTTCAGCACTTCACATTCGGTCTCTGAGAGAATGGCTAAAAGAAATACACTTCTGAGAAAGCTTAACATCAAGTCATGCCTGCAGTCAAGAACCAAAGAGTAAGGTAAATAGAACTTGGAGAATGCTTTGTTAAAGTTGGATAGTTTACTCGAAAATAATAATAATAATAATAATAATAATAATTAAAATATAGAAATTAACTGTCCTTGTAAAGAGTTGTTTTCATGTTTATTATATTATTTTGTGTTTCACTGTCAGGATTATGTTCTGTTTAGTTCTTGTTTTCTCTCTCTGTCACATTTGAGAGGTTACTTACTTACGTATCATGACCTAGTGTGTTTCCATAGTGGCTGATTAGTTTCACCTGCATTTCATTGAGCTCCCTATTTATATCCTGTGAGTCAATCCTCATCGTTTCTCATTAATATATTGTGTTATTGTGCTCCTGTTATTACTCTAGTGTTCCTTGAGTTTTGTGAAGTTAACTAAATACGGTTATTTCTACCATCTTTGTAATTATCGAGTGCTGCTACCACACAAACATGAGAGAAGAACCGACTTCACAGAACGAGTGAGGAAGAAATTATAATTAAATATGGATTTGTTCGCCTCCTCCTCCTCACCCAAGATGATCGCTCCCTTAAGGACCACACAAGTGAGTTCCTGGACCTGGCCTACCAAACACACTAGCCCAACAGTGCACTTATTTCTTTTTACTGGACTGATTTAAATCCCTACATCCAACAACTTGTTCCCTTGCCTATTGATGGTCCTTGAGGGAGATGTATGGATTATGTTGAGCGGGTGCTAATTGACTGTGGATCCTCGTTCCCTGTAGTGGATGCCGATGAAGAGGATACCATCAGCCCATGCCAGAATGCAACTCTGCCCCAGAGCCCAAGCCCCACAGTGAGTTTGACAGGTGCAACACCGTCCATCTCAGAGGGCATCCTCGTGGAGTGCGAGAGCATGAATTGGATCCCCACCCATACTCCCATCGTTGAGGTTTAGCTGTGTCCAGTCCCCATAAAGTTATGGGAGAAATTAGAAGAGGTCATTCCTCAAAGCCTCCTGTCGCCACTGGTCCCGCCCAGCTCCAAGTCTCCTGCATTTTCAACAGGTCCTGCTCAGCTCCAAGTCACCTGCATCTCTGCTGGTCCGGCCCAGTTCCAAATCTCCTTCGTCGTGGATGGTCCTGCCCAGCCTCCCTCTCCTGCCTCCTCTAAGCCAGCCAGTCCTCTGACCCTGCCTCCACTGGCCCCCTTGGCTCCACCATACTGCACTGATTTGCCTCTGTCCTTCCAGTCCCCATCTCTACCTTGGTTTGTGGATCTCCTGGCTCCACATCGGGCCACTAAACCTGTCACTCCAACTCGGCCCGTCGACCAGTCAGTTCCACCTGGGACCGTCCTGCTTATGGCTCCACCAGGCTCCCTCGTCACTCCTGCTCCACCTTGGTCAGTCATCTCTCTGCCTATGCCATAGAATTCTGGGCCTTTGGCTGCGCCTCATCCCTCCACCCCTTCAGCTCCATCGGGCTCCTCATTCCCTCCGGCTCCGCAATGGTCCTCAGTCCCACCAGCTTTGCCGCATTCCTCCGGTACTATGGCTCCTCCTCCTCAGGCGCTTGCCACCTTGGCCTCCTGGTCCTACATTGTTGCCTGGTCTCAGTGTCTCCACAGCTCCGCCTGTGTCTCCAACTCACTGCTGGTGGTTGGTATTCTGGCTCCAACCTGGTTTCTCCAACCATCGGGATGGGATAATGTCAGGATTATGTTCTGTTTAGTTGTTCCTGTTTTCTTGTTTTCCCTCTCCTTGGTACGTATGCCCTAGTTTTTTCATAACATTGACTGATTAGCTTCACCTTCGTTTCATTTAGCTCCCTTTGTTTGCCCTGTATATTTGTGTTTTAGTCACTCCTGCTGATACTGTAAGTAATATCGCTCAGAACGGCATTGTGGTGAGCAATTGATGACAGAATTTTTCATTTTGGGGTGAACTATCCCTTTAAGGCTAAAAGTGTCATTTGAGAAATGAAGGGTTTGGCAATTTGTTGGAAGCAGTCAAAACTTCTAAGGCTCAAGCTTAAAATACATATTCTGAGGTGTTTGGAAATCGCATGCAGTGAAACTTGAAGACAATCATTAATGCATAAATATGCATGAGACTCTCAGGACACATCCGCCTCTAAACCCAAGTATTAGAAATGATGGGACCTAAAAGCTTATAATGGGGCAGAACGGTTTGTAATGACTTTGCATTTTCCTGCCTCCCCCTCATAGTGCTAACTTGACAAACTTGTTTCTCAGAGGTGGCTTGGTCTTTTTGAAACTGTTGTCAAATTTAATGGCACAGTAAAAGACCATTCTCTTCTCTACATATTCTCTACTAACAAGTTATAAACTTAAATTCCTATGAGTAGCTATGGAACTGATTTTTCTTTAAGACACAGATGAGAATTATCAATTTAGATGAAGCCACTTAGGTGATGCTCTTAAATCAAATATAATCAAATTATATTGTCAAATATAATCAATGATATTACTGCATTTATTTAGTATGTTTTTTTTGTTTTTGTTTTTTTGCATATCTTGCATTATTTTTGCATTACTCAAAACACATTTCCTGTAAACTTTTATCTATGCCAATACTTTTTTTTTTTATACTAAACAAGTAGAACTCAAATACTGTTCATTGAATTGGACATTTAATCATAACAGGTCAACATAGTGTTCAACAAAAATAAATTACTAAAGTAAAAATGTAACAAATTAAATAATTTTATTTGCAAATTTCTTATGGTTACATCTGAGCTGTAGGCAAAAGTTGGATTTGAAAATTCTGCCCTTACAGCCAATTAGCAGAAAAAAAACTAGATGTTTCAGTTCATCTAAAAAATTATATAGCATCATCTAAAAATATTTTGATCATTCTCGGATTTGAAATACATGGTGAGACTTGTGTCTTTAGCTACAATGACTTTCTAGACTCTAAAGTTTCCTTCTGACAAATGTGCCAAAACTGCATTAGTGTGCACTCCAGCGAGTTCGGTTGTTTAGCAAAAGTACAGCAAAACCGATTGTCGGTGAGTGTGATGGCATTGGCTTTATGGCGTGTTCAAAACATATCAATCAATCATTGTGGTTCAACCAATAGTTGGACGTTGGGGCAGGCCAATGGGGGTCAAGGTTTAGCTTCAGCAGTTACAGTGTCTTCAAGTCATGTCAGAAAGAATGTATTTAAAATGCACATGAACATCAGAACAACTATAATTATGAGTTTAGGTAATTGTATTTCCTTAAGAGTTTCTGAGTTAAGTATGTGACGGTGAGAAACGTGTCAGAAGCAATGGATGAAGAGTCTGCCCTAGTGAAAAAACCCTACCAAAATGTATTTAAAATAGGCCTACATTCATTTCACACTAACTAAAAACCCATTAATATATAGTAGTCAGCATTTGAAGTGGATCAGAAAGTTCATCAAAGTTGTCCTTAGAAGGTCCTTAGAAGGACAACGTTGATGAAGGGTTTTGATCCACTTCAAATGTTAACTATTTACAGACATACTGACATAAATATTTTAATTAAACTTTATTTGCAGTTCTTCTTTATTGCACAATGCATATTTCTAAATATTAAGCATAAAATGTGTTTAATATCACTTTTAGTAAGGATAGTATGATCACTGTATAATTTGAATGCAAGATGTATATACTTGTACTAAAGTATACTTGCAATAATTCCACTTTAGCATAATCAAATACACTTAAGTATATCTTTAGTTGGACCTCAACACAAAAATACTTGTTCCAGTTTAGCAGACTTTAAGTATACCAATTTAGGATACTAAAAGTACAATTGCAGGGTATTTATATTAAGTACATGCAAATGTAAATGCAATTTTAGTACACTTAGCATAAAATAAATGTATTTCAAATAGATTTTAGTATATTTATTTTTCACTAGGGCTGTCTATTGGCGTGTAGTCTTTCTTTACAAAGTGACATCGCCAACTACTGGCCTAGCATGCATAATGCAGCATTTAAGTTGTTTTTTGGGGGCAGTCGTGGCCTAATGGATAGAGAGTCGGACTTGTAACCCAAAGGTCATGGGTTCGAGTCTCAGGTCCGGCAGGGATTGTCGGTGAGGGGAGTGAATATCCAGCGCTCTCTCCACCCTCAATACCACAACTGAGGTGAGACCCTTGAGCAAGGCACCGTGCCCCAACTGTTCCCCGGGCGCCGCAGCAATGGCTGCCCACTGCTCCAGGTGTGTGTTCACGGTGTGTGTGTTCACTGCTGTGTGTGTGCACTTGGATAAGTTAAATGCAGAGCACAAATTCCGAGTATGGGTCACCATACTTGGCCACATGTCACTTCACATTCACATTTGTGAATGGTGTTGTCTGTACGTGAAAAATGCAAAGGAAAACCTTTTCTGTTTTTAGTACATCATTGTTGTGTAAACTTACCCTCTAATTAATCTGCATGCTTTCTAGAAGTAATAAGTAAGATGCATAAAAGATCTCATGTATAATTTTTCTTTCCATCAGAAGTAGATAAAGGAACAGATAAAATGCCACTGCAGGTTTTTTTGTTGCAAACCCAGACTTGTCGTCCACCACGAAAAATGGTTTTCAACTTTAAGAAAGTGGTCTATGATATTTGTGTTGACCAAGCACTTGTGTACCCCTTGCAATTAATTAGTTATGCTATGCTTATATTGCTTGAATTAATTAGGTAAACAAGTGTTACAAAATATCAGTGTGGCTCAAACCACTAAGACACACAGCATCACAGACTGAATAAACAAATATGAATAGAGCAACAATGCGTGTAAGATTCGACTTTTAAATGTTTTGCCATATGAGAAGTCAATGATTCATCTGTTTGTTGTACCCAGATGTTGGATCCATATTTAGATTTCTAAGATTGGTAAGCAATCTTCTACTCCACGTGAAGATTTGTCTGTTAGGACTAGTACATTAGTCTCTGCTGGCAGATGGCATAACTACGCTATTTGGTTCTAAAAAGTGTCTTTCTCCATTGGTGTAAATATTGTTAGATACTATTTATACTTTATAAAACAGTATACAATGATAATATTTAGTGTACTGTGTATGATTGTATTTATTAAAATCATAAATGGATGCTGCCTCACAGAATTAGAATGATTATTAAAACTCTATAGCTATCGTTATAGTTATCATCCTTGGTGTGAGCTGGCCTACTCTTTCCACTGCTCCTGTTATCAAACAGGTTTATTTTGTAATTTTTGGCTGGATTAATGAGACAATAGTGGGTGGAGTTAATGTAAAAGGTTTCTTCTTCAAGACGGCTATTTGCACAAGTGTAAATAGAATCTCCACTTTTTGCAATCATGATACAACATAGCCTATCATTACAGCATATTGCATTATAGCATCGTGTAGGGGGTCTCTAGACATATGTCCCACCAATATTTTATTTAGTTGTTTAGGTTTTAGAAATGTTCTTTTGCACCTGCATGCCAATTTGCATCTTGTGCTTTGAAGAAGCAAAAATGGTTCTTCTATGGCATCACTGCCATTGAGATGAACAAATTGTTGTCCAGGTACAGTAATATAGATCTCTTTGAACAGAACCAGTGCAGGCCCACACAAAGCCATCATTGTTCCCATTTGTTTAGTACAATATCATTCGCAGTTGAATTATTCGTTCTACTGTCTGCTGTAAAAAGAATGAACTGTACTTCCCCTGTGTAGAGCTTTAAATAAAACACCCTCCTACTGAGAGTGACAGAAGTTCTTTGATGTTTTTAAAGACTTGTCTACTTTAGTGGATTCAAGGAGCTTGAGGATGACGCCACAGGACTGACATGCCTAATACTGGATTTCAGATTGAAGGAGCTTGAATGATGTGTGCAGTGATTCATACTGCTGGATTTTATGTCTAAACATATTTTTGGCATTACCATCTGGTGGTGCCTGTATAAAATATCCTTCTTCCTGATGTCTTCATTGCCTCTTCAGGGCTCAGGCAAACCAGCCAAATGTAAGTTACATCTCAGTGACTCTTTCACACTTTCCTCAAGCCAAGTGTGTGCTGCTTTGTTATTGGTTTCATGTGAAATATGAACGGTGATAGCATTTTACTAACCCACTGCAACTGTGCAAGAGGTTTCACTTAATCACAGTCTATACAAATATCGCAATACTGAAATGTACAGTACATTTTTCTGTTTGTTTTATTTATATTTATATTTATGGTCCTACTTTATAGGTCTACAAGTGCTGTTAAAGGTGCCCTAGAACCAGTTTTTACAAGCTGTAATATAAGTCTAAGGTGTCCCCTGAATGTGTCTGAAGTTTCTGCTCAAAATACCCCATAGATATATATTTTTTTTTTATGCCTATTTTGGGGCATCATTTACTATGCACTGATTCTGGCTGCGGCCCCTTTAAATCTCGCGCTCCCTGCCCCCCCGAGCTCTCGACTATAATACAGTGCATTTACAAAGTTCACACAGCTAATATAACCCTCAAATGTATCTTTACAAGATGTTCGTCATGCATACTGCATGTATGCGTCGGATCATGTAAGTATAGTATTTATTTGGATGTTTACATTTGATTCTGAATGAGTTTGATAGTGCTTCGTGGCTAAAGCTAACATTACACACTGTTGGAGAGATTTATAAAGAATGAAGTTGTGTTTATGAATTATACAGACTGCAAGTGTTTAAAAATGAAAATAGCGACGGCTCTTGTCTCCGTGAATACAGTAAGAAACGATGGTAACTTTAACCACATTTAACAGTACATTAGCAACATGCTAATGAAACATTTAGAAAGACAATTTACAAATATCACTAAAAATATCATGATATCATGGATCATGTCAGTTATTATTGCTCCATCTGCCATTTTTCGCTGTTGTTCTTGCTTGCTTACCTAGTCTGATGATTCAGCTGTGCACAGATCCAGATGTTAATACTGGCTGCCCTTGTGTAATGCCTTGAACATGGGCTGGCATATGCAAATATTGGGGGCGTACATATTAATGATCCCGACTGTTACGTAACAGTCGGTGTTATGTTGAGATTCGCCTGTTCTTCGGAGGTCTTTTAAACAAATGAGATTTACATAAGAAGGAGGAAGCAATGGTGTTTGAGACTCACTGTATGTCATTTCCATGTACTGAACTCTTGTTATTCAACTATGCCAAGGTACATTCAATTTTTGATTCTAGGGCACCTTTAATATTATATACTATATGATATTATGTACTAACATTTAATTTAAAAGCCATATTAAATACAGAGCTAGTAACTAACTTCTGTTACTAAGTACTTTTCCTTATATCCCAGTCCCAATACTAAACTGTTTGCATTAGTATAATATTTTAATTCATGTAATTATTTAAATAAAATAAATAGTTTATTTTCTTCTTCAGAAGGCTGCTAGCTTTCTGTGAAATAAAAATGATAAAAGAAATAAAAAAAGAAACACAGGTCAACTGAATTTTTTTTACTGATAATTAATTCACTTGGAGTTCTGATGAATTATTTTGATACTCACAGGTTGGTTGTGTATTGTTGTATGCTGAGAGCTGTACTAGCTATAGCTGTGAAGTGTTTCACACTACATTTTGAAGCAGCTTAGCATGATACCCACTGGTGTTGGTGTTGGCATTAAGAAGCCAAAATTAAACTGCTCATTCTCAGATTTTCTGTTGATGGCAGTCGCCACAATTGGCTCAGCTTCACCCCACCCCCCACCCCCCCACAGGGAGCGAGAGAGATGCTTATACTCTTCCTTTGTGGTGCTGCTAAAAACATCAGACACTGGGACACCCAGAGCCAGATGGTCTGGCGCTATACTTTTGTTGCACTGACACGCTTATTTGAGGGTGAGAAGAAATATGTAACCCTAATACAGAGCACACTTCCTGCCACCTATGAAACACAATGCCCTTACAGCTCAGCCGCATATTATTCAACTCTATTACAAAGTTAAGTGGCAAAAGTTTAGTGATGCCCAAAGTTTTGAAATGTCCTTCATGTAACACCTTGTATTGTTATTTTGCTTAGTGAATCCAGCTTTATTGTTTCTCTGTGTTGTTGACGTTATAGTTGTGCCGTTAAATTCCCTATTCTCATAGAATTAGAGTGATTATTAAAACTTCATGGTTGTGGAAATTATTTTGTGTTGACAACAAGGAAAACCATAAATTGGATGTCATTTTGTGAAGCATCACATACAATTCTACACTCTTGCTCTTGTTGTACAGTTCAGCTGCAGCAACAACATAACTGCCATAGTATGATAGTATTTATAAGCCTAACCACTACAGTATGATGTATCACTGAAGAAATTAACTAGCTATCCTTGTGAAAAAGAATTACATTTTAGCATACTTTTTAAAAGAGTACTTATTACGGAAGTAATATACTTGTATACAAGCTGAATGTAATGTTTTCGGATACTGAATTTCATGTTATTTAAAATAAAATGAAAATGTATGATAGTTTAAATTTATGTTAAATCCATTTAGTTGAGACTTTTTGAGACATAATTTCATAATTACTTGTATTGTCTTTGAAAAATGGTTAATGCGTGCTGCCAAATGTTGACAAACATTGATGATGAACTAAAATTTACTTTAATGTCATTTACATTGAAACATGTCATGTATTTAAATATATTTGAAATTACACATTTGTAATGATTAAGCTGCAATTTAACACATTTGAACATATATTAATTTTAAATGTAATGCAAATTAAATTTTAAAATTAAAATTGAAGTACTTAATGTGCTTTAGCATGTTAGTCAACACATCAAAATGAGTGTCATTCTTTAAAGCATGAATATGGAGGCTTGTTTCCACCATGGAATAATAATAATAAAAAAAAGAATTTACCTCTCAAAATCCTGACCGTTTTTCTCGCAATTGTGAGATTATATCTCACAATTCTGACTACCTTTCTCAAAATTGTGAGATATGAACTCGCAATTGTGAGTTATAAAGTCCAATTCTGAGGGGGAAAAATATAAAAAATTTTTAGACTTGAGTTTATATCGCAGTTCTTACTTTATAACTCGCAATTGCGAGTTTATATCACGCAAATCTGAATTGCGAGAAAAAAAGTATGAATTATGAGATAAAAAGTCACAATTACCTTTTTTACTTTTACACAAGCTTTCATACATGACAAAAGATTATTAAAACATAATTATTTAAAATGTACTTGCCGCACTCGTGTCTTGTATAGTTTCATTGTCATGTACTGTTTAGTTTTGTTTCCATAGATTTCCTTGTCACTGTTTTGCCTGCATGTATTCTCCATCATTCATTTGTTGTCATGGTTTCTGATTAGTGCACATCTGCTTTCTGTTTCGTTAATGATCTCCTTTGTGTATTTAAGCCCTTTGTTTCCTTAGTTCGTTGTCCTTTTGATGTGTAGTGTGTTTAACGTTTTGGTGTTCTAGTAAAAGTATCTTTATTCATTCACTCTGGTCAGGCATAGAAGAGAACAAGAAGAGAGGCTCATAGAAGAGAACAAAAGTACTATTGAGCTGAGCTGGAGAGAAAACTACAACACAACAATCAGGTGTGGAGCAAAATTGAGGACAAGCAAGTGTAACCCGTCCTGGAGGTCTGAACTGTATTACAGGTTCTCACTATCTCAACTAGTACACTTACCAAAGATTACTGCAGATTATTGTCAGATTACTGCAGGTTTTTGCAAATCTAAGCTATTCTTGCAGCTCACTAAGGATTTGGACGATGGCTGTTGATCTTTAAATGTAAATGACATTAATTAGGTGCCGTTTTAAACGCAGAGAACTGAAACCATTCAGCTGCGAGCAAGTTCAAGATCATTTGCGATTTATAGATTTCACATCTGAAAGACAGGCGTATGCTCGTTTTCTGTGTACATTCATTCTATGAATCACAGGTACGCACATCTGAGAAATGATTGTAAGATCAAATTTAGGATGGTTTCTTTGCAACATTTTATAAATGAGGCCCATGTTCTTTGTTCTCAGTTTCCTGCCACTTGTTTATTACTATGGTTTCTGATTTGATTAGTGTTTGAGTTCAGCTGTGTCTCGTTACTTAGCTCCTCAGTTCTGTATATTTAAGACCGTGTTTGTTCTGTTCAGTTGTCAGTTATCCGTTATGTTCTACTGGTTGTTCTATTTGTTTCATAGTCATAAGTGTTTTGTTTCTAGTTTTTGTGAATAAACATTTACTGCTGTGTTTAGATCCTGCATCTTCTCCTTTGTCTTCAACCAGCTGGGACAGAAGAACTGACCATATTATGGATCTAGCAGCAGTGGAAATTCTCCTCCTCTCCCAGGTGATCTGTCCCTCGAGGCCCAAAGGGTTTAGTTCCCTTTGTTCATTATGATGACACCAGCCTCTGTGTGTTTTTCCTCTATGTGTCTCAGACATAGATGACACCAGCCTCTGTGTGTTTTTCCTCTATGTGTCTCCTCTATGTGTCCGGGCAGGCATGCCCATCTCCGGGCATGCCTGCCTGGAGATGGGCCTCAAGGGAGCTTCCAGAGGTATGTAGAGTGGATGCTTTCCACAATGGATCCCCCCCTTGACCATCAGGGAGAGTGAGGAAAAATACAACGTACCTGCCCCTGACTGTCATCCAGTGAAGGCTCCAGCCCCAGCCCCTGACTGTTGTCCAGTGAAGGCTCCAGCCCCAGGCCTGACTGTCGTTCAGTGAAGGCTCCGGCCCCAGCCCCTAACTGCCATCTAGTGAAGGCTCCGGCTCCGGCTCCGGCCCCAGCCCCCGACTGTCATCCAGTGAAGGCTCCGGCCCCAGCCCCTGACTGTCATCTAGTGAAGGCTCCAGCCCCAGCCCCTGACTGTCGTCCAGTGAAGGCTCCGGCCCCAGCCCCTGACTGTCGTCCCGTGAAGGCTCTGGCCCCAGCCCCTGACTGTTGTCCAGTGAAGGCTCCGGCCCCAGCCCCCGACTGTTGTCCAGTGAAGGCTCCGGCCCCAGCCCCTGACTGTCGTCCCGTGAAGGCTCTGGCCCCAGCCCCTGACTGTCATCTAGTGAAGGCTCCGGCCCCAGCCCCCGACTGTTGTCCAGTGAAGGCTCCGGCCCCAGCCCCTGACTGTCATCTAGTGAAGGCTCTGGCCCCAGCCCCCGACTGTCGTCCAGTGAAGGCTCCGGCCCTAGCCCCTGACTGTCGTCCATTGAAGACTCCGGCCCCAGCCCCTAACTGCCATCTAGTGAAGGCTCCGGCCCCAGCCCCAGCCCCCGACTGTTGTCCAGTGAAGGCTCCGGCCCCAGCCCCTGACTGTCATCTAGTGAAGGCTCTGGCCCCAGCCCCTGACTGTCGTCCAGTGAAGGCTCCAGCCCCAGCCCCTGACTGTCGTCCAGTGAAGGCTCCAGCCCCAGCCCCTGTCCAGAGCCCAGAGAGTTCCCGTCCAGTGTCCAGAGAAGACACCAGCCAAAAAGCCCGTTCCAGAGTCTGCTTCAGCCCAGGAGCCCATCCAAGAGTCTGTTCCAGCCCAAGAACATGCCCCAGACCATAAACCCTTAGAACCTCACAAGGAAATGTCCAGTATGTCCTCAGCCACAGTGGTCAAGCAAAGCCCCCCAGGTGAAGGCCACGGAGGCAGTACCGCCATGGCCCCCTGAAGTGCCTGATCCGCCATGGCCCCCTGAACTGCCGGCGCTGCCCTGGAGGCTTCCTGTCCTGCCTAGCCATGTCCTCGTCAGCCTCCCACCTTCCCACCTTTGTGGATGTAATACGGCGCAAGGTCGCGCCTGCTGGGAGGGCGTAATGTTGGAGTTGTGTTTTGTTCTATTTAGTTGTTCATGTTTAGAGTTTGTTTTCCATTAGTCATATGTTCTTCTTTGTTCTCAGTTTCCTGCCACTTGTTTGTTACTATGGTTTATGATTTGATTGGTGTTTGAGTTCAGCTGTGTCTCGTTAATTAGCTCCTCAGTTCTGTGTATTTAAGCCTGTGTTTGTTCTGTTCAGTTGTCAGTTCTCTGTTACGTTCTACTGGTTGTTCTGTTCGTTTCATAGTCAAGAGTGTTTTTTAGTCCTTTACTGCTGTGTTTAGATCCTGCATCCTCTCCTTTGTCTTCAACCAGCTGTGGCAGTAGTCATGATGACTATTTTAACCATGTTATTTACTACCTTTCTGGACATCAAAAGGTGCAATGATGCTGCTGCCTATGTGTGGATCAGATACCCTCGGATTTCTTAAATATCTTGATTTGTGTTCTGAAGATGAACAAAGGTCTTACGGGTGTGGAACGACATGAGGGTGAACTAACCCTTTAAGGGTCAAAAATAACTTAAATAATTTAAGAAGTGAGGCAGTTTAAAAAGATGAAACGCTGAGATTTGATAGTTTATTGTGTTTATGTGGCTACTCAGTTTTTTTTTTTTTTGACATTTGACCTAAATCTCATGTTATAAAAGATAAAGTGCTAAGCACAGGCTTTTTAAAGACAATATTGGCTATGACTTGACTAATAAGACTAAGACCATCTTATATACAGTGTTTCTTGAGTAAAGAAAATGCTGTACTTAGTACCGCATAGCTTAATTTGGCAACAATTTAGATACGTTGGCTTTCAAGCAATGTCAGGCCTATCTCCTTTATATAAAAATCTCTCTTTTATCTTCCATCTCAGATGGAGCTTTTGCATTATGGTTTAGAAGGGGCATTGTAAATATTAATGACCTCTTTCATGAGAATACTTTTATAACTTTTTCATATCTCAGAAAAATTCAATCTTCCAAAAACCCACTACTTTTGATATCTTCAGACTTGTAATTTCATAAGAGATTCCCACTTTCCTCATGAACCTCCTAAACAAGAGATTGATAATTTTGGACATAAAAGTTTCTAAAGGTGTTGTCGCCAATATTTACAAAACATTTTTTTCATTTACTTCATTCTCAGATTCCTCACCTATGTCTATAATAAAGCATAATTGGGAATCAGATCTTAACAATGTTTTTACTGAAGAGGAATTGTCTAAGGCCCTTCGTCGTGTACATACCACCTCTATTTGTGCTCGTCACTCACTAATACAGTTTGTTGTAATACAAGTTGTTACACAGAATTTACTGGTCAAAAGCCAAACTATCTAAAATAAACCCTGATTTAATCCCACTTGTGACCGATGTCAATAAGCTCCGGCTACTCTCTATCATACTTTTTGGCTTTGCCCTGCGTTGACCTCCTTTTGGACATCAATCTTCAAGTCAATTTCTGATGTTTTTATTTTAGATGTTGAGCCATGCCCCTTAGTGGCGCTATTTGGTCTTAATCCCATAAAGGTGTCCTTATCACTTGTACAGTCAAATGCCCTAGCTTTTTGTGTAATTATTGCTAAAAGGCTTATACTAATGAACTGGAAAAATCCTTCCCCACCCAGTTATTTACATTGGATGCACGACCCATTACAGTTTATTCAAACAGAAAAAAATTGATTTACAATGCTCGGCAGAGCAGATCAATTTTACATGATTTGGCAACCTTTCCTCTTATACTTTAAAAAATACTTTTTCTGTAAGTAACCTTATATGTAGCCCTGCCACTGCATGTAACCCTTGCTGTTCTTGTCCTTTCTCATGTCTATGATTGATTAAGAAACAGAGTACATAAAGGAAAGAAGTTGTATTTGGTTTTCAGTTGGCAGTGATTGTATAATGATTGTGTTGTCTGTTTTTGCTTCCACACTGTATATATGTAGCACATATTTTAATTTAATATTATTTATATTGTATTGCTTTGTAATATACTAATGTTTTGGAGCAAGCATTTATAATCCTTTTGCTTTTTTAAACTAGAAAATGCTGTACTTATTCGAACAACCATTTCTTTATTTACCCTTGCATTGCAAACAAACAGAAATGTGTGCAGCACTTAACTCCACCCGCCTCAGTCTTGAATTATGAGGTTTGACTGACAGATTGAGGATCCAATGGAGTTATGAGATTTAGTCATAAGCCCTTTTTAATACTTTAACCAATTAAAATATTTGCAAAACCAGCAGACAGACATAAAATGTGACCAATAGTAATGATATATCATCTGTAAAAGGTATACACCGATCAGGCATAACATAACTTTTGCTGCCAAAACAGCTCTGACCCATCGAGGCATGAACTCCACTAGACCCCTGAAGGTGTGCTGTGGTATCTGCACCAAGATGTTAGCAGCAGATCCTTTAAGTCCTGTAAGTTGCAAGGTGGATCCTCCATGAAACAGACTTGTTTGTTCAGCACATCCCACAGATGCTCGATTAGATTGAGATCTGGGGAATTTGGAGGCCAAGTCAACGCCTCAAACTCGTTGTTGTGCTCCTCAAACCATTCCTGAACCATTTTTGCTTTGTGGCAGGACGCATTATCCTGCTGAAAGACAGAATACCGTTTCCATGAAAGGGTGTACATGGTCTGCAACAATATCAAGATTGTCCAATGATGTGTAACAAAATCCCATTCTATTTTGCTGTAGCTTGGAATTGTCCACTTGAACGAAATGGAAAGCATGAGAGATGTTTGTGGTGATTGTGTCCTGTCTCATATGATATTCATCACACGAACATGCAAAAACCCACAGTTATACATAAAGTAAGTAATAATATGCATTATAATACATAAGTAAGATTAGATAGGTCTTGTTTTGGCAGCAGTCAACAGACCCAACTTTTCCAGAAAGATGTGGTTTGTATTAGTTGTATTAGTCCATGAGATGCAAAGCATTTGTCCCATGGGGGCAGTAAAGGAGAGATGGAGCACTCATACTTTTTCTTAGCTTTACTGCACTCGATTTTAATGGATGTGAAAAATGAACTTCCCATCTCCTACATAATGTATGAGACATGACTCAATCTAGACTGAGTTCTACACACTGTAGCCTTACACTAAGATGAATATGCAGTCATACAGTATGTGTGTCTGCTGGAGGAAATCTTTAAGCCGCAGCTGCTTTTTCATTCTCTGGATATGAACCTGTGCTTTCTGTTGTTATATTACTGTGCAGTGGGTTGACAGATCTGTTTTCATATATGGAGTGATTTACAAAGAGGACAAGAAAAGTCGATCAAACTAAAAATATTTGTTTTACTTTTTACATACAGTATTATGCTGCATATTGAGCGAGAAGACTTCACTTACAGGAAATGTGATTCCAGTAATTTCTTGAATCTATGAGGATATTTATAGTGCTTGGAATTCAGTAGTCTACTGAATGCGCTTTATGGTGCATTAAACACCAACAATATCAAAGAGCATTTTTCTCTAGCTCTACGACATCAGGAAAATAAGCTCCCTTCTCTGGCCATTTTCTCCTTCTCTCTCTCTCTCTCTCTCTCTCTCTCTCTCTCTCCATCTTGTTCTCAGTCTTTCTTTTCCCTTCCCATATCTCTTATTTAGATCCATTTATTCTTGTTAGGTTGAATAGTTCAGCCAAATACTGTAATTGCATGAAAAAGAGCAACAAGAGCACAACATCTTTTCTGTGTGTTTCATGGCAGAAAGAGTAGTGTAAATAATAATTTTTATTTAGATTTTATTTTTGGCTGAACTATTCAAAATAAGTTAAAATTCTAAATAAGAGATATGGAAATTAATGAAAATGAAAATTAATATTTGTGTCATTCTCAAAACTTTTGGCCATGGCTGTACATTAAATGAGGATTGAAACGTTCAAGCTTCCAAAAGGTTGGAAAAGTGCCATAAAAATATCATAAAAGTGTCAGTTACACATTTTTCGTAAGTTGAATAGGGAAGGCGTAGGACGAAGTGTAAGCATTTTAAACTGCAGGAGGTGTTACACTTTCTTCCTAAGCTGAATACAGAAGGCGGTCTGGCGGAATTAAATATGGATATGATGGATGGATGCACTTTCTTCAGCTTCATACTCGTTGTTTCCCATTCACTGCCATTATAAAGCTTGGATGCTTCAGGATATTTATTAATATAACTCCGATTGTGTTCATGAGAAATAAAAAAGTCATATACACCTGGCTTGAGGGTGAGTAAATCTTGTGGTAATTTTAATTTTAAAGTGAACTAATCCTTTACCCCTTAAATGCATACCCCGGGTCTTTAGTGACCCGGGACGTCATTCACTACCCTCCTCCTCATTCATTTTTTAAAGTTAGACATCAACCTTCTTGGTATTCCTCAATCAATTCATTATAAAGAATATAACAAGAAAAAAATCATAAAATTATAAAAGAATGCCTATTTTTGTATTCATTTTTTGTAAAAATTGTATAGGGTCGCCAACGACCCGAGGTGTGTATGAGTGTACATATATTTTTTTCTGCACAACAATAATTGAATCTTAGATGACGGAATAAGTGCAATTTACTGCAGAGCAAGTACTGAACGCAATCAAATATGACTGTAACTGTTACAGGATGGATATGGTGAAGCTGTTAGCGATCAAAATATTGATTTTGAAGATGTTGAAAATTATATAGTTTTGAGAATACGTTTGAGATCGCGAATGGGCTCATATTTGTGACCTCAAACATAAAACTAGCCCATTATTTACTGGGAAATGAGCTCTGACGAGGACAGTGATGATGACATAAAACATCTGCTTAAACCGAGCCCTTTCAAGCTCCAAAAGGTAACAAAATACGATTCATTTTATTCTTCTGTAATTGTTACTCTAATATCAGAGGAGTTTTATATTATTGCGACAGGTAGAGATCCTTCCGTGTTAGATATAGATCCGGGTCGATAAAGACCCGAATATGTAAGAATGATTGGCGAAACAGTCATGCATTTAAAGGTTAAGTTGTTTGCGTTCATTATTATTGTAATGTTATGTGCTTTGAGGCATGAGGTGGTTTAACGCCGTCTCTCGTGGCGCTTTTGTTTGCTCCCTGCTGTACGCGTTCACGTGTTTTGAAGGAGGCGTGGCTTTGGAGACGCTTTGAAGGGAGGGCGGGATCTTAAGCTTTCAAAGCTAGCTCACTATTCCTAGCCTCTCTGAAAATGACCCACCCTACCTTTAAAAAATAAACAGAAATAAGTACTGTATCTCTAGACATGTTTTGAACCAAAAAAGCAATGAAATAGTCAAAGACATCCATCTTGTTCACGTAGGAAAAACAGCATGGGCGGACACAAAAACACTTTCATTGTGAATGACACAAAGAGTTTGTAGGTGAATATATATACTTCATCCTGTGCTGTTTGTTCTCTGTGTCTTGATACTGTCTTTTTATTTTACTGAGAATTCAATTCAAATTCAAACAAATACAAATCAGTTTTGACCCTTTTGCAATCAAAAGCTCAACCAACTCAAAATAATTCACAAATTATTAAGTCCACAGAAAAAATTCTCAGGTCAGTCGGCTATGTGTATGTGTGGTCCACATGTGGAATGAGTATATGTATGACATATAAAGATCTTGATTTTGATACAAAATCATATAGTTTTGGAAAGAAATTAGGGTAAATAATGAGAGAATTTTAGTTTTACAGTGACCTGTTCCTCTAAAGGTAAGGAACAGACTTTTTCCTTCCACTGATACATAAATCTACATTTATAGAGGCCTCCCATTTTCTTTCTACACCAGATAAATCCCTGTCCTCATTAAAGTGTTTTGAATAAATGTGTCCTCCTTCTGTAAGGCCTTTTGTTAATGACCAATGATTCATGTGCCGCATTTTCATGGACATGGAGACTAACACAGGGACTCAGAGGCAATTATCAGACTCCCCTGGCGCGACATAGGCATGTTGGACAACTGAAAGGAGAATTCCCCTGTTGTTGATGTAGGATTTGATATTTTCTATAAAAATGTGTTAAATGGGTGTTAGACACTGAAAGGAAAAAAAAAGAAAAGAAAAAGAAATCCTGTGTGACAATAGATTGATGAGAGATCTGTAACAGATTGATCCAGATTTGCAGACTGTGTATACATAGTAACATTGTTGACAATAACAAAACCTTTGTGACATTCTTGTTAAGAAAAAGCTCATGCAAATTATATGCATGCAATTATATGCATTATATGTGACTGGCTGATGTGGTCAGAGGTGGCCACAATACCACATCCCTTTGGTGTGAGGTTTATTTTCATAATTCATTCACAGTTAGAACGGCATCTTAAAGGTGCGATCGAACGTTTTTTTACAAGATGTAATATAAGTCTAAGGTGTCCCCTGAATGTGTCTGTGAAGTTTCAGCTCAAAATACCCCATAGATTTTTTTTAATTAATTTTTTTAACTGCCTATTTTGGGGCATAATTAGAAATGCGCCAATTCATGTTGCGGCCCCTTTAAATCTCGCGCTCCCCGCCCACGGGGCTCGCATTTGCCTTAAACAGTGCATAAACAAAGTTCACACAGCTAATATAACCCTCAAAATGGATCTTTACAAAGTGTTCGTCATGCATGCTGCATGAATGCGTTGGATTATGTGAGTATAGTATTTATTTGGATGTTTACATTTGATTCTGAATGAATTTGAGGCTGTGATCCGTGGCTAACGGCTAATGCTACACTGTTGGAGAGATTTATAAAGAATGAAGTTGTGTTTATGAATTATACAGACTGCAAGTGTTTAATAATGAAAATAACGACGGCTCTTGTCTCCGTGAATACAGTAAGAAACAATGGTAACTTTAACCACATTTAACAGTACATTAGCAACATGCTAACGAAACATTTAGAAAGACAATTTACAAATAAATTAAATATTCACTAAAAATATCATGTTATCATGAATCATGTCAGTTATTATTGCTCCATCTGCCATTTTTCGCTGTTGTTCTTGCTTGCTTACCTAGTTTGATGATTCAGCTGTGCACATACAGACATTAATACTGGCTGCCCTTATGTAATTCCTTGAACATGAGCTGGCATATGCAAATATTGAGGGTGTACATATTAATGATCCCGACTGTTACGTAATGGTGTTATGTTGAGATTCGCCTGTTCTTCAGTGGTCTTTTAAACAAATGAGATTTATATAAGAAGGAGGAAACAATGGACTTTGAGACTCACTGTATGTCATTTCCATGTACTGAACTCTTGTTATTCAACTATGCCAAGATAAATTCAATTTTTAATTCTAGAGCACCTTTAAAAATTTTCTGAATAAATATGATTGAATTATTTATGATTAGATCACTTGTAAAACCACTTCCAGATTAACCCAAACATTGGGCTGAAAACATAAAGTCCAACATCATGCACTCATTTGTGCCTAAATATGTAGGTTTGTACATAACCTGATATTGCTGAGTTCAACATGTTCCTGGGTCAACATTCAAATCAACCAATCAGATTTGAGGGACAAGTTTACAGATTATGTCAAGTTTAGGCTTAAAATCATGAATTGGTGCTTCTGTATCAGTGTTATTCATCTATCATTTCCCTCTGATTTTTGGGATAACTTATGGGTAGGGTTAGGTTTAGGGGTAGGAATAGGGTTAAGACTAAATTTTCAGACTAGAATGTTGTTCCATGATCAACAAAATATGTTTTCCCAGGAGTGCATCTAACTCAGCAATATCAGGACGTATGTTAGTGAATATGGAGAGGAACTGCTCCATTTTGTTTAATAGACATAGATCCGTGGAGTCTGTGAAGATCTGTCCTTCCTTTGTTGCTTCACCCAGGTTGCAAAACTTGTTTTTCCTGGGAGTCCTAAAGAATTTTCGATCATTCACATTTGTGGATAAGCATGAGGGAGAACAAAGTAGTTCCTGTGATTGAGGTAGTCGCTCTGATAAACCCCCTCCTCCTGTTATCCACAAGAATAAGTGTTATCTGAAGGCAAATGGAATCTGTTTTCATTGTCCCCAGAAATCCAATCACATTAAAGTGAAACTCTTTCCACGCATAGGGTGGAAAGGTGTTGCCATTCTGTTCGTCTGCTGTTCACTAAAACAATGACCCTAAGCACACAACCAAGAAATGCAGGAGTGCCTGAGGTGCGACTCTGTGAATGAACTCAATCAAACATCTCTGGAGAGACCTAGAAATGGCTGTTAATGTGTGGTTCACATTCAACCGGACAAAACTTCAGATCTGCAGAGAAGAATGGCAGAAGATCCCCAAACCCAGGTGTGCAAAGCTTGTCACATCATACCCAGAAAGTCTTATGGAATGGAATGTATGGAATATAGATTGTTGTAAGAAAAGAAAAAAAAAATCGATTATTTTCTCATCCCTAGCCTCCTTGGAGGAAATGCCCCTGATAGATATATATCTATCTATATATATAATACAGGGTCTACTAATTGACTCGTGGAGCTCCTCTTTAATAAATGAAAGAATGTTTTTTTTAATCAAGCGCTGTTAGAGTTGGGATTTAATGCAGGGTCTAATGATCTAATTAAATCCAAATTTTGATATCTAATATATTTTTATGATCCCTTGAAGTTTCCATGGAACAATACATTATCATTCTAATGCGCAATCAGCCCTTTCATGCTGCTGTTTCTATACAGGTGCGTCAAAGCTAAACATGCAAGCTTTATACTAGTGGTAATAGACTAACGAAATCCAAATTTTGAAAAATGTTTACCAATGTGGACCCTTGAACTTTGCACATATTATTACTGTTGAATTCATTTCACAACTCTGTTTCTCATGACCACGTAAATACTTTAACAATCTAACAATATTACTAATTTTAAACAGCTTTTAACATACCAGGCTTTTTAAATGATGCTTTAAATTCGCATATATAAATGACTTGGCTAATAATAAAAGGGTACTATAGTAAAATGTTCAAAATTTGGATTTCGTTAGACCATTATCCCTTTGGTATAAAGTGCTTTTATTTAACGCACCCTATAGTGGCCAAGAAAGGTAGCGGGAGCATTTCCATTGTGTTGTGGCTTTTCTGTTGTGCTGTGGCGTGATTAACTTGTTAACTTGTATTTGCTTTTTTGATTTTTGTTGTGTTGTGCATTATTGGGCCACCGTGTTAGAAAATGTCACAATGCATGAATCAAAACCTGAAAAACATGAAAAGGTCTTGGACCTGGGCATGTTCTTGACATATTATTTGAGATTCAGTGATCTATTCTTATTAATAAATGTAGTCTTAAAAAACATGCCAATAGTGCTCACAATACAGTGCCCTTTTCATTTTCATTGTCTTGTTAATACACACAGCTTGCAGGGCGAACCTCTGGCATTCAGCATAATGTAGGACAAGGCATTTAATGCAAGCCACTTTGACCTCTCCTCTCTTTTTACCTTCTTTCTGCCGCTCACAGAACTAATGTCCTCCCCTTGTATAATATTCATTGGCCTTACTTTCAGAGGGATTGTTTTGTTTTGCACTGTTCTTTTCTCCTTGCTTTTCTCTTTATTCATCCTAACACATCTTCTTTTTCACACTGTTTCCCTCCTCTCTTCTTTTTTTTCCCTTTTCCATCATCAGCTCCAGCTAGCTCTGAAGTCTTAATGATATTCTGAGAAAGATGCCCACTGGGCTTTATTTGTTTTTGTTCTTTGCTCTATTTTTCCACGAACAAAACCACAAAACTGATGCCAAACAGATTTCTGTTGTGCATGTTAATCGCATACATTCTTTATCTTTCCACACTTCAATCTGTCAGGTTTTGCCTGTGTTTTAAGGCCCACACTCTTATCAGGTTTTCAAAATTAGATTATCAGATTTTCAAAATGTAAAGAGACCCCAAACATGACAATAAAAAAATCATAGATTTAATTTTTTTTTTTTCCCTCTAGTGCCGTGACGTGACCAAGACAGCACACCACACACTAACAGATTCCATTCACAAACAACCAGAGTCCTGACTGTGAACATGAGAAATCTTGCAAAATCTCTCGTGGTCAAACGTGACTTTAGAGTAAACAAACATGGCAGACGATGAGCAAGAAGAAATGGTGATAATAGTTGGATATTTATACTTTGAGATTGTTGCGGCCCCAATGTTTTTCTGAGCAGATTCAATCACTCTTAACACACCTCACACCACAGGAAAATCTGATAAGATGATCTGTAGAACCATCAAGATACTCAGAACTTTACCTAGGATTTGTCAGAAGGGGGAATTGGGCCCAAAATCGTCCCAATCATCCATCCATCCATCCATCCATTCATGCATGTCCCTTGATGCTTTGGAGCATCCCGGACGAGCCCCCAAAATCCACTTTTTACAGAAGAAACATAAAGCTAATAAATACATGATTACAACATAAATAAATAAATAAGCTGAAAGAATGCAGGTTAAAGACTCCAACATACTTGCGCAAAGTTCTTTTTCGTTCTTCTCTTACCTGAGAAGCGGTATATTGTGAACATCCCGAACTCAAGTCAAATAAAGCACATCACAATTATTCAAATAGCACTTTATACAATACACTGCTTTAAAGCAGTGATCTCAAACTCAGTTCCTGGAGGGCCACAGCCCTACAGAGTTTTGCTCCAACCCTAATTAAACACAACTGATCCAGCTAATCAAGGTCTTCAGGATTACTAGAAACTTCCAAGTAGGTGAACTGGAGCTGGATGGAGCTAAATTCTGCAAGGCTGTGGCCCTCCAGGAGCTGAGTATGAGACCACTGCTTTAAAGGAAGCAGCTTTATAATATTAAACATGAAGAAAGTATAAATCAGCTCTCCAGTGTGTTCATGTTTTTACCCATATATGACCTCAATGAACTAAACAGAAGAAATTAACTGGGGAAGATTTTCACATAAAAAAAAGGCAGACCTACAGAAACCTATGTAATCGTCATGGACTAATGACCTAATCACCTTTAAAGTGTTTACATGTCAGGCAATATTGGGGTATAATATAATTTGAAAAAAATCTAGCTGTGCCAATCAGTTTGTTCTTAAAGGGAACCCCTGGTATTAAGACTTGTTAATACCCCTGGTATTAAGGCTTAATATAACGTAAATGATGTCTCTTACTGAAATATGTAGAAGAAAACCCATGAAAGTTTACGATATTTAAAAAATCCATGTCATATTTGGACAATGGGGGGCACCATTTTGTTTAGGTGCACAGTGCATCGATGACGTCAAATGGTTGCACTCGGTGAGCTACTGACGCTGCCCTGTTGTCATTTTTACCGCAACACAACTCGGAATATAATATACAATGCCAATTTTCAGTTGATGGGCCACAAGAGAAGAGATGTAAGTCTTCACTGCTTTACTAGCAATAAGAGGAGAAAAAAATGGGAAGTTGTGATGAATGTGGATGAATAAAACTTCCTAAAGAACTGCGTCTTTGTTCTCTCAAATTTAGCCCTGATGCCTTTGATACTTTTTCATCTGTATGTTTTGGAGCAACGGTAATCTAGTAACGCAGACAAGTCTTAATACCCGCGGGGTTCCTTTTAAAACCCAATCAGCCTTTTCGATTTGAGCCAGAGTGCAAAATTAGTGAGAATGAAAACATCGAAGCCATGTTATTACACACAGTTAAACGTTCTGAGAAGATGCTGCTGTTTTATGCGATCACAGATATCCCGTGCATCACAGCACACACAAGCTTTGAGGCAGTCTGTCTCAATCAAGATGCGTTATAGGCTGCCCTCATCAGTCTCCACGACAGGTGCGGCATTTGGTTAAAGCCTATGCTTATATCCATCGCCAACTGTAAGCTCTTTCAGTAGCTGTGGTTTAATAAAAGCCTCAAAGGCATCAGGTCTAAAGTGAAGAAAACAAAGACGCGGGTCTTTAGGAAGTTTTATTCGTCCACATTCTTCACAACTTCCCATTCTTTTCTCCTCTTACCGCTAGTAAAGCAGTGAAGACTTACATCGCTTCTCTTACTGCCCATTGACTGAAAATTACAACCAAAAGCTGCACAATGTGGCACTGTATACTATATACTGAGTTGTTTTGCGGTAAAAATAGCAACAGGGCAATGACAGTAGCTCAGAGGGGTTCCCTTTAAGCCATTAATAACCTTATACCAATAAAGGCAAATGGTCTAACACATTTACAGTAAACAACCACACATATTGTCGGCTTATTAAGCATAATCGGCTGAAGAATATACATGTAAACAAACTCAATATATGTAAAAATCATTCATGGAATCGGCTTGAGATGATGTGTCTATTTGGTACATAATGTGACTGGATTCCTTTGTAAGTATCCGTTTGAGAATGGGTTAAATGTGGCCATAAAGGGATGCACATGGTGCACAGTATTCAAATGATGCTTGAATGGTATTAAGAGGGCTAACGTGTGCCAAGAAAACATTCTCCACACCATAACACCACCAGTACCAGCCTGTGCTGTTGACAGAAGGGAGAATGGATCCATGGATTTTGGCTGTGCACACCAAATTCTGACCTTACCATCTGTGTTCACAGCAGAAATCAAGATTCATGAGAAGAGGTAATATATTTCCAGTTTCAAACTATGCCCGGTTGTCCAGTGATCCATGTTCTTGCTGCAGACCTACCATGGGGTCTAAGGTTCTTAAAAAGTTACTCTGGGGTCCTTAGAAGACAAAAATGTCCATGTCAAAAAATGAAGCTTGAAGCTTTGGAGTACAGACTTAGGTTTGGTCTCATTTTAAAGAAGACTCTTGGTAGATTACTGCTGACGTAAAAAAGTTTTTAAAAAAGTCAAACAAAAAAAAGTTATAGAGGTTTGAGTTTATGAACATAATTCATGAGTAATTTTTTTATATACAGGTGCATCTCAATAAATTAGAACATTGTGGAAAAGTTCATTTATTTCAGTAATTCGACTCAAATTGTGGAACTTATGTATTAAATAAATTCAATGCACACAAGACAGAAGTACTTTAAGTCTTTGGTTCTTTTAAGTGTGATGATTTTGGCTCACATTTAACAAAAACCCACCAATTCACCATCTCAAAAAATTAGAATACTTCATAAGATCAATTAAAGAAAAGGTTATTTTAAACAGAAATGTCAGGCTTCTGAAAAGAATGTTCATTTCTATGCACTCAATATTTGGTTGGGCCTCCTTTTGCATGAATTACTGCATCAATTTGGTGTGGCATGGAGGCAATCAACCTGTGGCACTGCTCAGGTGTAATGGAAGCCCAGGTTGCTTTGATAGCGGCCTTCAGGTCATCTGCATTGTTGGGTCTGGTGTCTCTCATCTTCCTCTCATAGATTCTCAATGGGGTTCAGGTCAGGCGAGTTTGCTGGCCAATCAAGCACAGTAACACCATGGTCATTGAACCAGCTTTTGGTACCTTTGTCAGTATGTGCAGGTGCAAAATCCTGCTGGAAAATGAAATCAGCATCTCCATAAAGCATGTCAGCAGAAGGAAGCATGAAGTGCTCTAAAATTTCCTGGTAGATGGCTGCGTTGACTGTGGACTTCAGAAAACACAGTGGATCAACACCAGCAGATGACATGGCGGCCTAAATCATCACTGACTGTGGAAGCTTCACACTGGACTTCAAGCAGCATGCTTTCTGTGCTTCTCCACTCTTCCTCCAGACTCTGGGACCTTGATTTCCAAAAGAAATGCAAAATTTACTTTCATCTGAAAAAAGGACTTTGGACCACTGAGCAACAGGTAAGACGCTTCTGATGTTGTCTTTGGTTCAGAAGTGGCTTGGTACTTGGAATGGGACAGTTGTAGCCCATTTCCTGAAGATGTCTGTGTGTGATGGCTCTTGATGCACTGACTCCAGCTTCAGTCCACTCCTTTTGAAGCTCTCCTAAGTTCTTCTCAAGCCTGTGGTCATTCCTTTCACTCGTACACATTTTCCTACCACACTTTTTCCTTCCAGTCAACTTTCCATGAATATGCTTTGGCACAGCACTCTGCGAACAGCCAGCTCTTTCAGCAATGACCCTCTGTGGGTCATTAAATCATTAAAATGAAAACCAAAAAGTCTGGAAATATTTTACTTTGCCTAATAAATCTAGAATATATTTAAGTTTTACTTTTTTAATTAAATTACAGAAAAGAAAAAAAAAAGGCTGATATCTCAAAAAAACAAGCTTTAAGTAAGATTTTGTTTGGGTGCAGTACCAAATCACATTTGTGATTTGTGATTTTATATAGTATAATTAGTAATATTAGTATAATTAGTATAATTTCTCTCTCTCTCAGAGACAATGGGCTTGTCTTCGGTTGGCTTATATTCTTTATTGTAGAATTTTATATAGAGAGAAAATAAACTGGAAAAATACTAAGCCTACTAAAAAGGGGGTCTTTTCAGACCTGGCAACAGTAACCAAGACTGCTCTTAGTCAAAGGTAAATAGCATTATGATGCTTTTTTTTTTTTTTTTTTTTTTTTTTTTTGTGGTACTTATGAATAAAGTCTCACCTGTGCAGATGCCAGTTTGTCAAATTATCTTTTATTCAATGTGAAAACAAACAAAAACCTCATCGGAAATGTGGGTTCACATCCTCTCTCTTAGTTTCCATTTCTCTGGCTTATATAATGGCAAAACTATTAACACATTTAGTGAATAAATAAATATTTTCAAAGCGGCTAACATATTTGATTTCAATTAAAACCATCAAACCAACTCTTAGTAAGCACTGGAACATCATTTGGAATTACAAAGAGCTTTTGCACTGAGCCACTGGCCTGGAGGGTTTTAATTAAAACTATAAATACATGACAGACAATAATGCAACATAACTCTATGGATGATATCCCCATTGTAACCTTTTTAAGATTTCACATGGCTTTTTTACCTAGACTAATGTGATGCTTTGGGTATGAATCAATTGTTTTTTAATTGGCATACAGTGCAAGGCGCATATCAAGACCCCATGGCTGATTAGTAGAATAATTTTTTATATATTATATTATATTATATTATATTATATTATATTATATTATATTATATTATATTATATTATATTATATTATATTATATTATATTATATTATATTATTTTTTAATAGTTTTAAACAGTCACTTAATATTAATGTAAGGTTACTACTGCTCAAATATTTGTTCTTACATTGTGTTCTTATGTTTGTTTGTTATAAGAAAATATACATTTATTAGGAGCGCTATTTTGGATCAATGAAATTTTACAGTGGGTGGAGCTATTGTTATTAATGGGGGGAAAATGAAACTAATTGTTTTGATGACGTCAGAAATAATAAATAGCAATAACACTACATAAATAAAGCAAAATGTTGGGGATCAAAAATAGTGAAGTACTCTCAGGTGCCATGTTTGTTAGAGCAGCATTTCTGAGAGATTACATCCTAGAGAAAGCTGCCGACTGAATGAGCCTGATTTAAAAAATGAATGTCTTTCTGTTGTTTATGTAAATTAATTATAATAATATGCCATTAATTGTGATCTTATTAATATCCAGTGTCCACCCTCTTTTTCCTTTGGTTCCAGAAGTATTTTTCCATTTATTTTTCCCATATGGATTTAAAAAAAAAAAAAAAAAGCCATTAACAGTGTCAATCAGCTACGAAGTGAATCATGACATAAACTTTTATTTGAAGCTAAATAAATAAAAATAAATAAATGTGAAAATCTGACAAAAAAAAACAAAGGTACAAAAATGTGTACTTGGTGAGGAAAGAACTACAATCCCATGAAGCATTGCAAATGTCATGATCGACTTAAAAATGATGGAGAAATATAAAACATTCATTTAAATATAAGTATTTCAACAGCATAGGGAGACTCGATAATGCAATTTATGTTGCTTCATGGGTGTGGGGATTCCCTGCAGAGTTCTTTTGCAGTGATTTCCTTGCCGCGACTCTCTGATTTGTGGAATTTTTGTACAGCATAATGGGTAATGTAGTTTTTCACCACAAATTCACGTTAAACACGTTTATTTTAAAAAATAAGTTGAAATAATGTGAATAATGCAATGGCTTCATCTAGCATATGTCGATTTACAACTTGAAATGTTTATAAGTTATCATTAAAAATCAGTTTAGATTGACTTCAAAAATTGAGTTTTTACTTGAGGAACCAGACTGTTGCACTATTTTGTTGAACCAGCATGGTTCAAACAAGGGAGGTGCATGATGTTACTATGGTTTTGGGAAACAGTTGTGACTTGTAAGTTAATTTCTCCAAGTATGCATTGTAATACTGTGGTCAAGCAGCGAGTTACTCATTGTACGTGAAACTCATCCCTGGTTAAAGCAAAAAACTTGGATTAACCTGGAAGAGATTGTATTGCTTGTCGCTCTTGGTTCATATACGGTGTAAAATGGGAATTTGCTTGTAGAGCTCATCTTAAAAGCAGCTTGCAAATGACAGCTCATTATCAACCCACAAGAGTATTGTTCAATGTTCATTGCGTAAACCTAAATCTTACATTAAATGTGCAGTGCACTATTGTAGTCAGTGTACTGATGTGATTTACGCAGATCACCCACCGTAATGTTAAAATAGTTCAGTGTGCTTGACAAAATATCTCATCACAGATGTGCTGCCATTATACGAAGGCTGGAAAATGGAACTAAAGTGAAATTGCTCACTTCGAAGACTTTTATGACAGAATATATATTTCTGAGCGCGCCATTCCTGTTCTACGCCTGTCCCGTTCTCAGGTACTGATGGGAGAGAGAGCGAATTGAAAATGTAATGGCTCCATCTGATTCTTTAATCAGAGCTAGGTTGCGAGGGGCTAACTGTCTCTGAGGGGCGGATACCAGCCAAGCTGTCGGCCAGTAATGGGGCCGAGGAGCTTCGTGTGTAAACATGATCAAAGATAGCAGAAATGGAACAAAACCAAGGCTTATCAGTTATTATCACTGTAAAGTTTTTGATATCTCTTAATTGGATACAGGATCCTGTTTCTGAAAATGGCATGTTTTTTTCCAAGTAAACATTACCAGTTAAAAGTTTGGAATCATTAACTTCTAAAATATCTTATGCTCACTTAGTTGGCATTTATTTTAACAGTAATAATGTTAAATATTATAATTTAAAATAACTGTTTTCGATTGCATATTGAATCGGCATATTGAATTATTTTTTGAAGGATCGATTGACATTGAAGACTAGAGTAATTGCTGTTGAAAATTCAGCTTTGCCATCACATTTACGTTTTAAAATACTTACAGAAAATATATATTCACAATATTATTTCACAATATTAGTGCATTTGATTGATCAAATTAATGCAGCCTTGAGCATAAGAGACTTCTTTAAAAACATTTACAAAAACATCTTAATAATTACAAAGCTTTGACAAGTATTGTATATGAAATAAATTATATTGACTGATCTGTTAACATTTACATAACATTCTTGGTAATTAAAGGGTTACTTCACTTTCAAATAAAATTTTCCTGATAATTTAATCACCCCCATGTCATCCAAGATGTCCATGTCCTTCTTTCTTCAGTCGAAAAGAAATTAAGGTTTTTGATGAAAACATTCCAGGATTATTCTCCTAATAGTGGACTTCACTGGCCTCCAAACGGATGAAGGTCAAAATGACAGTTTCAGTGCAGCTTCAAAGGGCTTTAAACGATACCAGACAATGAATAAGGGTCTTATGTAAAATGTAAATGTATATGCTTTATATAAACAAATGATCGCCTTCCAAGTGCTTCAGCCAAAACCGCACTTTCGTATTCTTCAAAAAGCTTACGCTGTACTTCCTACACCTTCCCTTCTACTTACTTACAGAAAAAATGGAACTGGCGCTGCGTTCGTTCCGTAAGTTGAATAGGGAAGGCGTAGGACATACAGCGTAAGCTTTTTGAAGAATACGAAAGTGCGGTTTTGGCAGAAGGTGATCATTTGTCAAGCTGCACTGAAACTGTAATTTTGACCTTCAACAGTTTGGAGGCCACAGAAGTCCATTATAAGGAGAATAATCCTGGAATGTTTTCATCAAAAACCTTAATTTCTTTTCGACTGAAGAAAGAAAGACATGAACATCTTGGATGACATGGGGGTGAGTAAATTATCAGGAAAATTTAATTTGAAAGTGAACTAATCCTTTAAAGATGGAGTCATTTGATATAACAACCAAACTGAATAAAGAAGAAATGTAAAGTTTTTCCCAAAAATCTTTCATGTTGTTTCAAACTGTCTTTATTCTGTAGAACACAACAGGAAATGTTCTGAGAAATGTTTCCGCTGCACTTTCTCAATTAAAATTCATTTGCATATTAAAACAGAAACAAAATTCAAGTGACCTGAGAATGAGTTCATAATGACATGAAAAGTGAAAATATTTGTGTGCTAAAATTAACTTGCTAATAATCGCAAATCAGAATTAGCTAATGAGTTATTCCAGTCGGTTAAATTGAAGATTTGATATAACACATCTCTGGCTGCATATCCGGTTTGGTTTATGAGCTGTGTTATACCAATCATCTGATCCCATCTCCAGCTGAAGCACGCTCATCCATTACGCTGAAAAATAGATGAATGCTGTTTCCTTATCTGTGTAATCCTGACAGTACCACAGCCCCTCCCTATGAGATGAAGAGAAAGACAGCACACACTGAAGAGAGATCTATGGAAGATTTCTTTGCTGTCTCCAGCTAAATGCTGTCCTCAGAAATCCTGCTTGGGAACACAGGCAACAGCAACAACACAAGATGTGTGGGGTCTCTCGCCTTTCTTACCTTGCTTTTCAGATTTATTTTTATTTCTTAGCAATAATGGATAAACATGTTGTTAGTCTGTCTCACAATGAGAAACAATGTTTAGAATGAAAATAAATTCATACTAAAATAGCAAAATGATTTATACTTTTGCTAGCAATACAGTATGAGCTATTACTAGCAAAAGTATAAATCATCTGCAAATATGCGTCAGGTCTTAAAGTGACAGAATTCAGCACCCAAAGTGTCATTGTCTGTCTTATTTGGTCTTGTTTGTCCCGTAGTTAAAGTATCATGCTGAATAAGCAGCAGTTTATACTATGCATGTCTCCGTGACCGCGATATATTACAGAAGGAGACATGTATGATCTGTGTGTAGTGTGCTTGGGATCAGAGCATACATAGTCAGCTCTTGAGACGAGTCTTTCCCTTTCTCAGCTCTCACCTGCTGGTTCCAATGCTTTTATTCCGGACCCGGAAGCATACTCCGTGGTTTCAATTGAGTGAAAGATATGTATTGACTCTGTCCAGCTCTGAGGAGTTGGATGTTGTCAGCACCAAGGCAGGGGAGTTTGAAGATTTGCCATCTCTCTCCCCTGCTTAAGAGGAACTTGTGGAGGTTGTGACTCAAGCTGTGGCCAAATTTAACACTGACTGGCAAGAGGAAAAACAGGAAGTGTGCCGTAAAAGCAAGCTTGCCCACAGCAAGTCACAGCCTCCACATTGGGGCCTGCCATTCTTTCCGGATATCCACACTGACATGTCTTTGGCCCCTCTGTGTCAAACTACTCTTCGATTATGGGGCTGAATGAATAGGGGTATGTAGCAATGCCCAGGGTTGAAGAGATGCTTGTGAGCAATCTCTCAAGCTATGCTAGTCTACATCATCCCTTAAGACGCCGACTTTACCCACCAAGCCATGTAGAACAACATCTTCCTTGGTGAATAAAGCCTATGTGGCAGCAGGTCAGGCTAGAGCATGTCTGCACACTATGGCAATACTGCAGGCATACCAGGCTGACTTGTAAAGGGACTTAGATGAAGGTGAGGGGGTGGGCTCGGATGCTGTCAAATCATTCCTCAACACAGGAAGGTTTGCCTTTGGGGGTAAAGCTTACCAACACTGGGTTCTTCCTTTCACCCCGCAACTTCAGGAAGTGCATGGACGCTGCTTTGGCTCCGTTGCTACTCCAGGGCATTCATGTAATCAACTATATTGGCTACTGGCTGATTCTGGCTTAGTCCAAGGATGTGGCGGTTTGGCATCGAGATGTCGTCCTCACCCACATGAGGTGCTTGGGGTTAAGACTAAACTCCAAGAAGAGTGTACGTTCTCCAGTACAGAGAATCAATTTCCTAGGAGTGATATGGGCATCATCAGGGTTATGCACAGATGCCTTCTTACCCTAATGATGTAGAAGAAGCCTTGGTTCTTGGCCCAGGGTCTTGTGCTGGTGGCTTCCTGTTGTCACAAAACGCTAATGACAGATGCTTCCCTCACAGGCTGGTATGCGGTCCTGGATGGCTGCTCAATTCAGAGTCTGTGGAGAGGTCATCGTCTTTCATGGCACATAAATTGCCTGGAGATGATGGCTGTATTTATAGTACTGAGATACTTCTTCATGGATCTCTGAGACTACCATGTCCTTGTCTGCCCAGACAACACATTGTTAGCCTCATACATAAATGACAAGGGAGGTCTGTGGTTGCACACTGGAGCACCAGATTATCTTCTGGGCCCAGGGCAAGCTGCTCTCTGTGAGGGCAGTCTATATCCCTGGGCATCTAAATCGGGGAGCAGACATCCTGTTGAAGCAGGGACTGAAGCCGTGGAATGGAGACTCCACCCCGGAATCGAGTTAATTTGGAGGAGGTTCGGTCAGGCGAAGTGGACCTGTTTGCATCAGAGGAAACAAACACCATTTATCATCCTCAACCGGAGAAATGGAATCTGTGGGTTTGGCCCTGAGGTGGACCAACTCTTAAACTCTGGTCTCTCAAACAAGGTTGTTGAGACCATTTTTAACTCTTGAGCTCCCTCTATGAGGCTCTTCACGTTATGGTGCAGGGAGCACCAGTTGGACCCAGTTAACTTCCCAGTTAGTTCAGTGCTGGAGTTCCTTCAGGATTGCTTTTCTGCTGGGCTATCCCCCTCCACTTTAAAGGTTTACGTGGCAGCTATTGCTTTAGGTGGTGATTCATTGGGGAGACATCCTTCAATGTCCTGCTTCCTTTGTGGTGCTATGCCTCTAAGGCCTGCTAGTCATTCAAAAGTTCCGGCCTGGGATTTGGCCATTGTTTTGGAGGGTTTGTCTATGGCACCCTCTGAGCCTATTAAGTCAGCTTCAGAGAAATTTTTGTTGTTCTGCAGGCCTTTTGCCCTCCTCCCTTTCAGAAAGTCACTCAACTTGCTTCGCCCATTTATGACACTTATTTGCTATGTCCACCACTCTTCTCGGTGGCATAAATCTGATAAATCTGGCATAAATGGCATAAATCTTGGTCTGTTCACCTAGAGTTTATGCATATTTGGCATGCTGTCGGGGGGAGGGCTCCGAACTTGGAATTTGGCCCAAACCCAGAGTACTCCCCCTCCTTAACTGGGATAAATCCAGCCAAGTGTGCGGTGATGGGGTGGTGGAGGGATGCTGTGAAACTTGTCATGGGATAGAGGCAAGAGACGGCTTTATATACCGGTTTCCTCTTGCACTGATTGGTTGATTACCTGAACGTGCGCCTCCGGAAGTTTGTTAAATAAAACTTAATTTTGTGATGCGGCAGGCTGGTGCTCTCTACATTCTGATTCACACCTGATCAGGCATTTGTTCAGTATGGCGTAATGGGTATGAACAATAGAGTCAGCATTCTGAAGCAGCATTGAGTTGCCTCGAAAAAGTTACAACTGTAACCCTGGTTCCCTGAGAAGGGAACAAGATGTTATGTCACTTTGCCATACTTCCAGCATGCCTGAGAACAAGCGATTTCACCCAGTCAGATGCTGTTTGATCCAGATATGATGTATCACCAATGAGAGTGGAGTGATTTCACACATGCTTCAGTCATGCAGAGGCACTTCCCATAGCGTCAATATTCTGACACAGTGTCTTGTTCCCTTCTCAGGGAACCAGGGTTACAGTCATAACCAAGACGATATTTCTACTAGTAAAATTATGAACAGTTTTAACAAATGAAATATTCATAAAATTATATTGAATATTGTTTTTTTTTAACATTAAAGCGACATTACATAAATAAGTAATTCAAATAAATAACAAATTTAATATGTAATTATTTCCTTTAATCCTTTAACATTTAAACAGTATAATATTTCATTTTTCATATTTTTTTTATGTTTTTATAACATAAATAACATTTTATAACAGTATCATTCTATGATCTTCAAATGTACAAAAATATTTCAGGTAAAATCAATCTTTGCATGAATGTCCTATCAATATCTTATGTGAGTAGTCCAGAATCCCATAAGCTGGCTGAATAACAAAAAAAAAAAAAAAAAAAAAAAAAAAAAAAAAAAAATACCATACGCCAAGAAAATCAACAACAAATGTGTCCAGCATACTGGACATATGGAATATGGAGTCTAAATATGTAACATATGGACATTATTTGTGCAAAAATACCTTCAAAATTTGTCTGGACCCACATTCCATACATATTCTCTTTATGTACTTCAATTGTTTTAATTCTATTAACTTTTCAGAAAGTATTAATTCCGAGCCAGATGTTTTAAATCATTCATTTAATATCTCAGCACCACAGGCAAAACAGTGTTTCTATAGAATTTTATTTCATGTACTTATACATTTTTAAATCCTCTATGCTTGTATCTAAAGACATCTCAGATGATGCTCTCTTTTATACATAACAATATACAGTACATTTGTGGCAAACATTAGCAGACACAACCCACACTTTGTGCTTTACCTTTTTTCCCTGTGTTTTTGGTATGTTTCAACATCTTCACAAACAGACAAACATTTGCAATATTTCATACACTGGCATGCGCACAATCATCTGGACCTTTTTGAAGTCAAAACAACACCAAACAACCTTCTTGTGGTGTGCTCTGCAAGTTTTCAAATGAGCATTTTAATGCATTCATTTATTGGTTTTATTCTCAGACATACGGTTTTGTCAGTTTTATGCGGATGATTTTTATGTGGGTTAAAAAGAAAACATAACAAGGACCAAACAATGGGGGGTGTAGCTGTTGATACGCCAGGCAACATTTTAAACAGGTCTGCCTGGTGGGAGAGCGGGCCATGAGTGTGTGAACATCTGAAAGGAGTGGAAACAGACGCAATATCTCACAACATATGTGCCAAGTGCTTTTTCTTGCTGGCCTATTTCAAAAAGTTGCTCGGTACCATCAGACTTTCTTTGTTTTAAGACTAACCTGCTTTCACACTTCAGTTTGACTTGATATAAGCTAGTAAATTTACATGTATTGTCAATGAATTATGAATTTTCATGAACAAATAAAACCAATGAGCTAAAAGTCAACAAAGCCTGCATTATGATGCATAATTTTCATTGTTCATAATGACACATCTATAACATTCAAAATTCTAAACATCTCTTTCATTCCTCTGTGTGCTTGTGATAATACAGAGTAAATCTGGTAACAGTTTACAGCAAGGTTCCATAAGTTAACATTAGCTAACTACATTAGTTAACATGGACTAAAAAAAAAACCTTAAGCATGTATTAATCTTAGTATGTTAATTTCAACATGTACTAATACATTATTAAAGTCAAAAGTTGCATCTTTTAACATTAATGCACTGCACATAAACAAACAATGAACTATTGTAAATTAACTACTGTTAACAAAGATTAATAAATACTATAACTCACTGTAAGTTAATGTAACTTAATGCACTAACTAATGTTAACTGGGACCTTATTGTAAAGTGTTACCATAAACTTAAAAACACACCATTACGATTCATTAAATAAGACCTTTTACATACATCATATACAGTGTTCTTTAATGGGTACAATAACCTGACCTCACAGAAAAATTTTACTATTTTACGAGATGGTGATTTTGTATGAATTTGTACGATGTTAGACTTTTAGGGAAAAAAAAGTAAGCTTTTGTAGCTCTATCCCTAAACATAACCATCTAAGGCGTAAGAAGATTGTACAGAAATGCACAAATGAGATCATACAAATTCATACAAATTAGCCACCAATTTGCCAAAATGTAAAATATTTATGAAGACTGTGCTGGGTACAATGATAAATGATTTTTCATCGTGTTTGAATTTGAAGAATATTTACAGTGTAGACGTAATGCATATTTTCTTTATAATATAGTTAATTAGCTTTTACAATATAAAAACAAAAATTCTCTATTTTCAATAGCAAGTACATACACACTTCTTGGATTTTGTGTATGATATATTTTAATGTAGCATCTTTATTTAAACTATCAATTTATTTTAATTAAACATCAATTTGAAAAACAAAATAGACCATCCGACATCATAAGCAGGTGTTTTATTTTTCTGCTCGCTATGGTGTCTTTTTTATTTTGCAGTATCACTGGATAATGGATTGGAATGGATTTTTGGAACCCTGAATATTGGATAATGGAACCCTGGAATGTTTTTTACCTTTTTATATTTTTCAGATGTACATCAAGCAGTGTGGTCTTCATTTATGTCTAAGGCCTATATTAGAATATTATGAAATATATCAAATATTAAAGGGTTAGTTGACCCAAAAATGAAAATTCAGTCATTAATTACTCACCCTCATGTCGTTCCACACCTGTAAGACCTTCGTTCATATTCTGAACACAAATTAAGATATATTTGATAAAATCCGATGACTCAGTGAGGCCTACATTGCCAGCAAGACAACACTTTAAATGCCCAGAAAGCTACTAAAGATATATTTAAATACAGTTCATGTGACTACAGTGGTTCAACCTTAATGTTATGAAGCGTCGAGAATACTTTTTGTACGCCAAAAAAACCAATAACGATTTTATTCAACAATATCTAGTGATGGGCGATTTCAAAACACTGCTTCATGAAGCTTCGAAGCTTTACGAATCTTTTGTTTCGAATCAGTGGTTCGGAGCTTGTATCAAACTGCCGAAGTCACGCCCCCCAGTGGTGAACCATTGAAATTACAAAACACTTCTGACATAACGAAGCCTTGTTTATTGAAATCACGTGACTTTGGCAGTTTGATACACGCTACAAACCACTGATTCAAAACAAAAGATTCGTAAAGCTTCGAAGCGTCGTGAAGCAGTGTTTTGAAATCGTCCATCACTAGATATTGTTGAATAAAGTCATTATTTTGTTTTTTGGCGCACAAAAAGTATTCTCGTCGCTTCATAACATTCAAGTTGAACCACTGTACTCACATGAACTGATTTAAATATGTTTTTAGTAGCTTTCTGGGCATCTGAAAGTGTTAATTATCTTGCTGTCAATGGAAACCTCACTGAGTCATCGGATTTTATCAGAAATATCTTGTGTTCTGAAGATGAACAAATGTCTTATGGGTGTGAAATGACATGAGGGTGAGTAATTGATGACAGAATTTTCATTTTTGGGTGAACTAACCCTTAAAATAAGAGAAAACAAAGGGATCACAACATTTTGAATATCTGTGTCATTTTTGTTGCTTTCACTGGTATTTGTACCCTAACCCATGGCTAATTTCTGACCCTGGCTTTGCTCAGTTCATTAGTGGAAATGTTTTTTAGTTGAATTGAAATTATTAATAGTGCACTGAAATGCTATGGGTTTATGAATAATCAATAAACATGTCAAACACTAGCATAACACTGATCTCAAGCTACAGCTTGCTGCGGATTATAATAATAGCAATATGTGAGCTTTTCATTTAAAATAGAAAGGGGAATCAGACTATCCTGTCCAATCTGATGAAGACAAGATAATTTAAGAGAACAAAGGATACTGGCCATTTTCCCATTATTTTTTGACAGTAACAAGAATGTTGCAGAATATTGAAAAAGGTGCCAATGTGAAACTGCTGAGAGCTATATCTTTGAGAGATGCGAGATGAATCTCTGAATCAAGAAACCTGTGTCATGGACATGCCATTTCAAATGAACAGTAGATGCTGTGTCTCATGGTTTAACTCTGAGGCCTGTTTCACGCCGCATGCACAAGCAGCATGTGAGCAAAGCAACAGCAGGTTTGTTCTGCTTCACACCAACAGCATTTCTGCTGCATAGAGCTGCAGATCTATACAAAAAGCAAGGTCATTTCTGAGTTACTACATTGAACTTTTCCTCTAATAATGGCCATAAATTACAAAATGGTTATCAAGACGATGCCATTAAGAACTTGAACAAACTTGATCATCTTGATATCTATTTTATATGAGGAGAGGGACCATATTTATATCAATGTAGTTATATGGAAGAGAGGTCGATCCGCGAGACCTCAAGCAACTGATACTGATATGTGCATGGAAAGCGGGAGAAAGAGAGATGACTCGTGGGCTCCTGCAAAATATAATTATCTAATAATAACAGCACGCAGAAATCTGTAACTGGAGATCTGAAGTGTTGTTTGTGTGGAAATTGGAAAAAAAAAAAAAAGCCTATAGAAACCGAACTGGGACTGAAAAAAATAAGCGTAGACCTCTTCCTACTGGCCTTTGAAGGTGGGAACGGGACAAAACTTTAAAGTTTCAGATGTTGCTTTATAAAAGTCTATATTACAAAAGATTGTGTTGATAAAAAAGTTTTTTACTGTATTTTTGGGCCAGTATGAATACTGTAACATGTTAGATTTGTGGTGATTTTACACTGCTTTTGTATGCAGTATGAAAGAGGCCTAATTTCTAGTGATGGTAATTTGTCTGTCCACAATGAATGTGCAAATGCTACACGCAGCACAATAACAGTCCATATTTGATGTTTAATATAAACCATTGCAAGTGTAAATGCCCCTGTTAACAACTTTTAGCGCTTACTTTATCTCGCTGTGGCTAGCTGTTAAATCATAAGCACAAAATTGCACTGGATTTTCACTGAGTGACTGAGTTATAATCATAATGCCATTAATTTCAATCTCTGACTTTACAATCTAATCAAATGATAATATATTGATCTCCCTTGTGAAGAAGTGCACTTTAGCATACTTTTAAAAAGCGTACTTATTACAGAAGTACAGTACTGTGCAAAAGTCTTAGGCACGTCAGTATTTTCACCCCCCAAAAATGGTTTTAAGCCAGTTATTTATATCTTTTGCTGTAGTGTGTCAGTAGGAAATATCCGTTCACATTTCCAAACATTCATTTTTGCCATTAACTGTAATAATCCAGTGAGATTTTTGAATACACGAGGAGTCTGACAACAGCCTGTGCTCCACACGGAGATCTGATCTCACCATCATCAAATCCGTCTGTGATTACATGAAGAAACAGATGAAACTGAGACAAACTAAATCCAGAAGAACTGTGGCCGTGTCTCTAAGATTTTTGAAGAAACTACCTGAAAAATGATGCCCAAGTGTACCTGGACAAGAGCTGTTTTAAATGCAAATATTGATTTGATTTAGTTAAAAGAAGTTAATTGATAAATAAAATTTATGGCAGTATTTTTGAAAGCATCCTCACATTACAGCATTTTTACACAAGTGCCTAAAACTCTTCACAGTACTGTATCTTTGCAGGCAGGTTTCTTCAAGCATCTTGGAGACATGGCCACAGTTCTTCTGGATTTAGTTTGTCTCAGTTTCATCTGTTTCTTCATGTAATCACAGACGGATTTGATGATGGTGAGATCAGATCTCCGTGTGGAGCACAGGCTGTTGTCAGACTCCTTGTGTATTCAAAAATCTCACTGGATTATTAAAATTAATGACAAAATGAATGTTTGGAAATGTAAACTGATATTTTCTACTGACACACTACAACAAAATATAAACAACCGGCTTAAAACTCTTTTTGGGGGGTGAAAATACTGACGTGCCTAAGACTTTTGCACAGTACTGTATATACTTTAAAATAATATATTTAAGTGTTAACTGAAAGTTATGTCTGTGGACAATTAATTGCATATTACGTACATTTAAATGAAAATGTATTATAATTTTAATTGATATTAAATGCAGATAGTTGAACATAAGAATGCATTTATGACCAACTTAAGTACATCTTTATATGTAATTTCATAATTACTTCTATTGTCACTTGTATTTAAATATATTTGGAATTATACATTTGTAATGATTAAGTTGCAATTTAGTACAAAATATATTAACTTTAAATTCATTATCAAATAAGACACTACAGTTAAAAATATAATCAAGTACTTTACAGTATGAAAAAAGTTTATTAAAACAATGGATTAAAATCAAACGTTAAAAAAATCAAATGTTAATTTGGCATTATTCATACAAAATGCATTTTAAAGCTGTAGTTCGTAAGTTTTGCCTTTTTGTCGCCATCTCTGTTTGAAACCTGCAATTGCAGTTATTTGCGGAATTATTATCTTTGCGTAGGTTGAGCAAAAAGATTCTACGTCTTGGAAGTATGACCAAAATAAGAATTATTAATATTGTTATTTGTTCTCAAATTGTTAATGTTAACAACATCAGCATTGCGTGACTATATTTAGTGTGTATTCGCATTACCTGTAAATTTCAATTTCTGTACAGTCTAATCTCTAACGTTAATTTGTCATACCATACAATCCGCCATCCAAATGATAAGTTTAATTATTGCAGCTGCTGTGAGAAAAGGCTATAAATAATCCGCCTGACATGCGATACAGCCTACTAGCTGAGACTCGTTCTTTATGTAAACAGACGTGATGTAATGACGCAAAGAAAAACGGCAACATTCTCAAATTTCCCACGAAAACCCACCAGTACCACATTATTACAAGCTTACCGTTGTGAATCGGGCTAAGGCAAAGTGTTTTGAACACTGGATCATTTTTAACCAAAAAAAGTTACGGACTGCAGCTTTAAGTGCGTTAAGAAACAGAGAAACATGAAAGTACACTTAAGTGGTCTTTTAAAGTGCCTGCAAGTACAGTGTTTTTTAAATATACTTTTAAGATTTAAAGTACTCTACAAGTATGCATTGATTAAGCACACTTTTTCACAAGGGCTCTCTGTCTGGTTACCATACAAGTTGCTTTTACCACCAAAGGCCTTGTCTATATATCTCCCAAGTTTTGTAGATATAGATATAGGCTTATATGAAATAAAGAGGAAATGGCCGATTATAGAATCTAATGTATCAATGTGTGGTGCCTGCACAGCACAGCTTGAATGCCACCTGAATCTCCAGGTCCTTCCTGGTAAAAATGGCAGTGAGTTTGTGCTTTAGATGAGTTGTGATCATGTGTTACATGAGCACAACTCATCTTTTCCTATTCTGTTACTGTAGCTTCATATGATACTTATTTATTACATAAATATTGACATATAATTGCCATTCATATGAATTCCAAACACTTTTATTATAATTTAGATGTCTTGAGTGGTCAAAGAGTAATCTTTTACAGATTACAAAGGAAATTCATATAAAATACATTTTAATCATGTTATTTACAAGTGATTTGCAATGCTATTATTTTACAGTATGGACAGTGTTTGGAATAGAGCAGGAAAACTGTGCAATGCAATAAAATAATGACTTTACTGTATCCTGTAAGTACCCAGATAATAAATCATATATATTCTATTATACATGCTATTCTCTCTCCCCTTTAATTTCATATTTCTGGTGAATAGACTTCATGATATGGGAATGAGATGCTGGAGGCTACATTTTGATTAGCACTCAATAAATCTTAATTTATATTCTAATTCAAAAGGCTACTTTGAGAAAAGAAAGTTCTAAATCAATTTCATCACTTGCATCTGGAGTGGATCGCACTTCACAAAGTGAGTTTACAAAGATATTTGCTATATCTTCTGTTTACTGAGCATATATATATATATATATATATATATATATATATATATATATGTTATATATGTTAATGATAGATGCTCAGTACACAGAATTGAATGCTAATCAAAAGGTCTTGTGCATTATATCTGTGATGAGAATGTACCTCTCTTTTTAACATCCAGTCACATTTGTGACAATTAATTGTATAACATTAAAAATATGTGTAGGTAAACTTAGGTTTAGGCTGTTCATCATAGGCAATTAAGGTATAGTATAAAGGAAATTAGCAGAGAAAGAAAGAAAGGAAAATAAAATAAAGAGGCAGATCATTTTTTCCATCTTCCATACTTATCAGTTGTAATTTAACCTTAGCATCAGTTGTTTGAAAATAAATGTATGGAATTATTATAAATTTGTAGCTATTACTCTATACCCCTTACATTGAAGTCTGTCTACTATGGTTTGAAAATAAATATAATTCAATAGCAGCAAGTTATGATGCTTATATTGGTTTTTAAATCCTTGCAAAATGATTAAGTTAAATTAAACTTAACTTTAAATAAAATTAAATCTAAATTAAAGATATATACTGTATATCTAAGCTGCTTGGTATTGGCGTGTCTAAAAACATGATGTTTATAAAGGATTGTATTCATTATTAACCATTACGTACACCAATACGTTTACACTGAATTATCATCAGATATACATAGGTCTCATTATGTCTAATAGTCCTTCCGGAACATATAATCAAAGCCATCAAATTCACTCAGTATTGTTATTGATGGAATGAATACAGCAGCATAAATGTCTTCTGCAAAAGAGATTGCACAACCCTAAACTATGTTTGTGTTGTTCAGTATGTGATTGCTTTCAGAATATATCTCTAATGTTGTATTTCCTTTCCTGTTAAATGGTTTTCCCAAACATTCAGTATTTAACCTGCGACCTCAAGAGTAAGCCATCATCCACTCCCATTTGGAATATCAAGTTTAAATCAATATATTTCAGGCAGCAGTTTCAAAGCCTTTATGTGATGCTATTGAGTTTCCACCCACAACCCTTTTATGTCATGACTGTATGTGGAGGGGTCTTCACAGCCACTGACTGTAGCTTAGCTGAGGTACGAAAATGGAACGTGGAGAATCTGAAAAAGGGAAAACACATTTGGCTCCATAGTCTTCTGTGCTTCTCAGAGTGTTGAAATGGAAACCCGCTCACACGTCCGCCAAGGCAGTGGCTATTCTTAGAAAGGGCACAGTTGGGACCGCATGCATTATTTATGAGGTGGATACACATTCATCTTTCAACCTCTGGGCCACCTCAACTCAATCGCTGTGGCACTAACATACCGAGGTCAAAAATTCAGTTGTAACAAACATACAATTACACACAAATTTGTGTAGCTCTGCAAGGGAGACCGAAACCAATGAGACGAGTAGCTGTGTGTCTTTCGAAAACACTTGCGTCTCTCTGGAACTCTACAAAAATGCACGTGTTTACAAGTAAACAATTAGCATTCAAGCAGATGAAGTGGTCGCTCGGGTTATCGACCGGCATTGACAAGAAAGTCAGAGGCAGTAGTAGTGTGGTGTGTACTAGCAATAGTAGTTGTAGTAGTGAACACGTACATTGTTGTAGCTTGCGCTCAAGGTTTGAAAACGGTTACCACCGTTCCTCAAAGACGGTATTTGCGCAGGAGGTCGGCCTGCCACATGTACTTGCGCTCGGGAAAGTGCTCAGGAATCTTGATCTTGCGGAAGTCCTGGATGCACTTCTCTAGTTCCTCTTCCACAGTCAACTTTTCTTTCGCTGGCCGCTTCTTGCAGGTGCTGGTGTCCCGGGAACTTGCGGTCAGCGTCCGGAGTAGGTCGCTCTTGCGGCGATGCTCGGACTGCTGCTGCTGCAGGAGATGCTGAACGGGGCCTTTCTTGGGAGGCCTGTCCAATGTTTGCACGTGTGTCTGCCGGCTGACCGGGCCACGGATGACGGTGCCTTGCGGGGAGCTGGCCTCGGAGTGGCTCTCCGAGCTGGAGGTGGAGAGCTCGTTGAATGAGGTTCCACTCTCACCTTCGCCTTCACCTTTGTGACCCTTGCAGCAGCAGTCGCAAGGTGGAGATGACCAGCGAGAAGGGCCACCTGGAAAAGAAAAGAGAAGAGTTCAGCGAGGCCTGAAGGCATTTGTTTTCAGGGTGGCGTAGACTATGAGTGTGTTTACATGCACATTCTTAAGCCGATTATGCTTAATATGGGGTCAACGCATTAACCTGTTTTCCTTTATCAGAGTAAAGTCATAAATGGCTTAAGCATCAACTAGATTTTTGCCTAGTACTCTGATTTTGCCCTGCATGTAAACACCTAAAGCAGAAAGTATACTTTGTTTTATTACCTGTACGCTCAAGTACATTTACAGTCAAACGGACAGCCTTGCAATGTATACTTCACTTGAATTATATGCGTACACAGGCGTTCGACGGATTGCGCATTGCGACAAATTGCAATACCTCTATGAGTTACAACCCATATAAACATCTTTGTATACTTTCATGCAAGAGTTATACAAATGAGGATACTTTCTAACCTCTCCACACAAGTTTCTCGCCTGTGTAGGCCTCCATTGTTGCTGTAGCTTGCACACATTCTGAAGCGTGTTTCCCGAAGCGAACTATGGTTCAAAGTTCCGTCGTTACCAATAGAGTTCAATGGGACTTACGATCATGGTTCACCAACGATGGTTTTGGAAAACGCACCCCAGGTCTGTTCTGTTTATGCAGTTTTTCTTCGACTGTCTTGTGAATTGACGCCCCTAGGGCATGATTGCCACCTTGTGGATAAAATAATTACTGCAAAAAAAAAAATTTATGCACATGTGTGACCTGCGCATACAAAGTATGCGCGGTTACAAAAATTTGGCGGTACACGTTCAGTACACACAAACTATTCTGATGACGAAATTTGTAGGGCTGCCCCCTATTAGTCGATGAGAAGAGGCTTTTTTCGACCAAAATTTTATTAGTCGCTTAATCGCAGGAAAAAAAAGTCCACATGAAGTGGCAAAGTCATGCAGTCTGTGACGGACAGATCGTTATGTGGTCTATGTGGTAATTATAGTACATCGGGCAGGACAATGCTCGCCGATTATTCATCAACATCAAATATGGCTTATCATATGAAACGTAAGTAGTAGCAACTGTACTTGGCCGCTCGCTTTAACGTTAACCTAGAAACATGTGGGCTATTCAAGTGTTTGTACGGAGTGTGAAATCTGAATAGTAGCACGCTTACTGCATGACAGCTAACAGCTAACATGGAGGCGCCAGTGCGATCACTTGCACTTAAATACTCCATCATTTATGGTCATACAGATAAGAGTAATACATCTTTTGCATCTGAAGAGTCTACTTTTGTGTGCACTCACAATAACAAAACGTGTTTTTGTAAAATAATGAAAGCAAACGGTGCGATTTCTGCCGTCTCTCTCTGTGAACTTGAGTGCGCCAAAAAAAGTAACCAAAACTCCTCCATGTAAACTTTCCTCACAGACATAAATAAATATATCCATAGAAAACAAAATGTCTACTTTCAAATGAACAAATTTAAATGGAAAACAAACATTCCCAGGTTATGTAATCCATATGAAATGTGCATATGCCGAGATGACGAGTCAGCTTCATCACTGTAGCCGAAAATACAGAAAACACTACTTTATCAATTAATTATTAATATGTTGAAGCAGTATCCTTGCTGTTTTTCCCGATGCATTCATAATCATTAGTTCTGCCGGTGCGCTGTGGCAAGCTTTATGTGTGTGCTTGAGCATTAAAGGTGCATTATTATTAATTATATGGTTTATTAATAAATGTGTGATTAGTCGAATGATCGCTTAAAATGAAAGACTACTAGTCGACCAGAAAAATAGTCAAGGGCAGCCTAGAAATTTGTGTCATGTGCACTGTACACTGTCCCTCGCGTACGCGTAAAAAGTGAAGTATACTTTGGCCTTTTTATTTTAAAGCCTTTGAAAAAAACTTATGTATTTTGATTTTAAATACATTCAGGTTTAGTATTTTGGTATTTTTAAAATCCATAAAACACTCTGTGCCTCTCAACTTCTTCATTAGGCTGCTGATTTCCTGTACCAACCAGTTCAGGCCCCCCAACCCAACCTTTCATGCACATGAGCTGCAGAAGTACGACTCCATCTAGCATTGGGTGAGCAAATGTTCTGCATTAATATGGAATAAGATAAAATCTGATATGAACTGTCCCATAAATGTTGTTTCTTATGCTCAAATAGCATTAAAAAAATCTTAATGTCAATGCAGTCTTAAGTTTCTATGGGAACAAGTTTCTATGGGAAGCTCCTAATGGCGGCTGCAGTAACGCAATGACTTTATCAATCAGCAATTGGCTCTTTTACTTAGAAGACGGGATGTATTACGCCATATTGCGCATTGCAGTTTCTCCCATTCGAAACTAATGGGACTGAACCGTCTTTCTATATCTATAGTCTTTGAACCAACTCAAATTCCAACTGAAGCAAAACAATAAACACAGACCAGATGTGACACTTGTCTTTAATAATTGCCATTAATAATCTGGTATTGAGAATAGTTTAAATTTCACTGGTATCTAAAATTTTAGTATTATAACAACCTTATTTCCAGGAAAATACTATACCACATACTATATAATGATATATTTGTACAGTACCCAGTATTCCTGAGCATTCAGCTACAGAATCCTGTCAGCTCCAGTGCAGAGCTGCTCAATATCAGCAGCAGGTGGATGTGATACATCTGCACACACAGTGAGGCCAAGACCTATGGACAATGACTTGGTGTCAAGAAGGGCTGCAAAGAAGCCACTTCTCTCCAAGAAAAACATTATGGACAGACTGAAATTCTGCAGGAAGTACAAGGATTGGACAGCAGAAGACTGGTGAAAAGTTATTTTCTCTGGCGAAGTCCCATTCCGACTTTTTGGGACATCTGGAAAATCAATTGTCCGGAGAAGAAAAGGTGAATGCTACCAGGAGTCCTGTGTCGGGCCAGCAGTGAAGCATCCTGGGACCGTCCATGTGTGGGGTTGCTTTTCACTCAATTCTGCCTAAAAACACTGCCATGAATAAAGAAAGGTATCAAAACATCCTGCAAGAGCAACTTCTCCCAACAAACCAGGAGCAATTTGGTGATGATCCATGCATTTTCCAGCAAGATCAAGCACCATGTCACAAGGCAAGAGTGATAATGAAGTGGCTCTGAGATCATTACATTGAAATTTTGGATCCGTGGCCAGGCAACTCCCCAGATCTTAATCCCATAGAGAACCTGTGGTCAATCCTCAAAAGGCGGGTGGACAAGCAGAATCCCACAAACTGTGAACAATTCCAAGCACTAATAAGGCAAGAATGAATCACCATCAGTCAGAATTTGGCTCAGAAGCTGATATCCAGCATGCCAGAGCAAATTGCAGAGTATATAAAGAAAAAGGTTCAACACTGTAAATATTGACTTTGCATATTGAATGTTTTGGCCAATAAAAGCCTTTAAAACTTAATGAAATGCTTATCATTGTTTTCCACTATTCCATAGAAACGTGAAAAATACTGAAGCAGCAAACTTTGTGAAACACAAAATTTATGTCACTGCTAGTACTTGTCCACAGCTGTATTAAACAGGGAAATAAGAGAATTGATAATGAATTGATCAAATATAAGATGAATTTAATTTCTGTTGTAAAGCAGCTCTAAAAAAAAAATAGTGCCATTATTTAGCTCAAGTCAGTTCAGAGTTTGTTCAGTACAGATCAATAACTGTGTAAAATTCATCAATGAATGAGTTCAATTCAGCTGTAAGCATCTCTACATAAGACAATAGTGTCGTTATTCCAGAGATGTTCACGAGTCTTTTATCTGGAGTCCGAGTCAAGTCTGGAGTCTTTATCACTGGAGTCTGAGTCAAGTGTTTTGTCACGAGTCTGAGTCCGAGTCGAGTTTTTAAAAAATAAATAAATAAATAAATAAATAAATAAATAAAAAAATATATATATATTCTCATACTCAAATCCTATTTTTTATCCTAGTTGTATTATAAAGACAAAATAATATGATCTTTCTATCATCTGTTTTGTTTGTAATAAAGATCCTATGATGTAAGGGATAATGTATATCCAGCTTGTTACTTTATAATCCATTACAATGTACAAAACTATCATCCTGGCAACATTTCAATACAGTTGCTAAGTGGACGCAAGATGGCGCCAGTGAGTCACGGTTTGTTATACAGCTTCGTTGTTATTGACGACAGTCATTATCAGAAAATATCAAACCTCGGAATGTTTAAGTAAATAGAAAACTGTACGCATGCTGATTGCGATATGTTAAAATTTGAGCTTTAAGTAATAAATGGATTAACATCTCTTTCTATCTCTCTCTTATGGACACATTAATAAAGAGAAAAGCTGCATATACTATGAAAATATTGATAAAACGTAGTAGTAGGTTTAAAGGCTAGATTTTTGCTAGCTGTGTGAGTTAATGTGACTAACTTTTGTGGATGCGATGTCTCATAAAATTTGATGTTGTCGTTCCGGCGTCTTTAATTGTTTTCCTGCATTCTGTGCATCTAGCCGATCTGACATGTTAATAAACTCAAACCAAAGAACATAAGGCACAGTGGCTCCCGTCATGTTTCATGGGACTCTTATGACATTTCAGAGTATACACAGACATAATCAAATTCTATGACAAGAGTCCGATCTACTACGACACGTAGGGAAATATATGTGACGCAGATATTATAAAACCATTCAAACACAACAAAAAAAAAGTTAAGGGTAAAAGACTTGAGTTGTTTTTAAAATATTCACAAGTCTTTTGTGTCAAGTCAAGTCTGAAGTCTATTAAAAAGCGACTCGAGTGTGGGTGTATCTCATACGTACTGAAAAGTGAAGCTGCGGGCTCTTTGATCGCCCCCTAGAGGCTGGATGCAGTACAGGTCATAAACCCCGCCCTCTCAATGCAGACGAATGAGACTTAAGTTAAAACATAAAAATAAATTATGCTTCAAATAAAACTTTCCGAAAGATGGTTTTGGTCATGTAAGGTAGTTGTTATCACGCTGATATATATTCAATTGTTCGTTTTTGTGATAAGTTTGATTTTAGCTAGCAATTTAGTGCTATAGAAACGGGGCGTGTCGTCATGATTCACAGTTGATTGACAGCTCGTCTGAGGACTGTTGGGGCTTCGAGAGGAGATTGAAGATATATAAATAACTATTAATTTTCGATTTCTGTGTTATTTCACAACGACAGAATGAGCTGTTCAGCAGTAAACTGTCCTAACTGACCTACAGGATCTGACGGATATCTAAGCTTTTCTCAGTAACGTTTAATTTGGGCTTTATAAGCTAATTAATAAACGTTATTAGTTAAGATAACATGCCTAACGTTAGCCATGATGGAAAAAAAAGCAGGTGATCGTTATCTGGCAGTTACTAATTATTTTTATGGGTATAAAATAATAATTAGCAGGATAAAACTAATAATAGAATTAATTCTAGAGCACTGTCTACAGCAATCGATCTCCTGTAACATTAGTTTAACCCTTTATTTAAAATTGCAGGACCGTTTCTGACATTTTAGAGTTGTTTCTAGTGGCATATTATATTGAGTTTATCTACTGAATTTGCTGTTTCAAAAATATTATTGCTCTAGAAACAGAATAGCCTATTATTTTATAGGTAGAATTTTAAATTGTGTATAATTTATATAGCCTTTTTGAAATATATATCAATGATGACACAGTCGTCTGGGCGGAAGTTTGATATCGCGACTCCGCCTCCGGGCTCCACTGACGATTCTTTCTGCGCATGCCCAGGCTCCAAACTTTTTTTGTTTGTTTTTTTTTTTGACGTTTTTGCGTAACGTGTCAACGCCCATCGGCGTCCGTTTTGGCTTCAGTTCAATACAATGGAAGGAAGCAGCGTTGCGTCGTCCATCTTTTTTTTACAGTCTATGCTCCAGTGCGACTCGAGTCCGAGTCACTAACTCGAGTGCCCATCTCTGCGTTATTCAGCTTAAGTCAGTTTAATGTTGATTCAGTTCAGTTCAATAACAGTGTCAGTGTTGCAAAATGTGTCAATTTTTAATCAAATTCGTTTCAGCTATGTGACAGAAAAGTGTTATTACTGCAGACTTAGGTGCATCCAGCCACAGTGAGTGTTTTGTGGTAGGGGAAAAGAAAATATATCACAAACTCTGACTCTTTCTTGACCCAGGAAATGAAAAAATGTGTTTTCATCTTGTGCAGCCTAAGTAGAAATGCTACAGTCAAAATACTGCATCCGTTACTGCATGAGAGGAGAGTTTCCTGCTGACATTTTGGAATACTATAGAGTTTTTAATGCTATATATAATAAAACAACCTGCATAACAAATGGGATACTTACGTTTTGATGTCACCACTGGGAAATAACCTGATTCTTGTAAACTTGGTTTACTTGCATTGCAAGGTTATTGGTTTGCATGTTGACCGGGACAAGCAGATTTTTGAGAGTCATCATCGTATTGGTGTGCATGTAAACATGCTCAATGTTTATGGAATACTAGAGTCTTCATGCTTTGCCGTATATATAGTACTACTGGCCACTGTTTTTAAGAAATAGTGTGAGATAGCATTCTGTAAGCAACAATAAATGTTGGCAGAAGCAGGAAGGGAGCCACAGTTTTGAGCTCAGCAACAATAAAAATCAACAATGTTGCTGTCGATGTGCCAGCCCGTCCAATTATATTCAATTATATGAATATAATTAAATTCCTGTATTCTATTATAGACCTATTAAATACCCATTATCAAATTCATTTCCACTTTTTTGAATATTTTCTTCAGTTTTATTTAAAATAAATCCCTATTCGGGCTGATATGAGATGGGAATAGGGCGAAGAATGGGTTTGGAAAAAGACGGATTCAAACTTGGGCGGGTCGTGTCAAAAGCTAAATCCTCCATCCTTTCTCTGCAAGCCACTGTTCCTGTTACCAGATTTTTTTTTGTAATTTTGTTGTCAACCATCAATGGCAGGCAGAGTTAGTATAAATACCCTTTGCCAACAAGATGGGCTATTTGCAGTTTCCAACTGTGGTATGCTGCATTGATTGTCGTCACATTAGCTCATCATATTGGGTGTGAGAAGAATTCAGTTATTCTGGAAATAGTGTTACAGTATGTCTGAAAACCCAAGTGGTGAAGGCTTTGATCATTTTGGCATTTGTGCAACAAGGCTTACTCCAAAAAAAACATACTATGTCAACTACAAAGCATTACAATCAGGAGTGCGAGACAGACAACATTCAGTGTTATTCACCTAACAGAATGAAGCCAATTATACAGGCTGTGTTTTCTAAGGCCTGTCACTGATGAACTATGTCTGTTATTCTCCACCACACTGATCTGTGCTATTTCACAACACTGATCCATGTCAGATTTTTAATTATGCAACCTCAATCCATTTGCATTTAATTATGCAAATGAAAGTTGGGGTGTCAAAAATGATTCACAGCGAGAGTGGCGGCACTTGATCAAACCCATTAGCTGCCTATATGAGTGTTTATGCACAAAGTCAGGGCCACATAGTTATAATTAACTATAATATAAAAGGTAATTGTGCAGTTGTGTCCACATTTAGCAATCTAGATTTGGCGAGCATAGAGCCTCGGTGTAAAATTATCATTTTCCAATGTGAAACACAATAGCGTGGCGCAGAAATATCCTACACTAAGTATAGACTACTAGGTTTTGAATAATTAATATTTTTAATCTTTTTGAATCAAGTCTCCTATGCACACAAAGGCTTTATTTATTTGATAAAAAAGTAAATGTCATTTATTCCTGTGATGTTAAAGCTGAATTTTCAGCAGCCATTTTTTAAAGGGAAATTAATACTTTTGTAAAAAGTAATGTTACAAAAGATTTTCTTTCACAGTTTCCACAAAAATATTAACAGCAAAAACTGTTTTCAACATTTATAATTATAAGAACCGTTATTAATAATTGAGCTCCAAATCAGCATATTAGTATGATTTCTGAAGGATCATGTGACACTGAAGACTAAAGAAATGGATGCTGAAAATTCAGAGTTGCCAACACAGGAATGTTAAAATATATTAATACATATACAAATACATACAGCCTTGATGAGCATACAGGGAAAAACATTTAAAAAAATCTTTTGACCAATAATATATCCAGCAAAGTTCACTAAGGCTGTCTGTTAAACAAATAATTTTTTTTTTTTTAGATTAAGATTAAACCTATTTATGTCATCATTAGATATTATTAACAGTTCAACACATCCATTGCACCTTCAACTGTAATTTTTATCATAGCTTCACAAAATGCCAGCTATAAATACATTCAATTTTTATTTATAGTCTATTAAGGTTTAACATTGTTCACAAGGTGCATAATCATGCAAAGCTGCAAATCCCAGAAAGATGTTGCCGCAGTGAAACTATTTGGTGGCGCTATTGATCCTACACCAGCAATGGAGACCTTGTATTGCCAAACACTGCAATAAAACAGATGTGCTGTGTTGCAAAAACAGACGTCAAGCCTCTAGAGATCTACCACAAGCAAATGTAATGGGGTATAAATATGATTTTAAAATTAAAACTTTGACTCCTTTTAGCAATAACATCAGAGGGAGACAATATGCCAATAAATATCCATAGTCCTCACTTTATTGGGACAGTAAGAGGCCCAACAAAAATGACAGGAAGTTGCGTTTCTCATTATGTGGCAGAGTCTGCTCTGGAATTCATTTGTGTCACTCAGTATAAAAGGGACCTTTGATCGATGAGTTGAGGCCTTGATAATTGGTGTTTTGAAAAATGGCCCGACTTGGCAAAACAGCTAAATCAGCCGGTGGCCAATTTTCTTGTACAAACGGAATTAACAGGATGCGGCAAAGTAGTGTTGACAAATGCCAAGCATTTAAAAGCGCCTCAGTGAATAACATAGTCGGTCATGGGTAAATGTTGGATAAGTGCATTAATGTATATATTAATACTGAATAAATTTTTTTGCCCTTCTTTAAAGCCCTTCGTTGCATGCTTTGTGTTTGTGTGTGTGTGTGTGTGTGTGTGTGTGTGTATTAGTGGGGCTAAACTCTCCATCACTAAGCCTTAAAAGGTTAGAATTATCCACCTCTATAGTTTTCATCATTCTATGGAACAAAAAAGGAGAATGGCTTAAGAATCCTTGGAATATAGTCATATCTTGACCACTTTTATAGTGCTTTCATGTTTTGTTTTTTTAGGTTCCTTTTTGGAGCCTAATAGACAGGGTCACTTTGAACTTTTGTTCTACAAAAAGTGTTTGAAGATTCTTCTAAAATTCTCCTTTTGAGGTCCATGGAAGAAAGAAAGTCATACAGCTTTGGAATGCTATGGGCATGAGTAAATTATTACTTTAAATTTTAGGTTATGTTTTTCTTTAAGACAATTAACAGACAATGCATCATCTATGTTGGTTTACTGTAGGCTTTCCCATTAGCGATTTCGTTGTGTTTCCATCCCAGAAGTGCATGTAATAAGGAATGTTAGTAACGAGAATCCTTGATCGCTGGACTTGTTAAAAAAAGCTCTTAAGTGATAAATACATTCTTTTGGAGAGCTCTTCTATCTCTGAAGGCTGTGCACTTGCTCACAGAGTGCACAGGAAACGTCCACAGCTAATTAAAGCCTTTCCTGTGCATTAGGGTTGGGCAGTATAACTAAAAGATGACATATTTTGATCCTATTCTATATACTCTTACTCCCTTTACCTTGGGGCACCAGCTAAGGAGTTTCACATTAACAGTAAGATAACAGTCAAAGATGATTGTAAAGATGAAATAAAATTACGGGAGAGAGTTTGTCATTTGACCAATCTGAAGCATTTGTGAGATACTGGTAACTTGTAGAGCCTCTTCTATATTATCAATACAAGGAATACATAAGTATAAAAAAAATATATATATATAAAAAATTAAAAAATTCAAAAAGATGAAGAATAATCAACACGACTACTTAATGAATACCATGAATGACAAAGTGCATAAGATGCATAAAATACAAGTAATTATATTGGGGGTGGTAATGGCAGTGTTATGCTAGCTTATGGAAAGATAAATTGTTTTAACTAATAAGGTAAATAACCTTATTATGCATCAAACAAATAAATTAAAGTTAACTTATCAGCTATTGTACCTCTAATGTAAATTAAAAAATAACGATGCACCAAAAAGGGGTCCTAAAATCTGGAACACACAGATGAGGCCCTGACATGTGTGCAGAAGGTTCTTAACAATCTGGAACACGCAGACAAAGGTACCTTAAAGTGAAGGTTTGCTCTCCTGAGCTGGCCGGAGACTCAAAACTTGTATCTGTCTCACCAGGCGGGAGACTCAGAACCGAACGATGTATCTGTTAATGTCTCACTGGATGAATTGGAGACTCAGAACGGCATTGTAACTGTTATCATCTCACCTTAACAGGCCAGAGAATCAGAACAAGGAGTATCTGTTGAAAGAGTACATTTATCCCTTTCCAATGAGGAAAAAATGTTGCACTACATATAGCTGTCACTGAAAATACTTATTTCTCTGAGTAAGTATAAAACAAATATGTTTACATCAGTTTTAAGATTTCCAAACACAGTTATGAATGGATTTGGATGGATTCTTTGTTTCAGCCAGTGCGCTTGCATCCAAAGGCTCCTAAATATTTCTTATGGTTGTTGGGATTAAACCATAGGGATTATTCTCAAGATGGATGAAGGGCAGATACTGACTGTGGGCCAATGAGAAGTTCTGTCCTTCCTGCTCTTGAGGTGTCTGTCTGATGTCCTATAGCATCCTTATCTGATGGTGTGCTAGTCCAAGATCCAATCAAAATGTAGCAAACCTTTCTGCACTGTTGCAGTAAGAGAGGTGCCCTGCCATTAATATCTGGGCATTGGAATGTGGTGAACAGCACCACAGGAGAAAGGTTTGTTACATTATGATTGGATCTTGGTATACTAGCACATACACTTAGGAGCGGTTTCCCGGACAGAGATTAAGCCTTGTCCTAGAATAAAATGGCCCTTTTAAACCAGATTAACAGAAATCTGCTTTCTCTGTCATAGTTTAAAATAGTCCTAGACTTAGTATAGTCCAGAGTTTAATAAGCTGATTTCCTGGAGGAAGACTAGAGCTACTCCAGGATTAAATTGAGGCTTAAATTAAACCTACCAGGAGGCAGGTTTCAAAGAAGACACATGTATCATTGATATACACTTTATGTGTATATATATATATATATATATATATATATATATATATTTTATTTTTTTTTATTTTTTTTTTTTTATTTTTTATTTTTTTGGTGCTGTTGACTTTATTTAAACAATTTATTTGGATTTAACACCATTGTTTGAAATGGTTACTAGAACGCACTTGATGTTTTCATATTGAAATAACATGTTTCAGTCAAGTAACCCAATCAAACAGGACTTTCACTTCCCATCATGCTTTGCACCGGCTGAATTGGGAGAGTAAATGTTGAAAAAATGTTATTTTATGCATTTTTTAGAAAGATAAGAATATGGAGAGACTTCTTACTGTTTAATGTTCTATTATGTAAATGTTTTTGTTATGTTAATGTTTTTTGGAGATTTTTTGGACGTTGTGGTGAAGTGTAGAGCTTCTGCTTGGGTTGAGGATCTGCTAACAAGAATTGCCTTTTTTATATAATGAAGCAACCACTATGATAGTGCTTTGGATCAAACCAGTATCATTTCTAGACTGCCAACACCAATTATCACATTGTGTAAATAGTTACGTTTACTTTGTTGCTATGTAAAGGATGAAACAAAAGCATTAATAATCATATGATATATATATATATATATATATATATATATATATATATATATAGAGAGAGAGAGAGAATTCATCTATTTAAAAAGAGTTACAAACAGACAAACAGATTTCCAGGCATTTTTTTTTTTTTCACAGCTGATGTATTTTGCTTGCTTTAAAATTAATGTCTCTTGTTTAGTTTTAGTTAAGTCTGTTTTGCTTCCATTGTTTTCCTTGGATTTGCTTCTGAGTTCCATGCAATTTTAAGCTTTTCTTGGTTCATTCCATGTTTTACAGGCAACCTCTCTCATGCTAATACAGATTAGCACAGTTGGTTTTAAATTAATCTAGTTTATTTTAATTCAGGACTCAATAGTCCAGGTTTTAGTAATCTACTTAATCTGTGTTTCAGAAAGCCATTTTTTAAACCATTATTAACTATCCTGGCTTAATTTAAACCCTGTCCGGGAAGCCTTCCCTAAATGGGTTAGTTCACCCAAAAATCAAACTTCTGTCATTAATTACTCACCCTCATGTCGGTCCAAACCCATAAGACATTCGTCTTACCATCTTGGGAACACAAATGAAGATCTTTTAAATGAAATCTGAGACATTTCTGTCCCTCTATTGACAGTCGTCACAACTGATATTTTGACAAATTAAAAAGTTCATAACAAGATCGTAAAACTAAATCACACAAATTGAGCAGTTTAGTCCAAATTTTCTGAAGAGACACACTCGTTTTATATGCTGAACAGGCTGAATTTAGGCTTTTATTCACCTATAAACATTTGTAACAGAGTTTAAATTAAATTAAATTCAGCTTAAATTGGGAAAACTTTATGGTGGTTACTTAGGTTTAGTTTCTCTGTATGTATGTGAATTGATGAGAAATAAAAACAGAGCATGTTTTATTTAGAATTTTGCCCACTATGTTCACGATCACTTTGTAAAAATGTGCAAGCAGCAGAGTCGCATATCTCATCCTGCTGTTAAGACGTCTCATGCAACATCGATGCACTGTATGCTAATCAGCCTTTTGGTGCTGTTTGTCCCAGTCTTATGTCTTGTCTCAGGCCTAGTAAAGCAACTCTGAGTGACCTGATCTCAGCTTGAATTACTCCATCCAACACACACACACACACAGTCACACATTGATCAGGGAACATAAACAGAAGCTCAACCGTACCTGCTTGACACACGAGAGCAAACCTCATTGTTTCTTGCGGAAGCTCAAACGTGCTGCGTAACAAGCGAGAATGAAGCTTTTGGTTGCTCTATTACAAATAAAGCACATGCTATTCCCACAAATTCATCTGAGGCTGCAATCGTGAGTGACACAAGAAAAGCTCCAGATAAATGAGATAATTCATGCTTCAATCTAAAACAAAGTGTCCACATGCCATTGACAGCTGAGCCTCAACATTTTTACAACAGCTGACAGGGGCACCACCCCGTCACAGCTTCACACCCTCCGTGTGCCAACCATCAAGCCCCGATCAATCTGCTGTTCTAACACACACCAGCCCGATCTGTCCACCCAAACGCCCAGCCATCCATCTTCACTCGCTCTTTGGCTGTATCAATACATCAGACAGAAGGTGGAGGTGTCTGAGCTATTGGACCCCGATTGATTCTTGTCATATACTTTGGCAACATGCTGAAAATGGCAAGGTAAGATAAACTTCGACACTGCCAAGAGAGCAAATAATCCCTCTCATTATCAATTATTTAGTTTGCTACTGTCATATCACTGATGCACTTTTTTAATGATTTAGGACATTAAATTTAAGAACCTATTAGCAATGCTTTTTTTAGGTGCCAATAGTCTCACAAAACTTATGAGAACTGCCAAATTAGATAGGACGATACAAACATTTGAAGTAAAAAATTTGGTATCATTAAGATCACAGTCACAAAGAAGTCTCATTCTCAGCAAGGCTGCATTTATTTTGTCAAAAATACAGTAAAGACAGTAATATTGTGAAATGTTATTACAGTTTAAAAGAAGTATTTTCTATTTTAATATATTATAAAAGGTAATGCATTACTGTGATGGAAAAACTGAATATGTAGATGTTTTGAATTAAATTCTAAACAATACATTTCTATTATACAATATAAAAAAAAATTATTGTCTACTGTACGATAATTCCTAAATATCATATATAATATGTTCTAAAGTAATATGAATGTTTAGATAAGATTTCATTGGCCTGTTTTGGATAGTTTATTATAAGTGTTTTCTGTAAAACAATGCAGTTCTATGATATAATATAAAACATTTGTATTGTGTACTGTGCGATAATTCATGCATGCATGACATTACTAAACCATGTAATGTGCACACAAATGGTCAGGCTGCCAGGGCAAATGCAAAAGGTACCAGCATCAAATGGACAAATGTGAGCATCAATGAGCTGTACAGCTACACTGGACTGATATTCCACAAGAATATGGTGAAGGTGATCTCAATGACTTCAAGTAGGGACGTTTCTTCCTCTGGTGCATAAAAACACCAAACACCTTGGGAATGTGAGTTATGTGATGTTCACTTATATATTTGAACAGGATTTGTTTTCAGGTATGACTATCAAAATGTGCCTTTGGCCCACATTTATATTTGGATTATATTGTTAAACCTAACTTACCCCAGACTTTTGAATGGTAGTGCATCGCAGTTTCCACAGAAATATTAAACAGCACAACTGTTTTCAACATTGACAATAACAATAACTCAGCGTTGCCATAACAGGAATAAATTACATTTAAAATATTAAAAGTCTCACACAAAATGTGCATTATGTGTATGGGTAAGGAGCATGCTAGGCCAGTCCTTGAGGGGGCTGACTGTGTATATTGTGAAAGTTATGAGTAAGTATGAGTAAAGTATGAGTAAGCTCCGATCCTGCTTGGATCTCTTTCTGAAGGATGTGAGTGGCCCAGGCAGCGTGATGACTCAGGTCATGGGGATGGCAGGTCGAGTTGGCAGAGGTCCTGAGGCACTTCAAGAGCTCCGCCGGGCCACAGATCTTGCCCTCCATGCAACCAAGTACACAGCCCGCTCCATTGGCCATTCAATGGCTGCTTTGGTCACCATGGAGTGACATGTGTGGCATAATCTAACAGGGATAAAAGAAAATGATGAGGGAGAGAGAGGGGTACACAGGCGGTACTTCATAGCACCCCAAAAGGATGGGGAGTTGCATCTGATTTTAGAACTGAAGGGTCTGAACTGTGCTCTTCGGACATACAGATTTGAAATGCAAACTCGTGTTGCAAATTCAATTCAAAAACTGGTTTGTGACAATAGATATTAGCCCAGTCAGAAGAGTTAGTGATGTCATGCCATATGTTGATGTCATATAAAGCATCTGGGACTGGGTTGATCCTCAAGAAGAGAGGGCTTTCTCCCAAACAGAGAACCACCTTTCTAGGGGTAGTATGGGATTCGACCATGATGCAGGCACATCTGTCTCCTGCACATGGATATTCGATCCCAACCACTGTGAGAGACATCAAGCTAGGCCAGAAACTTTCAGTTCTAGAAGTGCAGAGATTTCTAGGTATCATGGCAGCAGTGGCCAATGTTATTACATTGGGCCTGCTGCACATGAGACTGTATGAGTTCTGGCTCAAAAGCATTCAAAAGTTTTCACCCTCTAAATTATTCTTCCAGGGTTGTAGAGGTCATGAGCTGTGAGTTAGGTGCTCTTCAGCTGTGGAAGAGGCCATGGTTTCTGAACAGGGGCCAGGCACTCTAGGCGTGCTGTCGGGAATGCTGCTTTTGTAAGGGCAATTTATATTCTGAGGTGAAATAATGTGGGAGAAGATATCCTATTGAGGCAGGGGCTGAGGCCCAGGGAATGGCGACTCCATCCTCAAGGGGTGGAGTCCATATGGCAGAGATATGTTAGAGCAGAATTTGACTTGTTCGCTTCCAACGAGATGATCACTTTCCCCTCTGGTTCGCCCTCACGCCATGGTGCAAACTTGGCTAAGGCTTTGTCTGTATGCCTTTCCTCCAACAGCTCTGCTCCCAGGAATTCTAGCAAGGGTTCAACAGGGCAGAGTTCACTTCCTTATAGTGGCTCTGTTCTGGCCCAAGTTTGGTTTGCGAACCTAGTGTATCTCCTGTACGGAATTCCCTGGGAGATCCCCGTCCAGAGAGATCTTCTATCTAAAATTCAGGGGATGGTATTTCATCCCTGGACAGATATCTAGAAACTTTGGGTCTGGCTCTGGAGGGGTACCAGCTCATATATTCTGCTCTTTGTATGCCCTGAAACGGCAATTGTTAGTATCATGTGTGAGCGATGTCAATTAAACCCAGATAACTGCCCTGTTGGTACAGTGGTGGAGTTTCTTCAAGAATATTTCTCAGCAGGATTGGACTCTGCTGCCTTAAAGGTTTACGTGGCCACTGTTTCTGCTAGTCCCATACCCTTAGAAGGTTCTGTTGGGAGGCACCCCTTGTTGTCTTGGTTCTTGAGCAGTGCCAGATGGATGAGACCAATCTGTCAGTAGCGAGTTCCCTCCTGGGACCTAGCACTGTTCCTAGGGCCCTTAGCAGAACCCCTATTTGAGCCCTTGGGGTCGGTCTTAGAAAAAAAAAAAAATCACTCTTAAGGTAGCTTCACTATTAGCATTGACTTCACTTAAAAGAGTATAGAAGAGTAGCAGACATCCAGGCCCTATCAGTAGCCTCCTTTTGCTTAAAGCTATACTGCACCCTAGACCAGACTATATCCTGAAAGTACCCTCTGCGGCTGGTCACCCTTACATAATATATATGTGCTGCTCTCCAGACACATTCATCAGGTTTTACAGTATGCGGATTCAACCCCAGGGTCATGAGTGCTTCAGGATTGATCCAGGAATCAGTCTCAACAATTGTATGTGTAGATCACACAGGCTTCTGGGGCAGGCTCTCTTCACGTGGCGTCGTGGTGGTATTCGTGTTCCCATAGCATCAATGCCATGACACAACGTCAAAGTTCCACTTCGGAGGGTAACATCTGGGGTTACATATGTAACCTGGTTCCCAGAGAAGGGAACAAGATGCTGTGTCACATTGTCACACCTCGGTTACGCATGTGTGTCTTCTTCATACTATTTTTAACAGTGCATAATTTACTGTAGTGAATTAGCATGCAAGAATGCAGCACTTTTCAACATTTAGCTACCAACAGATTTAATTTTCTTAATATCAAGAATGCATTATGACATTGCATTATTAACTTGCATTTTATGCATATTAGATCTAATTAAATGCTTTATTTAATGAGTATTTCAGATGTTTTGTTTGTGAGTCAGAGCATGAAAAAGTCTGTATTACGTTTTGCTACTTGAAAGAAGAATGTTTTGAGATGATTCTAACATCAGCCATCTCTTTTAAGTCAAACTCAGCTACAACTGAAGTGCTAGAATGTGTGTGTGCGTGTCAGCATGCTCATCCATGTGTCTTTTATTCCTAGCAAGCACCAATACATTCTCCATACACAAGACTGCCTCAACTGCTGAGCAATATGCCAACTGTCAGCCAGGCATGCTGTGTTCTCTGTAGTGATGGAGTCATCTTAATTAGGCCCATCTATTTCTGGCCTTGAAACCGATGACATATTTTCCATTTAAACTTTGCTTAATAGTTTTATATTTTTGAATTATTGCTCATGTCTTCTTGACTTAGATACACAAAACAATATTGTTAAATACTGTGTGTTCCAGAGATGAAAGAAAGTAATTCATTTGATACATTTTCCTTGTCTTATTGTGCACAATACATCAGAAAAAAAATGTTGGTTAATTTTGCATAAAAATTGCATAAAAATTTCACACTTGTCAACCAAACACCTGCCTTCATTCTGGTATGGAACAGGCACTTTTCAAGATCCAATCAATTCTGATGGATAAAATCAAGTCTAGTCCCAAATGTTTTGCATTCAATATCCATACTGTGCTATAAGATAGAGTAAGAGATTTCAGTAATTTCATAAGTTTGTATCATGAATATCAATACACTTTTTATTTAATTAATATGTTGAACAAATTTGTATTACCACAACAATCAGATCCTCTTATGTTTCAGAAGGATTTATGGAAATCAAACCATCACAATCAGTGTTTGGATAAGAGTGTAATCTTCAAGGATCAAATCTTATCTTTACAACTACATAACGACAAAACTAAATCTTGTCATTTGCATGGGATTTTCTACGGATCACAAGTCAAGAGAAATTCTTTTCAAGAAAAAAAAAATAATTAAAAAGATGTTTTTGAGACAAAATAAGGTAAAATGCTTTTGAAAGTGTCCTTGGGACTATAATTTACTGATGCTGCAAGAAATTCACCACAAAAATGTAGGAAACACAATTAATATTCTCATCAAGTTGCCTTTTTTCATTCAACTATCCTGAAAGTCAAAAAAATTACTTCTATTGTCTTTGAAATGTGGTAAAAGTGTACTGCCGAATGTACTGACAAGCATTTATGACTAATTAAAATATACTTTAATGTAATTTCTATTGAAACTTGTATGTTATGTATTTAAATATAATTTTAATGACACATTTTTGCGGTTTAGTACATTTAACACATTAACGGTAAATGTAACCAAATAACACAATACAGTTAAAATTATAACTTTACATGTGCTTTAGTATGTTAGTCAATACACCAAAATAAGTGTACTTCTTTAAAGTATGATTAAAATGTACTTTACAGTACAACTTTTAATTTGACATTATAATAAAGTGCACTCAGAGATGTATACTTACTCATCAAATGTATTTAAATAAAATACAAAATACTGCTGTATTTTTTTTTTAAAATTTACAAATAATTTGTAATTTTAAGTAACCTGCTCTGTCTCGTCTGTCGATGTGTTGTCAGTTTCTTCTTTGCTCCGCGATGTATTTTCCACTCTGTGTGGCGTGACAGCGCCACGGCTTGTCGGACAAAGTAACAGTAACTAAGGGGGGCGAGTCTTTGCGAAAGGTCAATTAGTTTACAACAATGATGGCTGTTGGTGAAGAACTGAGATGTGTAGATTCCGCCATCGCGTCTGTTATAGAAGATATCGACAGCGCATTAATTTTAAAAGAGGAACAGAGGACCGTGATCAAGGCATTTGTCGATGGGAAAGATGTGTTTGCCGTCCTTCCTACGGGATTCAGCAAAAGTTTGATTTATCAGCTGGCCCCGGTGGTCGCTAAGAACAGTTCTGTTGACAACTATGCGTCGCTCAACATACGTCACTTACTCTGTAGCTCTGATTGGTTGTAGGTCTATCCAATTGAGGTCTTTCCTGGATCGGTTGAAATACGCCCCCATAATCAAAGCCCAATGGAGCAGTATCAGACTCATATTCGAACTAGAATTGAGTATGACCACGTCAGGCTAGAACTAATCCTTTTAACTGTCAAATACACACACGTTTATGTCAAAAACAGGCAGGTCAGATAAACACAGTCAGTTATGTCTGTGAACATAAACAGCAAGAAAATGCATGTGTATATTAGATCTGTGTATTAAAGTGAAAGCAACATAATATACAGTACCTACTGCTATATATGCTATTAATATGAATCAAACAACAAAATAAAAACCAAAAATCACTCACTGCTCTTGAATGAATAACTTGGTAGCTTTAATAAGAATACATTTCTTACTTGAATCTGGTGAGGAGATAAACATGGCAGACTGTGTACAGCTCATTCAGGGCGGGGTCTATGCTAATAGGGCAGAGTCCGTCAGCGGTCGTGGGTGGGGCCTAAACATTTGCAACTTCACAAAAGCTACAATCTGCAAATGGCTTGTTCTGAGACACTGCTTAGTACTTACTGCCACTCGTTATTCCATTTCTGTTCATCAAATGTCTGTAAAATTTGTTCAGTTGTTGAATCTTTATATGTTCATACAAATATTTACATTATTTGTTAGAAATAAAAGCAGTTGAAAGTGAGAGTATGTTTTTCTGCTGAGTATATTTTTTGCCACAAATTCTTGTATACACTATAAGCGGACAGCAAGGAAAAATAAATAAAAGCATTATGATACATCCGCTTTAAATTTCCACCCAATGTTTTTTTAATAGACTTCATCTAGTCTGTCACCTTCTGCCAAGGTCTCCAAGTGCCTCTAGCAGTGTTCACATCTGTCGTGGCACTTACGATGAACAAACATATCGGCAAGGCTTATTCATCTAACTGACCACTGGAAGAAAGTGTTGATGCTGCATTTACTGCTGCACCTGCAGATCGAGTCCGCCGATAAACAATGTGACAGCACAGGAAACTAGAGCAGCACTGAGATCTCCCTCCCCCTCTCCCTGACTCACTCCGCTGAACGACTGTGCGGTGGGATCAGAGTCACAAAATCAGGAAAAAGACACGCTTGCTTGCTTAATAACTGAAGCAAAGTGAAAGTCTGAGAGGGTGATGGAGGCTGATAAAGGGTGATAGGTACTGGATCAATACTGTGCATCAAGAATAAATCTTCTTGTCATGGTTCCAGCCTCACCCCACAACCAAACCCAGATGCTTATCTTAGGTCTATGTGCTAAAGTGTTCAGTGTGCAGTGAACAGTTACATATAAAGAAAGAAAAAAAAAAAAAAAACATGGCTCTTGATGAAGACTGGAAAATGGACAACACGGTAGTAAATCCCAATTTTTATTTGATTTTTTAAAATAAAATAAAATACAAATATTAAATGCTAAAGAAGTAAAGACATCTTTATATATATATATATATATATATAGAGGAAAAATTATAAAATTTTATATTATAAAAGAGGAAAATATATAAATGGAAAAATTACTTTTGGAAGCCAATGAATTAATGGAAAAGAAGAGCCAGAATGTGTTCATCAGTGTAAATTCACCTTTTAAGTTCCATATAAAGTTACACAAGTTTGGAACAACATGAAAATAAGTAAATGATGACAATTTTTATTTTGGGGTGAACTATCCCTTTAAAGCATGGTTGATTCTGTAAGAGCAGGTTTTCATGTTGTCAGTCTCATTTTAAAGGAGATACCAGTTTACCTTATTTGTATGTAAACAAGAAAACCTGGATTACGAGCAAGATCCAGGAATTGGAGAAAGCTTAAATGAGACGGCTGCAAAGAGAAAATCAATGGAAAACGTATTTAGAAAAAGCTATCATTTCCAAATAATATCACTATATATTCCAAAGTTATCTGTGGGTGTGTGTAACATCCACTAAAGCTCTGATATAGACTGGTATAGTATACCTAAATTGCACGTCCTGATTTTGCCAAGTTAGACACGTTCCTAAGTCATATTTTGCTGATCCTGGAACAACATTCCTGTCCGAAAATTTAATCTTAACCATATCACTACCCTAAATCTAACCATACCCATTAGTTATCCCTAACATCAGAGGGAAATGTTAAGTGAATAACACTGATGTAGAAGCAACTAACCCTGGCTGTAAGCCTAAACCTGACTTGATAAAACTTGATAAACTGTAAACATGTCCCTCAGATTTGACTGGTTGATTGGAATGTTGTTCTAGAGTCAACAAAGGGGTTGATCCAGAAACATGTTGCACTTGGTAAAATCAGGTTCTGCATATATTATACTGTTTTAATATGTTCATTGAGGTTCACTTATAATGTTAACAAATATTTTTGCAAACAAACATATGTAAAAAAAAAAAATAATCCAACCTTCATTCTGACCCTCTGTCTGAAATGATCCGTTTTTAAGGGACGGTTCCTAAACGTCTTATCAGTATACAGCCACTCTTATAATTGGCTAACGTCACTGCATAGGAAACAGTATCAATGGCCACTCGCTATTGCAAGTAAGTGTTTTGAAAACATTATCCATATAAAACTGTCATTTACAAAGCATTATGAAATCGTTTACTTAACGATTTGGGATGTAGCTGCTGTCAGATCCAATACAGCCAACTGCTTCATCTGTCAACAAAAGTTTCTTTGCGAACTCTCTATTACACTGTGCCTCATCAAAAGAATCTGCAATCAATATCTCAGAACAAACATATAATCCTCCGACACAATCTAGGATGCCATTAAAAATAAGCCACACTGACGCTGGTATCCCGTACAGAGACGCATACGAGCTGTTTAAACTAGACGTGTCAAAAAGGGAACGTTCCTTTATGATTCTATCTACTCATCCATTTGTCCTCTTGTCAGCAGACTCAAGTGCATGGAGTAAAGTGAACACATCTGTTTACTGTATCCAGTGTCTACGGCATCATTTATCATAAAGCAGCGGCTATTTGCACTAAGTGAAAATAGCATATTTTCATAGCAATAGATTCTGTTTATACCATGTAAAATGATCAGTTCTTTGCAATTAGAGTAAATAGTAATTAGATGCTATCTATACTTTATATTGGCAGATACTATTTACACCTCAGTATTTTTGTATACCTGTATACCTTGTATACCTCAGTATTTTTGTACATTAACAGGATGCAATAATATCATAGAATGTAAATTATTATATTTATTAAAATTATTAAATGGATGCTGCCTTATTGGGGGAATGAAAACCCTCCCTACACCTTGCCCTAACCCTACCCGATAAACACTTTTAATATTATTAAACACTCGTTCATAGTTTGTTTCCACTTTTAGAACATTATTTTCATTTGTATTGAAAATAAATGCGAGCTCGGCAAAAGACGGATTCGAACCCGGATCGATCATGTTAAGAGCCAGCTCTGTGAGCCTCACTTGCTACTGTTGCACCACTAAAGATTCTGGATTATATGTGTCTTTTTTAAAACAGTGTCAGCTGTTAAGCTACTGAACATCAGTGGGTGCAATGATGTAAAACAATGCGTCGATGTCTTGCTCTGGATGCAGACATATGCAAATGCATTTGCCCATGTGACGTCACAAGTCCCCCAGTATCTAAACAAGCTTTTTTGGAGATGGATTAAAAACATGCTTTGTTTATAATGAGGAGGACGTTTTAAGCTTTGAAACTTGCAGGATGTTTTAATTGTACAAAGAAATCTTATATGTCAAAATATTTCTCATGTCATGACCCCTCTAAATAATAATAATAAAATAACAATTAAAAATCGATAAACACACAGAGATAAAGATAAAATATAGCTGCGATCAGCGATTATCGTAGTTCAAGTGCTTTAAGGTATTGTTTTATTTAGCAAGCATGTAATCACTTAGATCGTAGATGGAAAAGATCATTTTCAGCCAATACAAGCAGTTTACTAAGGAAATACATGGGTTTTAAAGCTTTTTTCACTTTTGCAACAGTTAAAGCGCCAGCTATGGCCCGATGCCCATAAAAGTTTCCATGCTTCTTTAGAAGCTTATGATGCACGTGCAATCGGGGAAGAAAAGCCTTAGTCGGGGAGGTGACCAAGAACCCGATGGTCACTCTGACTCCACTCTGTGGAGAGAGGAGAACCTTCCAGAAGAACAACCATCTCTGCAGCACTCCACCAATAAGTCCTGTATGGGTAGAGTGGCCAGATGGAAGCCTCTCCTTTAAAAAGGCACATAATAGCCTGCCTGGAGTTTGCCAAAAGGCACGTGAAGGACTCTCAGATCATGAGAAACAAAATTCCCTGGTCTGATGAAACAAAGAATGAACTCTTTGGTCTGAATAGCAAGCGCCATGTCTGGAGGAAACCAGGCACCGCTCATCACCTGGCCAATACCATCCCTACATTGAAGCATGGTGGTGGCAGCATCATGCTGTGGGGATGTTTTTCAGTGGCAGGAACTGGGAGACTAATCAAGATTGAGGGAAAGATTAATGCAGCAATGTACAGAGAAATCCTTGATGAAAACCTGCACTAGAGCGCTCTGAACCTCAGACTGGGATGAAGATTCATCTTCCAACAGGACAACGACCCTAAGCACACAGCCAACAAAGGAGTGGCTACGGGACAACTCTGTGAATGTCCTTGAGTGGCCCAGCCAGAGCCTAGACTTGAACTGATTAAACATCTCTGGAGAGATCTGAAAATGGCTGTGCACCGACGCTCCCCATCCAACCTGATGGAGCTTGAGAGGTCCTGCAAAGAAGAATGGGATGAACTGGACAAAAATAGGTGTGCCAAGCTTGTAGCATCATACTCAAAAAGACTTGAGGCCAAAGGTGCCAAAGGTGCTTCAACAAAGTATTGAGCAAAAGCTGTGAAGACTTATGTACATCTGTTTTTTTTTTTTTTTTTTATAAATTTGCAAAGATTTCAAATAAACTTCTTTCACGTTGTCATTATGGGATATTGTTTGTAGAATTACAAAAAAGCGCTATGAATACTTTCTGGATGCACTGTATGTCTAACAGCGTCTGCTACTGACTATAGGGAAGCACAATGCATAATGTAATATATATATATATATATATATATATATATACGTGGTACCATGATAGGTTGCCACCTGTGCAATAAGTCCATTCGTGAAATTTCCTCACTACTAAATATTCCACGGTCAACTGTTAGTGGTATCATAACAAAGTGGAAGCAATTGGGAACAACAACAACTCAGCCATCAAGTGGTAGGCCACGTAAAATCACAGATTTTGCACAGAAGCCGCCAACCGAGTCAATAGTTACAGACCTCCAAACTTTGTGTAACCTTCAGATTAGCTCAAGAACAGTGTGTAGAGAGCTTCATGGAATGGGTTTCCATGGCCGAGCAGCTGCATCCAAGCCTTACATCACCAAGTGCAATGCAAAGGGTTGGCTGCAGTGGTGTAAAGCACGCCGCCACTGGACTCTAGAGCAGTGGAGACGTGTTCTCTGGAGTGACGAATCACGCTTCTCTGTCTGGCAATCTGATGGACGAGTTTGGGTTTGGCGGTTGCCAGGAGAACGGTACTTGCCTGACTGCATTGTGTCAAGTGTGAAGTTTGGTAGAGGGGGATTATGGTGTGGGGTTGTTTTTCAGGGGTTGGACTTGACCCTTAGTTCCAGTGAAAGGAACTCTTAATGCTTCAGCATACCAAGACATTTTGGACAATTTCATGCTCCCAACTTTGTGGGAACAGTTTGGGGATGGCCCCTTTCTGTTCCAACATGACTGCACACCAGTGCACAAAGCAAGGTCCATAAACACATGCATGAGTGAGTTTTGTGTGGAAGAACTTGATTGGCCTGCACAGAGTCCTGACCTCAACCTGATAGATCACCTTTGGGATGAATTAGAGCGGAGACTGCGAGCCAGACCTTCTTGCCAACATCACTGCCTGACCTCACAAATGTGCTTCTAGAAGAATGGTCAAAAATTCCCATAAACACACTCCTAAACCTTGTGGAAAGCCTTCCCAGAAGAGTTGAGGCTGTTATAGCTGCAAAGGGTGAGCCAACTCCATATTAAACCCTATGGATTAAGAATGGGATGTCATTAAAGTTCATGTGAACGTAAAGGCAGGCAAAACTTTTGGCAATATAGTATATATACATCTATACATTATTCAGAATGAAATCGGCTGATACCGATAGTTTGGTTTTTCTTAAGGAAAAAAAAAAAATCTCTCCCAAATGTTGCAAACTATACAGGGAACCCTCTCATTAGGTACACGACAATATTAGAGGTTACAATTAACAGCAGAGGTATTATACTCAGCTGCTGTTTATTTTCAGATATAATAATTATACTCAAATAAAAACTGAAATGTATAAAACTTAGTATCACATAAGGCAGTTTTCATAAGCACTTGTCTTCATGGCAAATTTGCACAAACAAAATCTGTTTTATTGACGTCATTCTGTGGTTGAAACACAAATAAAGTGATTACATGAGACATATTGTACATCTTACCAGAATGTATCATATTTCAACAAACCTTTGATGTTCATTCACATTTTTTGAGATATAACTTGTATTGAAGAGGAAGAAAATACTCGTGCTCAGCGCTGCCGCCTGATCTGAGGCATTACAGCGATCTGACACGTCACATTTAAGAGCGTCAAAACACCATTTATTGTTTGAATTTCATGATAAAATGGACAGAATTTGAAAACTTTAATTGCTTGATAGCAATGTGTGCTGTTCAGGTCTCACCTGCGATCGCGCGCTATCAACAATTGTGACGACGGCGTAAATGACTGGACATTAGAGCATACGACACTTGAAGTGAACAAAGTTTACAAAGAGTAAACTTTTGTCCACACTTTTTGATTATCGTTGTTGTAACATTTTTGGAAGAATGCGCATCCATCGACTGAAACATACATTATCTGAACTCTGTTTGTCCGTTTTAGATGTTGCTATTTTAAACAAACCATATAGATGTGTCGTCGTTAGAGATGGACCATGGTGCAAGTGCGTGCCGAACCGTAAGTGGAGAACGGTGCGATTTTTTACAGAGAACCGTTGCACCCCTAATCTATATATATATATATATATATATATATATATATATATCTAACTGAAAAGTGCTTACACAAAAAGTAACGCAGTTGTTGTTGTTTTGAAGTTTTTTGCTTTATGGAAGTACAGTTCCTAAACCACTTTCTGAATACGTAAAGAGAGAATTGTAATAATGGACAAGGACAGATTTTTATGAGCCGCTGTCAGTCACAGAGCTTCAGTGAAAATGACACCAGCAGTTTCTCTCTTGCTTTTCTTGTCATACTTGCCAAAAAAACTGGCCTTGAATTTTAAAAAGAAGTAGGAGCCATGGGGAAATCAGTGGCGTGATTCTCCTGGGACTCATTAGTTGTGGCATGTACAACACAAAAATTCAGGCAAGGGTTTGAAGAGGATGATGCAAGTACCAGTGAAGGTCTTAAAATATGCAAGTTGGATATTAATTTTATCTTTAACTGAGCACGAGCAATATGCTTGTCTGCAGCTGTGCAAATAAACATACCTATTGAAGCAAAAGTGTATCTCAAGCTTGAAAATATTTCATGGAATATGTCCAGTCTTTCAAATCTTTAAAAGATAATTTACGCTAATACTGGTTTGGAAAGGATGGAAACTGCCACCATTTACAAAAATGCAATTACGTTTTTGTCCACTAAAGCACATGAGGTGCTCCTTTTTGAAAACATTTTCTCATGGCTGCAAGGCTTTATGACTTTGTTTTTGTAGACTAAAGACATTTCTCAGACCCCTTTCCAACCAAACAGCCTTATGGGAGGTTAATTCCAACAGAATAGCACATTTTTGTGCTGTTTTGTGTCTCAGAGTCAGGGTGTTTTATCATTAACTCTATTTCACAAGTATTCAATGAAAGTTCCAAGAGGTCTCAATTTTCTTCCTAGCAGAGGTTTCAGTAGCCAATGTGATTTTTAGAGGTAATAAAATAAAATATGTCTGACCCTCCTAAAATCTGTACCGAAGGGGTTTTGTCCTGTATAGGATCTGTAAAGAATAGGGGAAAAAAAGTAATAAACTGTGCAATAAATGCAGCTTTAGACTTCAGCACAACAGATATTTTGACTGTTGTCATGACAATCTGGATGAAAGCAATAGGGTCTAAATGTTGACTGTTGTCCATTAATAGATCACAAGAAGAGGGCAACAGAGCAGAGCAAAAGTAAAAGTCCCATTCATTTTGTCCATAGAGAAATGTATTATAAGTTTTTCTATGATTTTCAAATATATTAATTAGAAATATTTTCAAATCAAGATGTACACACTACCATTCAAACGTTTGGGGTCACTGTGTTTTTTGTTTGTTATTTTCTTTCAAAAGAAATTGATACTTTTATTAGCAAGGATGCATTCAATTGATTAAAAAGGGCAGTAAATACAATCTGTTACAAAACATTTCTACTTTGAATAAATACTGTTCTTCAAATGTTCTGTTCATCAAAGAACCATAAAAAATACAACAGTGTCGTGGTATCCACACTTCATTAAACAGCACAATAACTTTCAACTCTGATAATAATAATAAATGTTTCTTGAGCACCAACTCAGTATATTAGAATGATTTCTGAAGGATCATTTGACACATTTTGACACAACAGTAATGATGCTGAAAATTCAGCTTTGCCATCACATGATTTGATTTTATTTTTTGATAAAATATAAAGCCTTGGTGAGCAGGAACCTTCTTTCAAAAACATAAAAAAATCATAGTGACCCTAAACTTTTGAATAGTAGTGCATATTTTGATTCATCTCAGAGCTGGTTTGGTTCATGGCTATTGACTATTTTTTGAAAGAGACTTATTTCATTTATTCATTTTTTTGAAACCACTGTGGAGAAAATGAATACTTTAAATATGATTGCTGAAAAACATGGGTGGTTACTGTTATGCTATAGGTGACCTCGGCTCTATTTGCTGTAGTTAAAAAGATTGGTCTCCATTGACTTCTATTGTATGAACCACAAACATTATTTATTTATTTATTTTTTATTTTTGTATTCTTTTGTGTTCCACAGAAGAAAGAAAATCATTCAGGTTTGGATGGTGTAACAAAAGGAGTCCACTGAAGGCGAGCGTAGTGAGAACCCAAGTGCAGTTTTTAATGAGAATAATCCAACACATAAAAATGAACAAAAACAGGAACAGGAACATGGAAACTGACGTGACTTGACATGGCTTGGCTTGGCTTGGCTTGGCTTGGCTTGGCTTCACTGGACCAGACTTGGACTTGACCAGACTTGGACTTGACCAGACTTGGACTTGAACAGACTTGGACTTGAACAGACTTGGACTTGAACAGACTTGACTTGAACAGACTTGAACAGACTTGATCTGAACAGACTTGACCTGAACAGACTTGATCTGAACAGACTTGACCTGAACAGACTTGACCTGAACAGACTTGACCTGAACAGACTTGACTTGAACAGACTTAAAAACAGACACTGACACTCACCAAAAGCGGGTTACATATAAACAATACATGACAAAGGAACATGGGGAAGACAAAGACTATAAATACAAGAACTGATGGAACACATGACAAGGACAACTAATGGGGAAGTGACACAAGGAACAAGAGAACCAATGACCAAACAGAACTGAAAACCACATGACCAGAAACAACCAATGAGAACATGACACATACCGTGTGTCTCAATCAGCTCCCTAGTTCAGTAGTCAGGGCACTGATCAGGGTATCAGCCACATTCACTTTCATTATATACTGATTCACGACCTAGGGAGCTAGGGAGCTGATTGAGACGCAGGGATAGACTAAGGGAGAACATGAGGATCAAGGGAAGCATGACAAAAACAAGCAACATGAAACAGACTACAAAATAAAAGACATGAAATCATAAACGTGAACACCAAACCAAAACACCCGTGACAGATGGTGAGTAAATGATGACAGAATTTTCATTTCTGAGTGAATAAACCCTTCAATGACTCAAAATCATTAAATTGTAGTTTGTTATCTCAAAAGCACCTCTTGTGATCAGCCGGTTAGTGGGTTGCAAAATCAAACCAAACCATTAGCAAAAAAAAAAAAAAAAAAACATATGAACAGAATCTGGAAACTCTGCTATTTCCACTTTGATAAACATCATCTGCTCTTCCATGTCTTCACCCCCAATCCCAGTATGTGGTAGGTCATTAGGTAGGACATATTTTGGCTCTCCCTGACTTCTCCGCTCAGAGATGAGCAGGCTCTTGCAGACTTTCTCACAACGTGACAGCTTTTCACACATCTGCTCTTTTGTCAGGCTTCAGGGCTGCTGAGTTCTGCCACACTAGATTGCTCTCACCATGGCTTGGCAGCTGAAATCTTCATGTAGTCACAACATGCTCTGTTCTGCTTGGATAAACGTTGTACTTGGAGAAGAAGATTTTTTTTTTTCCCTTTGTATAAGGAATCAGTTTTGTGAAAACATGCAGTATATTATGTAATATCTCATATATTAATCAATATAGCCTACTCCTTGGTCATGTCTTTCACACCTTCCTTTGAAGATCCAGCTCGCCATTACTGTGACTATAGCTCATGGTAAGGTATTTGAACATCCCCTTAACCCCAGTGTTCACGGATACGCTAGGCAAAGACAATTCTGTGCTTTTCCGTACCGGTTATTATTCTTGCATACCAGCAGTTCTCACAGTACTCTCTCTTTCTCTGCTAGGCATGGCAATCTGCCCTGTCGCTCTCCCTAGACAAAGACTGTTAGTCTCACAAGCCACTATCGATATTAAATGTGGTGCATATTGTAGGGGTTGCACCGACTATTCGACTAGTCGACTTTAATGCTCTAAGCTTTAAGCTTGACGTCGACTAGTCGCGCTGATCATGTGACGCTATGAGTTTAGCAATAACATGGCCGCATCTAGGGCTGGGTATCAAACTCGATACTTTTTAGGTCACGACCGAATTGCCTCGATACTATCGAGTATCGAAAAGTGTCTTGTCATTCGGTACCAAATTTCGATACCTCAGAACGGAGCCGGGGAGAGGGGGCAGAGAAATGCTTTCGCTGTCTCATTGAGCAAGTAATAACGTTGCACTACATTGTTATTTATATCTAAATATATAAAACTATGCGTGCAAGTGAATTAATGGTTTCACTTTCAGTTTATCACCGAAAAGGATGGGTGAGAGTAGAGATACTGTACTACAGATACTGTGAACAGAAAACAGAAGTGTCGCACTGCCTGCAGAAACAACGGGACACGCAATGTTTTTTAGACTAGTTATGGATAGGTACAACACACAGCAGCTTTACATCAGCGTTCGTTCCTCAAGTCTATGGAAACGCGAGCACAGGCTCTGGCTCCAGAACGCGAACAATTCTGCTGGAAAAGGGGTATCGGCATCCTCCTGATACTGCCATACTGCGGATAATCCACGGGTAAAAAAATAATATTCCAATTAATTGCGGGTGAATGAGAGATGAATTCTCATTTTACGTTAAGACGCAATTCTCTCATTTCACGTTAAGACGCAACGAACGTGCGTCACTCTTACTTTCACTTTGAACTGAACGTATTTCTCTTCAGAGAAAATCAATCAAGGAAAACGTGTGCCTAGAGCACCTCCTAGTGGTTATTATATAAAACACAATGATATTGCTTTATAACTTAACAGCTTTAACTAAAAATATACACAAGCTTAACTAACAGAAATTATATAATTATATATCCAGCAATGATGTAAGGAAACAGAGACAATTTAAGGTTTAAGGGAGTAAAGCCTCTTTTTAGGCTGTTAAGGAAATGAAATTAAGCAAGGACTTTTAAATAAATTTTAAATAAATGTTAATTTATAAGCAGCCAACTTCAGTGTGATAAGTTACCATATCATCATGATTAACACTGAGAATTTTAATAATTGTAATGTGATGATCAGATGCAGATAATTGGATAAATCGGAGAGTATCATTGGACGGTTGGTGAGTGGATGCACAGACTCAATTTGCACAATGAACATGGGTTGGAGCTCTTTATTTTGAACTCTCAAAGTGCACCAAATTAATGAATTTATTTTTTTATTATAATTATTATTATTATTATTCAGTGCTTCCCACACATAGACTTTACTTGGGCGGGCCGCCCACGTATAACAACGGCCGCCCAAGTATATTCGGAGACACATTTTTGCTTTTATTATTTTTATCCTCTTATACTTTTATATCCGCGCAAGATAATGAAACCATCCGCGATCGATAAACTAGTCGTTTCATACCTGCTCGTTATGTGTGCGTCAGAACTGTTTACTCCCGCTGACATTCCCACAGGCGCTGCATTTTGCAAAGTAACTAGGCGGCGCTGTTGCGCTTTAAAAGTGATTCTCAATCAATGAAAAGCGCAGATTTATGCCAAGTGATTGCTAATGAACTCAAGTTGATGAATTATTACAATGTCTACTTTATGGCCTTTATATAAAATGTTTCAGACGATTGTAAGAATCTGAAGGATCAGCCTGCAATAGTACAGACATTTCAAAATAAGAGTACCTGTGTATTTCGGGCTTGTTTGTAATTAAAAGTCACACGCTAAGTTTTTTTCTTTTTCTTTTGGGCATAATTGGTATTTTGGTTACACAATAAATTGTATTTTATTTGATTTCCATTTAATTCATAGTAAATTATTGTAGTCTCCCCCACAGGAAGAAAAGACTAAGAACATTATTTGACACATATATTATTCATTTTATAAATTTTACTAGTAAAATCTGTGTCTTATTCACTGAGAGAGACACTATATGACAGCAAGGAGAACATACGAAAAGGTGAACCATTTAAATGCTGTAATTTTGCATAATTTACAATGCATAATAATGCATAATATTAGTATGTAATTAAATGTAATATGCTATGTAATTAAAATTAATTTCAATAAATAAAAATACTGTTAAAAATCACACATTATTTGTTTGTCACATGAAGTAGACCATTTTTGTGCCGTGGGTAATAGGAGGATTTTTCGCCCAGCTACCACCGCAAGTATATTTCAAACCTGTGGGAAGCACTGTTATTATTTTTTGAAGAAGAACAACAATTGCTGAGTGATTTAAAAAGATCTGCAGAGAGCCTCACATACTGATTTTTGCATTGAAAACTGAACTTTAATAAAACTATTTGCACTGATTTATTGTGTTGGTTAAATTTTGTTCATTTGTGCTTTTTTTATTCCTTTGTGCAGTGGCTCAGGAGATCTTTGAGTCTGTTAAAAAAAAGTCAACAATCTTAAAATATTGAACCAAAGATTTTTTGAGGTAATGTAATCTTGCTAAAACAGATTTTATAAAATTGGTATCAGAAAAGGTATCGTTCAGGAATCAGTATCGAAGTGAAGGTATCGGTATTGTATCGGTATCAAATATTTTTGAGCGATACCCAGCCCTAGCCGCATCGCAGACGACAACAGATGAGGAACCTGGTGGGTCACTGCAGAAAAGCAGCAGTGGCACATCAAGTGTTTGGAAATATTTCACTAAAGATGAAGCTAGTACAAATGTCACTTGCAAAATATGTAAGTCTGTCCTGAAGTACAACAAAAGTACAAGTTAAATGCACACTCATCTGAAAAGTCATCCGCTAACGGCAGACGAGGAACAATCTCGACAGCAGTCAATTAGAGACTTCACCAAACTCCCTGCTGAGTCAGAGAAAAGATGACAGCAAATCACCAGTTTACTGGTAAATTTCATTGTCAAAAACATTTGACCATTAGCTGCAGTGCATGGAGGAGGTTTTAAAGATATACTGCACTTTTTTTTAACCAAGCTACGCTGTTCCATCTTACAGCAAATTGTGGAACACTATCAAACTCCAGAACGACATCCTGCAAGAAAATATTGTGGAGGAGATGCAAGGCCAGACCGTGTCACTAACAACTGACTTGTGGACATCCTCCACCATGGAGCTGTACATTACAGTAACGGCACAAAATCGGAGGTATGGAAACATTTTAAACTAGTTGTGGGGAGTGACAACATATGTGTTGGCTTTGTCTCGTGCATTAAATGCGGCACGCTGCTCGCCTATGACAGCAAAAACACAACGACAAAAAAACAACGGGGACTTCTGAATAAACAAGTGCAGTTTACATGCTTCTTCCTTGTCCTATTATTCATTAAGATAATAATTAATAAATGCACGCACAATTATGAACTTGATAAATGTTACAGATGTTTTACTATGCACAAACAAATGCCTTTCAACTTACATGTGCAAAATTCAGAATTAAATGAATGTGCTGCAATTTGTACAAAAAGAGAGTCTACGTGTTTTAGCCATTAACATTAGGCATGTGACGGTATCAAATTTTCATGTTGCGATTAATTGATGAAGCTTTTATCACGGTATACGGTATTATCACGATATTAAAATAAGTTGCAAAACAATTTTTGTCAGTTTAACAGGTTTAAGAACTGAAATTTTCAAACAGATTAAAATGCAAAAGAATTAGGCTATAACAAACAACAGATAACACTTTATTTAATGCATTAACTATGATTGAGCAATAGCTACATTTGTTACAGAAAGTGATATTTTTTGTTAATGTTAGTTTAGAAACACAACTGATCATTGCTAGTTTTATCTCAGGTCCATTAAATAAGTTATTTTGATTTTAGTAATGTTATTAAACAGTAACTAAGAAATTAACATTAATTAATAATAATTAATACTTTATAAGTATTTTTATTGTCAGTTTAGTGATGTAATGAATTAACATGTTAACTAATGAAGCTGTATGTTTTCAAAGTTTTACTGAACAATAACAAATAATCAGAACATTTCTAATCATTAGGGCATGTTGTAGTCCAGATTAAAATATAAAAATGTTTAGGTTTGAAAATAAATATCCTTTTAAGTCTTTTTTAAGTATTCAGTATTTGGTGCTGTGATGAACAACACTGAGATTACAAAAAAAGAATGGCTGTTTGAAGCATTTTAAAAACTTCACTAGCGCAGTTACTTTGTTTGCACGGTTTCCGTGGTAACCGCTGCACGCTGCTGTTCCATCAGCGCCCTCTGCTGTCAGAGAGTGAACGTGCACTTTCATTCAGCTCGTCTCCTTCACTCGTTCCGCCATGTGCTTCTCGTGCACGTTGGGATTGTTTACATCTGAGCGTGTGTCCTTTTGACACAGAATACAGCGGTGTTGTGCATTTTATACGATTGATGGGTAAAGTATTCTTAGTTGCCTTATAAAAAATTAATAATTGGTAATAAATTATTATTTACGGTATTCTGAAGTGCCCATGATTACAATATCGTGCATATTCATTATCGCGATTTATCGCATTACCGAATATTGGCACAAGTCTAATTAACATTTAGTTTCAAGTTTGTTAAGTTTTGTTTTGAAGAAAGATTTTTTTAAAGTGAATTTCGTTTAGTATAAATTGTATCTTAATTTTAATACATTTTTCATCAACCAATTGCCTGGATTTAATACATAAAAGCAATATAGCAGACAATATAATAATGACAGGAGGCGCCGGCGCACTGCGGTCACACTTACACCATTTGAAACTCGTAACACACGCTGTCACCGAATTTACAAATGCACATCTTGCTTGTTGCTCACACACATATTATGTTGAAATAACAATATGTTGAAGTAACGTTATTAATAAAAATTAATCTTTAAGAATATTTGTTTGAATGCTGAATGTTGTTCAATTTAATACAATTAAAACTTTAATTATGATAATTAAAATAATTGAAAATTTAATATTGAGTGGCCAATTTTTGCTCATTTATTAATAGTATTTATAATATATATATATATATATATATATATATATATATATATATATATATATATATATATATATCTGCGCAGCTCCCCCCTGTAGCCTAAATGATCTCGCACAGCAGCACCTGCGTTAAAAAAAATCTGGCGCCGCCTCTGGTTATAACGGCCCATATATTAAAAATGGTCGGGTTTAAATCGGGCTTGTGCTCATAATTACAGTGGACGTGTCGGGCCGGATACACCCTACAATTAGCAATAAAAACTGGCTTAGTCCTACCTGAAGACTATTGATGCAGAAAGAAGAGTTGTCAGCCACTTTTGCCACTCAGCGGTGGCCACTTGTGCCCTGAGGAAACAGCAGGACAGGGTTCCTACACATTTTCCATTTCAAAATTCCATACTTTTCCAGACCTCCTTCCAAACGATTTCTGCCATTGGTGAGCCTCGGTCTCCTTTTCTATGTTTTCTCTGCTTCTTGTTTGCCCTAGTCCGGGTCCTACAGTCTTTCAGTGATTTTTAAATCAGTGTTTGATTGTTGAAATGAAGTTTTGTATTTAGTATTCAAGTCTAGGCCCTTCTCTTCTTTTGTTGGGGATTAATCTACAAGAACTAATATATTCCCTGTTTAACAGGGTGGCATAGTGACTTAGTTTGATTCCTTTTCCAACCACACAACTCGCTACATAAGAGTAAATATTTAATTTGTTTAACATTCTGTTAATTCAATACATTTACTTCATAGACATCCTTCTCTGATTTTTCCATTCTGCTCTCTGTTTGTTCTGTTGTCGGTATTGGTTGTTGGTATCGGAGCATTTTATAGAGTAGCCTATGAGTACGAGTAGCCTAAACAAGTGCAGTATTGCAGTTTTCCTAATATTTTAGAAAATCATAACTTTCTAAACATATCTGCAAAGTCAAAAGAGGTGAATAAGGTGACGTGTAGGAAGTAAATAGTTGCAGGGGGGTCTGGGGGCATCCTCCCCCAAGAGAAGATTTTGCATTCTGGTGCACTCTGACAAGAAAATGAATAGAAAAAAAATGCTTCAAGTAAAAAAAAATAAATAAATAAATAAAGTATTGGCACTAGGGCTGAGCATTGACACTAATTTCACAATTGAATGCGATTTTGATTCAGAAGCTTGCGATTTGATTTTGATTTGATTACCTTCAATTCAATATTGATTAATTTGGGGCCTATTAGGTACAGGTCAATGCAAATTTCCTCAAAGAAAAAAATCTCTGTCAACTGATGCTGTAAACTATACAGGGAAACACAGCTGCTACCTCTTTATAATATTAAAGGTTAAAATTGATTTGTAAGCTACTTACATATAGGCTAAATTACACATAAGAAAGTTTTTATAATAACATTAAAATACATTTTTACTGACATAATTATTTTTCTACTTTTATTTTATGTAGGCCTAAACATAAAACGGATTTATACATTCAATATCGAAGCACATGTTAAGTACAAATACAATGAATATTCAATAGCCTAGTGTGCACATATTTAGCAAAATGCTCCTCTCGAAGTTCATTTTTGTAGCTGAATAATGAGTTTTTGGACATTGAATGGCTTTTCTGCTGTAGGCTAAATGTGACATTTTTATAAGCTGTTTTATTGACGCCTTTCTGCAGTTGAAACAATGATTGATCGATTACATGTGACATGATACAGATTTCGGTAAGTTATACTGTATCTTTCAACATACCTTCAGATGTTAAATCATGTTTATTTTGTGTTGTAACTAGTAAACCGGAAGAGATGGTCGGTTCATGAGCGCTACAGCGATCTGTCACACCAAGAAAGATCGCGACTCAATCCAGTCTATGGGAAAGTAGCCCATTTTCGATTCTTGTGAGAATTTTGTGACACACACACACTCTCCCCGAAAAAATAAATATAAAAAAAAAACTCTTCGGATCTACACGATTCACATAAATGACGTATTTTGATTCAAAACGGCGAATTTCGCCGTAAAGTGACTAGTTTGCAGGTATGATAAAAAAAAAATTAAAAAATGAATAGAGCCAATAGTCTGGAAACACAAATATTTTTCCATACTCTGATTTCTTTTTTCCATACTTTTCCAGACCTGGAAATTACTCAAATCAAATTCCATACTCTTCCAAACTGCATAGGAACCCTGGCAGGAACAACTTGGCATAAAACCCAACAAACTCCAGATTGACTGTGCGGACCACTGGAATTCCACATACGTCATGATCGAGCGTCTGTTCGAGCAAAGGATTGCGGTGCAATCTGTGCTCGCAGATGAAATTGTCACCAAACCAGCTGTCCAAAAGTCACTCGCCATGAGAGCATCACAGTGGGAGCTGCTGGAACAGTTGATTCCAGTAGTGCAGCCTTTGGCCAAGGGCACTGAAATAATGTGTGGGGAGTTGCATGTGGGGCTATCTTTTATCTTCCCAGTCATTTTCAACATGATCAGCACCACTCTACGCATTGAAGAATCTGACATGACAGCAGTACGTGCCTTTAAGAACACTGTTCGACGGCAGTTGGAAACACAGTTCAAACTGGAGTCCGACAATCTGACAGAATCCATCCCCACTGTGGCCTGTATGCTCGATCCCTGGTTCAAACATCTTCATTTCATCCCAGTGAGTAAAAGAGAGGCCGCCCACAGCCACCTGAACAGCCTGCTCCAAGATGTGGGAGAGCCGCTTGCAGCAAAAGGTGGGTCTGCTGAATGAAACTGCGAACATTTGTTTGAAAATCTGTAAAATTATTAAGCAATGTCATGTATTTTTTGTGTGTGTGTTATATAATGACTAGGTGGTCCCCAAGGCATACGTTTTCCTTGATTGGTTTTCACTGAACAGAAATGTAATTTTTAAAAATGAAAGTAAAAGAGGCGCATTCATTGCACTTTACCGAGAAATCAGAGTTCAGTCTCTTTATTAAAATCATAGAAACATGTTTATTAAAATTATTATTTATCTCTAATTCACCTGTAATTAATTAATTGAAATATTATTTTGTATTACTTGGAAATAACCACAATCTGCGCATACTGTAGCTAACATGCAGGTATGCTGAATTTAGCTAATATACTTTTCATCCTAGGTGATGATGTACACTGAGAGGACACAGTTGCTAACGAAGGTGAGGCAATAACTGGGAACAATTCCAGACCTGAACAAGATTTTGAGCAGCTTTTTGGGCCACACTATCACAGTGGGAGGAAAACAGGAAGCTACTCCACAGCAGCCGAAGAAATACGTGAATATTTTTTAATACCGCACATTCCCACCACGGAGAACCCCTTGCAGTGGTGGGTCCGCCACCACGACAGTTTTCCACATTTGGCCAAGGTTTGCAAAAGCTATTTGGCTGTCCCAGCTCTGTTCCAGCTACAAGCATCCCGAGCGAGAGAATTTTTTCACTGGCTGGGAATACCATCAGCTGGCAACGGGCGAGCCTCCATCCAGCCCATGTCGATGCCCTCATATTCTTACATGCAAACCAGGATCGAAAAGTAAAAACTGTGACTGAGCAGGACTGTGACAGTGAATAGGCTTACAGACTATATCTTGCATTAATGTCATTATCACGCTGACACGTGCATCAATCATTTTTCTTTTGTTCTAAAATGGGATACTGTTAATGTTGCATTGTTACCGTTAAGTTGCAACCAAACCGGTCTCATGGGAGAGACGTACCCGTGGGCACGTTTTTGCGAGACACAAAATTAGGTACCGGCACGTACGTCTGGCTGCAGTTTCCGACAGAAACGAACGCTAGAGGCCGGTAAAACGTCAATGAGCACTTTGGCTCGTTTTCACGTCGTTTCATAAAGCCTCGTTTTGATGTCTCCTCGCGCAATATCATGTCACGACTTCAAAACGCTTCTTACCGGAGTGCCGGATTTGTAAACAAACGTACTTTGGACTTTCCGGCTCTACACGTTTCGCTTTTTCTGGCCGCAACCAAGCTTGCTCGTTAGCTCGGCCAATACGGAGTTGGACTTACGACGAGGAGTCGACTCCCCCTGCCTGGGTACGAATACCGTGAAAGGCGACTGACTGGGGCAAAAAAAAAGAAAAAAAAGAAAGAGATTTAAACGAGCTGAAAAATGGTACACGATTGCGGACGCTTCTTACGTCACGTTTGCTTTTGTTAATGCCATCGGGTAGGGCTGGGCGATATATCGAATGCTTTTGTCACGCGCATTTCGTCAGTAAAGCCGGTTCCCTGATTACCACTAAATCGCCATCACCTGCTTTCAAATTGAGCACTATTTAATAGACAGAGCCGTAGTTCACTTACAAGCCACGCAATATCGCGTTCAATATCGACAAAATATATCAATATCGACAAAAGCATTCGATACATCGCCCAGCCCTACCATCGGGTAGGTTTAGGCGTAGCGTCGGTGGGACGTTATTTTAAATATAAACGGAGCACAAATGTCAAATCAAGAACCGCGGGCGATTCGTCTAAAAAGCAACGTCATAAAAACGTACCGCATTCACCCTATTATCTGCTCCGGCAAAAAAAAATAAAAAATGGAACATGCTTTTAGCGCCGCTCAGTGGACATTTCGCAGTGAAACTGCAACGATATGTACTCACTGGTACGTATTTCGCGACTCGCGAAAACGTGCCCACGGGTACGTTTTCGCCATGAGACCAGGTTGGTTGCGACATGTTATGATCTGTCAGTATAAGTTTAATTGACTGCTAATAAATCAAAAATTGTGTCATGTTGCAAAGCATTCCCAGCTCTTGTGTTTTTATTAATGACGTCATCAGCGACTAGTTGACTCTAAGCACATAACAGTCGACTTCAAAAAATCTGAGGTCATTCAACCCCTAGCATATTGTAGCTTATTCTGACTGGGAACCATCCATTCAGATATGAGGGAGCTGTCTGACCTACATACAACACCACCTTCATGCTTCACTAAAGATTGCATGTGATCATAAGAGAGCATGAGTGAATGGACATCTTGTCAGCTAACAGCCAACAGAATATTATATATATATATACAAATATTAGAGCTTTTTGAGTTTACATATATTGATTTATTGTTTTAAGATTTATTAGTTTTAGTAAGTATTTCTCTTTATTTGGCTGCAGTAAAATAAACAAATCAAACCATAATATTTGTGTTTGTATGGGGAAAGGGAGGAATTCAAATTCTTCTTAAGTTTTGTCTTTAGAACAAAACAAAAATAAAAATATATGAACATTCTTAAGAAATGTTTTTGGGAATACAAAATATTCTTAACTTTATTCTTATTCTTAGTTAGAAAAACATTTTTAAAAAAGATTTTTATTTTTAAGAATATTTAGTGAATCCGGACCCAGAACATGGAGTCTATAAAATGCAAAGTCAAAAAGCGAGTGTTGGCATTTTGTAAATCTGCAATTCCAGTTTTCTTCTCATTATACAGATATCACTGTCTGTCATCTGACAAGGGCATAACCCAATGTGCTCCGCTCAGAGGAAGTGTTTAATGCGTTTAAATCTTTCAATGGCTGCTGTATACTTGGCAGCACATAGATGCCAATATGTTGCACACTCATCCATAATGCAGTGCATTTAAAAAGTTCTGCAGCAACACAGTGGTATTAGCTAAATGATGTGTAACCCAGTTAAGTCAAAGCCGGGGGGTTGAAAGCACTTGGTTCAAACTTTAGCATGTCAAAAATTCTATTGTGCAAAGCAAGCAAACTTTGACTGGGTAAAAGAACACAGATGAGAAAAGGTGCTAGATTTATGGTTATATAACTGCCTTTCCTTGTTTTATGTCCTTCCATTGTGCAAACGCAAACGGCCCAGAAAGACTCATCAACTCCTCCCTCGGATATTCAGCACAGCTGACAGATGTTTGCACAGAATAAAGGTGTAGAACATAGATATTCCTGAGAAATAAATGGCACAAGGCAGATGTTTATATGAAGTTTTAGTCTGATTTCTCAGAAACCCCTGTCCACTTGCCTCACCACCAGATTGTCATACTGGCATTCATTTCATTTTGTCAATTCCACATCGTACAGAGCATATATGTCTAGTCCGTAAAGGGCACCGCCTAAAGCCATGTATAAAACAAATGGAGTGTTATAGGGTTAGATTTATATACACAATTATACAATGTCATCAGCTTAAACTCTGTGCAGTGCAGTGCATTCAAAATGATCAAATTATTCGAACTTCTGCCTGTTCACTGTGAAGGGAGCAGTGAACACTTTGTAGGGACCATGAATTGGAACGCAGCAACTCTCTTTATGACTCCCTTGTGGATCTGGGCTGTTAAATGGTGCCTAGCAGGTGAAGATCTTTAATCTTGTGATTGGCAAATGGCATTGCTATTACCTGACTGATGGGACAGAGAATCGATAATGAAGCAGTGCTAAATGGTGAGCTGCACTCTACATTTTACGTGAAGTAATCATTGCTGCATTTATCCTCTGCTGAAGGAAAAAAAAATCAAATGAAGTTGTTGCAATCATTTTAAATAATTTGTTAGATCTGTTAGATTTTTGCTCAACAGCCTTATTTTTCCAGTCTCCATCACCTTGAGGCCAGATCTAAGACTTTAAGTAGCAATTTTGAATTGAGAAACAACAACGGAGTGTCTTTAAAAACTCTCTTTTGTGCAGAACTACTTCTTCTCAAATCTCAAGTGGACAGTTGTGACCAAGCCTCCGTTACTAATTCTACAATGTCACGTTAGATCTAGTGTTGAGTCACTTCACTGAAGCTTATTGAATTATGTAGAGTATTATGGTATTATGAGAGAGAGATCGAATAAACAAGTGTATTATCTGCATCTGATATAGTATTCATTCTTCAGGTTGATGTCCAAAGAATTATATCCATTATAAAAAATTAAAAAAAATCAGTTTGAATGTCCACTGAGGAAAGCGATATCTTTGTCTTTGCGCTTTTAAAAGATTTCCCATGAAAGAGCTAAAACAACTTCCTTGTTTACAACCATTGCCTTTCGATTTTGTACTGACTCACTCATAAAAACAGTCTTTGCTGCCATCTAATGGTGTAATAACATAACTTTCAATGAAGTCGAAATCAAAATCACTAACGGACCCTTTCTCAATACCAAATATGTCATATTATTTATAAAATTAATATTTATTGAACAATAATATTTAAATTAACAGCAATAGCCATTAGAAAATAGGAAATAAACACAAGCAAACAATTCAGTCAAAAATTCAAAAGCAGCGCTCTAGTACAGGATTTAAGTTAAATATAACCTAAATATAAAGTTATGAAACTTAATTTTCCCCTTAACCAAAATCGATTTGCTCTGGAACAAGCACTAGATTAATAAGGCCAAAGATTGCCCGTTTGATATACCCTAAATTAATTATATCTCATTTAACCACTACCTACATGAGAGCCAGCAGTAAATTCCCGAAGGACTGGCCGAGATGAAGCTGTTCTCGGCGGATACATGATCGCTGAACATCTGCTGACGAAAGCATCTAAACAAAATGTAAAATAGGCGCTATGGTTATTTACAGTATGTCACATATTTGAGGTCTGAATAACTACATTCTCACCTACAAAACTACATTTCGTGACCCAACAGCAGCAGTATTTGTAAAAAAATATGGTGGATTTGTTCGACCACCATGACAGTCGCTGCAAACGGAGTGATACAAACGGTTAAACGGTTCCAGTGCTAATAATGAGGGAATATCGCACAGCTCTCAGCTTTTTTTTCTTTTTCTTTTTGAGCTTGGGTGAGTAAATGATTGAATTCTTGAGTGAACTATTCCTTTAAATGGACCTTCACTGTAGACCTTAATGAGTGGAGGACCAAACTGAGTAAAGGGCCAGACAGAATCCATTTGGTAAGAAATCTTAAAATAGAAAAAAGTATGTCAGAGCTGTTAAATAATTTAATGACTGCAGACATTGTTATATTGGTTATCTTCTCTACAGTGGAATGAGTTCGCCTGTAGCAAGATTGGAAGAAAAATGACATGGTTCTAGTGTCTTATTTTGGGAGAGTTGGTTGACAGAGTGCTTGTGTCAATGAAATTTCTTTTTGCTTGATGTGCTCAGGCCTAAACCACGAGTTACTGAGACAATGTCAGTGTTACATAACGGATAGATCTTGGTATGTTGGGTCTAGAGTTATAGATCAAATTTTGTGTTCATGTCTACAGAATATAAATAGTATAACATGAGACACAGAATCTTAAATATGTGTGTTCACTGAAACGTATGCTCAAACTAATTATGGCTGCGGTTCTGACCAAGGAAGTCTGTAATACCTGGAGAAAGCTATCCGTTTGTCGCATTCCCATTCATGGCAATGGTGAAATTGGGCACTGGTAAAACATCTACTAATATGAATTGATGACCCCTTGGTTTTAGCACATAATACTTCCTGGCATCTCTGTTTAAAAGCCTATTTACACCAAATGCAAATGTTTGCAACAACTTTGAATCAAAAATTTGCATTCATTATGGACCTATTAGAGACTGATTAAATAAATCAGAAAAAAAAAGAATGACAAATAAGAAGCTCATTAGAATGAGCTTTTGGAACCAATATTCCAGACAAAACTTCTGGAACACAAGGAACATACAGTGCCCTCCACAAATATTGGCACCCTTAGTAAATATGAGCAAAGGTGGCTGTGAAAAAAAATCTGCATTGTTTATCTTTTTGATCTTTCATTCAAAAAATTCACAAAATTCTAACCTTTCATTGAAGGAAAAGAATTGAAAATGAGGGAAAAAGCTCATTATGAAATAAATTTTTTTCTCCAATACATGTTTGCCACAATTATTGGCATCCCAAGAAATTCTTCTGAGTAAAATATCACTGAAGTATATTCCCATTCACATTTACATTTTTTAGCACACCAGGGTGACTAGGAGCATGAAATTGTGCAGCCATGACTTCCTGTTCCACAGGAGTATAAACATGAGGAAACACAAAGGCCAAATCCCCTTAATCATTCATCACAATGAGAAAAAACAAATAATATAGTTCTGATGTGCAGCAAAAGATCGTTGAGCTTCAAAAAAAAAAATAGAAAATGGGTATAAGAAAAATTTCCACCATCAGGGAAATAATAAGAAGTTTCAATCAACTAAAGATGTTACAAATCTGCCTGGAAGAGGACGTGTGTCTAAATTGTCTTAATGTGCGGTGAGGAGGAGAGTTTGAGTGGCCAAAGACTCTTCAAGGATCACAGCTGGAGAATTGCAGAAATTAGTTGAGTCTTGAGTCTCAGAAAGCCTAAAAAAAATTATCAAACAGCACCTACATCCCCACAAGTTGTTCGAGAGGGTTTCAAGAAAAATCCTTCTTTGCACATCCAAAAACAAACTCCAGCATATTCAGTTGTCAGACACGACTGGAACTTCAAATGGGACCGGCTTCTGTGGTCAGATGAAACTAAAACAAGAGCTTTCTGGCAGCAAATCCACCAGATGGGTTTGGTGCACACATGGATAAAAAGTACCCCATGTCCACAGTTAAATATGCTGCTGGATCTTTAATTCTGTGAGCCTATTTTTCTGCTGGAGGTCCTGGACATCTTGTTCAGATACATGGCATCATGGATTCTATCAAATACTAACAGATAAAAATAAAAACCTGACCACTTCTGCTAGAAATCCAATAATGGGCAGTGGTTGGATCTTCCATCAGGACAATGATCCAAAACAAACATCAAAACCAACACAAAAATGTGTCACTGAGCACGAAATGAAGCTTCTGCCATGGCCATCCCAGTTCCCCGACCTGAAACCTAAAGAAAATGAGTTGAGTGACCTGAAGAGCCAACATGGAGCTGGAATCTGAAGGATCTGGAGAGATTCTGTATGAAGGAATGGTCTCTGATCTCTTGTCAGGTGTTCTCCAAACTCATCAGGCATTATAGAAGAAGACTCAGAGCTGTTATCTTGGGAAAAGGACATTGCAATAATTGGGTGCCAATAATTGTGGCCAACATGAACTAGAGAAAAACATTTATTTCATAATGAGCTTTTCCACCCATTTTCAATTGTTTTACTTAAATGAAAGGTTAGAATTTTGTGAATTTTTTGAATGAAAGATCAAAAAGATAAACAATCAGCCAATATTTGTGGAGGACACTGTATAAATACAATGCTATACATTAACATGTTTGTTTAGAAGCACTTGTGTACTAAGATAAAGTGTTTATGGGCATAGTCTAAGTTCAGTATTAAAAAAAAAAAAAAAAAAAAAATTGTAAAGGCAAAATATAAAGAATAAAGACAGTAATTATGCTTTTAGTCAGTTTCTTGTGCTCTTCACTGATGCAAGTTTTTCACTGGATTTGCAATGGCAATTAAAATGTTGAACTGTGAGTCTGTTCATCTTGAAATATTTATGAAGTTGCAGCTAAGCTGATGTGTGTAATGGTGTATGACACTTTGGTGTGACATTAATGTTCAATAGATGCAATGAAGTCATTTGTCAGTGAGCCAAAATCAAAGTGATTGATATCAAATGCATTTAATCCACTTCATTCAGTGCTTTAATTCAGTGCATCAAGCAGTAACTCGTATCTGTGTGTGGTCAATGGCCACCAATGGTTGATAAATCTAAATTTGCACCAAACGAACAAAACTATACTGGTAACATTTTAGAATAATTTTGATGAGTTTTATATTATGTTATACAGAGCTGTAGTTTAAAATAGGAATATGAAATAATATTGATCAAACATTCATGACATTCATAATTAAACTTCTTAAAGGGACCTACTATGCAAAATTCACTTTTATTTATTTTATTTTTTTTTATAATTATGTGTTCGCAGGTATGTGTCCACAACAACCCAAAAATGGTAAAAATCCATCCACTCTGTTTGTTATTTTCCCCATAAATCAGAAACAGTTGCATATTATCTGCATCTGTATGCATATTGTAACATATTATCTGTCTGAACTAGCTTTCTAAATTAGAATTAGAGTGTCCCAGATCATAGTATGTTGTAATAAGTATCCCAAAGATACCCAGATGGTCTACTTTTTCCGGTTAGAATTCGAAGTGTAGTCCCACTTCGCTAGAAATTGCGTTCCGACTGCAAAGGGCATTTTCACTTTCACAATCAATGGGGGATTGTGATTGATTTACCAAAGAATCCACAGTGAAATGTACTGAATACAAATAAATAAAGCTCACCTGAGACATTCACATTGTTGAAAATAACCATATTCCTAGCATTAGGATCCTTTGAAAGGTAATGTTATTTTAGTCCTGTATCGCTCTTCTCTCCTCCTCTTCTCACTAACACGCCAGTGGGCGGGGCTAATGTTACAATGATGAAGTAGGCATTCATTTCTTCTGCAGAGGAGGACCTGTCTATCATAGATAGGCAAATTTCGGGGCGAGTTGTTCACTGGGCCTGGTGTCAATAAAAGCTTTTATTGTACTAACAAGGAAGTTTTCAGTTCTGAAACTTACAGGATATTCTAGTATGATGACCTCTTATATATCAAAAGCTCAAGAAAAAGTTTTCTCAATTCATAACCCATTTAACTGTGACAATATGACTGACAGGCCAGTTTAAATGGTCACATGATGCACGTAACTAAGCGACAGAGCGGTCCATTAAAAATGCAGTTATGACGAAGTAGTGTGTCCCAAAGCTTGCCTACTATTCTGCTACACACTCAAAAAGAATGTAGTTTTTTCTTTACAAAAGCAGTACATACTTTCAGGGTGTAGTATAAGTAGGCGAAAAGGGATGCAACTAGTTTCTCAAAACAAGCCTTTCAAGAATGCATCCATTGTGACAAGATTTTGACCACATGAAGCAGACTTATTTATCCAAGTAGAGGCATGGTTTACCTTGACTGTTCTCTCAGACAGACAGATGAGGACACAATGCTGTGGTTTCTGATGGACAGGTATATAATGCCTCCTAATCGTACCTGACACACTATCGGCGACTTGAATCTGATCTGAAGGGCAAACAGAAATAGCTGAGAACAGAATGAACGACATATAAGACTGAATGAGACGTCACACGTTTCATTTATTTGATTGAAAATGCAATAAAAACAGTAGGGTTGCAAAATATTATTACAAATTTAAATAACTGATTTCTATTTTAATATTTTTTTTTAATGCAATGTATTCTTTTGATGCCAAAAATAAGCCATTACTCCAGTCTTCAGTGTCACATGATCCCTCAGATCCTTCAGAGACTGATTTGATGCTCAAGAAACATGCCTTATTATTTTTAATGTCGAAAATAGTTTTGTGGAAACTGTGATACTAGTGAAAGTAAAGTTGAACAGCATTTATTATAAATTTATATATATCGCCACCAGCTCCACAAAGTGAGAGAGAGAGTTGCCGACCAAGAATAGTCTACAAGTAGCCCTCTCCTATGATCAACAAATCATTCATTCAACCGAGTACTAATACCTTCTGAAACAGTGACATCAAATGCCATCAGCCTTCAGATGTTTCCTGACCAAACATCATGACGTGACATGTCTGAAGACATGATGCTTGATGTAAGTTGCGAATCAAATGATAGACATTATTCCTAACCCTCAACAACCAATCTGAAGCGGACATGACTCAACCCACTACAAGCAAATCTGCACCATTCTTGAAAAAAATATGCAGTGGTCTGTCCTCTATTCTACAAGATGAGACTACCAGTGAGTGCATTTTCATATTTTATGATAGCACCATCAAAGCTGCCTTGTTCATTCACTCCAGTGACCACTCTACTGCACTATGCTGGCCTGGAGAAATCTGCAGATTCCTGGAGAAGGTAATGAGGCGTAGACCCCACCATCTCAGCCTATCCCTTCCCTAGCTAACATATTCATGGACCTCAGAGGAAGATTACTTATTCACAGAGAGCACCATAAATCATGGATTTGAATGTCAGAATGGGTAAAACAGTACAGCGGCAGCGGAAACATTCCAAGTATACAAACTGCTCAAACTAATGTGAAATTGAAGAAGTTGTATTAGGTCATTCATTAGTGTCTTCATCAAATTGTGTTAAATTGAATTTTTTAACTCATCCCTTCCCACCAGTGATGTGGTGTTCATTTTTTTGCAAGAAAAAAGTAAAGAAAATTAAAGTAAATTATTGAAAATAAAACCTTATTATGTAGTTTGACACATTTTTTATTTCTTTAATATCTGAAAAAAAAATTGTCCACCAAGTCAAAGTCAACGGTGCAACCAATAAAATCATGTGGTCTGAACACATTAATATGCAGAAAATAAAAACCAAAAAAGTGAGTCAGAGAGAAGACCCTTGAATACATAACTGACGAAAAATCTCTTAAAATATCAGATAATTTGACAATCCAAAATTTATGATATTTATGTATGATATATATATTTTTATATACTTGGGAAAATATAGGTAAAAACTAGGGCTGCACGATAATGGTTAAACTGATAATCATGATTATTTTGCTCAAAATTATAATCATGATTATTAATCACGATTATTCTATCAAAAAGGGTAATGTTGTTATGGCCATTTTGCCTATACTTCTACACTTCACCCAAAAGGCCTGTAGGTGGCACACCAACTTCATTTAACCAACTATGATAACTTCGTTAGATGGTAAATGAGTATAAAACACATGGTTTTGGTGAGCGCTTTGCAATCTGTATTCAAATTAGATTTTTAAAACAACACAATTCGTTTGCAAATGAGTCAAAACAGATTCAGATTGCCCTGCAAATTCGTAAAGCAAAGAACGATGCTCTTTAAATATGCCTGGCTATATATAATTTTCAACTGATTAACATCATGAAAACTGGTAAAACTTTTAGAAACTTCAAAAGATAAAAACTCCTAATATTATTTCCAATAATTCCAAATTATGTTCATTTTCCCGACTGAATTGTCACATAGGTTGCAAAAGTGCATTCTGCAAACAGTAAGGTGGAGATCCGTGTTGCATTTGTTGAAATTCATCGCTGAAGGTTTGATCATGTCAGATTTAGTCACACAAATAGTACAAGTGGCTTGTGAAGAAACAAAGACTGGCTGTATGACACTTTCAGTGAAGCAGAATTTCCTGTGGAGATCACTAAACTCCAGCGCACATGTTTGTTTTCAGATCATCAGCGCTTCTTCCGCATTTAGAGGGAGCGCGTGAACAGAGTTGCCAGATTGTACAGATTAAGTAAAACACCAGGAAAAAAGTATATCCTTTCAAGGGAAAAGCTCTATTTGGGGGATTTAAGCTCTCTGCATCTGGCAACCACAAACATATCCCAAAGAAAAAACATGTTTTCAGGATAAATAACGAGCTGGCCAATATCGTGACGATTATTTGTAATCAATCGAGAGAAGTAGATATTGTTATCGCCATTAAAATACGATTAATCGTGCAGCCCTAGTTAAATCCTTATGGAAAATGATGATTAAGATGTGTACACTCACATAAATGTTTTATTATTGTTTACTTGATGGTTACGCCACATAACATTTTTGGAAACATTTGCTGATTTTTTTTAATTTTTTTTTTTGCTGTTTTTGACTTTATTATGACAGGACAGTAAATTGACAGGAAGCAAAGTTAGAGAAAGGGGAACGGGATCAGGAAAGGTCCAAACCTGGGACTCGAACTCGGGATGCCCTAAGCGCAACTTATGGCGGCATTATAATGCCATTAATGACCGAGCGCACAACTGATGCTTGCGCGCGCAGTAAATCACTTCTGCGAGAGGATAACAGATCTACAGGCGAGGAAACGGGAGCCTGCGAGCTCATTTTAAACCTGCGCGCGTGTATGACATCTCCTCTGCGCGTAGATCAAGCCCTCGCAAAATTGCTTCATGTGGCTTTGAATAAAAGATAAATCACTTGTTCATATCAGTAAGCAAGAGTTGTTGTGTAAGCTTTTTGTTATCATTCTTTGTCAGTTAAATATATTGTCCGGTTAATATATTTTCCATTAAATACAGTATAAAAGGGTTTCAGCACTTTGCCCCATTGAAAAGTTGCAGTTAAAGTTATGATACAGTACACAGTATGATCATACCCCTCTGAAACCCAATTTAGTAATTAATCTTTATATCTAAGACACATTTAGTTTTTTTTTTGTTTTGTTTTTTTTTAGTTTTTTAATAACATTATGTTCAGATGTGGTCAGGTGTACTCATTTATACTGTGCACTGTACTTACTTTGAACATAAAGGGTTGAAAATAATGAAAATAATGTCATTTATTACTCTCCCTCATGTTGTTCCACACTCGTAAGACCTTCGTTCATCTTCAGAACACAAATTAAGATATTTTTGTTGAAATACGATGGCTCGTGAGGCCTGCATAACCAGCAATGACATTTCCTCTCTCAAAAATAATAATTAATCAAGTCAAGTTAATATAGTATCTGGTAAGGACATATTATAATAATAATGCAATCAATCAGTCAATAAATAAAGTTTAACCCACTTGCATCTGGTCCATTGATGAAGCCATGTCTAATTGTTTTACAACAGGCGTCCAATCACAACAGACTTGACAAACTGAATTGACCAATGACATTTGAGGTTACACTGAAATAAGTAAAGTCCCGCCCCACGACTATCAAAAATCAAAAGTGTTCGCGGAGGCGAAATGGAAGATCGAGCGCCAGTGTGGGAAGTGATGACGCGCGTGCTGCGAGTCGTGTCCGAGCACGCGAGGGCTTGATCTGCACGCAGAGGAGATCATGAGACGCGGTCATACGCGCGCGGGTTTACAATGAGCTCGCAGGCTCCCGTTTCCTCGCGTGTAGATCTGTTATCCTCTCGCAGAAGTGATTTACTGCGTGCGCAAGCATCAGTTGTGCGCTAGTCATTAATGGCATTATAATGCCGCCATAGCAACTGCGCTATATGTCGGCGCCCTGCACTAGGCTATTGGTGCCACTGTAGTTGAAGCCAACATAAATGCAAAAAGTATATTTCTAAGAACATGTGTATTTTAAACTAGATTTGTTTTTTAATATTTCCTTTTCTTTATCATGTACACTCTCTCTGTATCTCATTTCACTCTTTGTCATTGATCCATGTAATACCCACTTTACACAATCCAAACAATTATGTCTCATTGTACCTCCTTTGCATGCGAGTGTATGGGACCCCAGACATACGCTTATAACTGAAGCTGGATTGTGCATTGCTAGCAAAATATGTTGTTAATTGCCAGTGCAATTAAACCCTAAGACATCAAGGAAGCAGGTAGAGCAATTAAGCAGATAAAAGGCATTTCTGGCTGAGATGACAGGTTGTATCTAACATGCTTGCAGCAGTTGCAGATGACTCATGGTCTCCACTCCCAGAGATGCTGATGTTAAGAACTTAACAACAACTTACACAGTCAACTTGAGGGCTTAATTAAGTATCTGAGGCAATCCTGCTTAATGAATGCAAAACACATGTACTAACAAGACTGTAGAGTCTAAAGGCCTCCTAGCATAAGCTGCATGTTCAACATTTGCATAGGACATTGCAGCTTTAAAGCCAAAGCATCAAACCTCTTCCCATTGAAACTCAAATGATGTCCTTAAATATTTAGACTTGTACCAAAGCAATACTCAGCAAACAACTACCCAGCAATCCTAGTCTTTTGTTAACCTATCTTTTTTTTTTTTTTTTCACACTGGAAAATGCAGCAGCAAGGTGTAGTGCATTATAAGCATGTGACAACCTCATTTTTTTGTAAGATTAAATGAAATGTTGGACACTTTATGAACTCCAAACCACATTCAATACACATGATCACACTTCTTTTTAACAAGCCATAATACATCATTTGGGACACAACTACTGTTTTTGGTCACACTTTAGATTAGGGACCAATTTTCACCATTAACTACGACTTTTGCTTCAATAATCTCATATTTACTGGTTATTAATAGTTAGTAAGGTAGTTGTTAAAGGGATAGTTCACCCAAAAATGAAAATTTGATGTTTATCTGCTTACCCCCAGCACATCCAAGATGTAGGTGACTTTGTTTCTTAAGTAGAACACAAATGATGATTTTTAACTCCAACCATTGCCGTCTGTCAGTCAAATAATGGGAGTGAATGGGAACTTGGATCAATAAGAGTCGAAAAACCTTGCATAGACAAATCCAAATTAAATCCTGCGGCTCGTGACGACACATTGATGTCCTAAGACAGGAAACGATCAGTTTGTGTGAGAAACCGAACAGTATTTATATCATTTTTTACCTCTAAAACACCACTATGTCCAACTGCGTTCAGCACTCGCTTAGTGAGGTCTGATCGCGCTCTGACAGCGGCAGTGATGTCTGGCACTCATTGAAGTCTATGCGCGAGACATCACTGCCGTTGTCAGAGCACGATCAGATCACGCATCATGTTAGTTTTCTTTATTTTACAAAAAGCACAACATTGTGTTTTTACTCTGAGTGTACACAAATAAAAGAAGACATTCTATAGTTTCAATTGATATATTACTTATGTTTCTATGACAAGAAATGTCGGAGTATTTTAAGTCTGTTTTGCTGCAATGTGAAAAAAATCCTGCAAAACGCGCTGGCGCGTTTTCGGACCTCAGGGAGTTAATCTACCGATTATTGGAACAGTTACTCGACTAATCATCGATTATTATACTGGTTAATCAGTATGCTTTGTTCGATTATTCCACGAGCAATTAGTTAAAATACTGAGTTATACTTTAATAATTAAAACAAGGAACTCACTTCAGCTTTTGCAAGTGTATTTTAATGAATTTGTTAATAATAGTGTTGATATGACGTACTGTGTTTTTATTAAGTCTGGGAATTGTAATAACTTTTTAATAAGAGTAAAAATATGAATATGTAATATTGTGCAAAATTTTCTGAAAAAAGCTTCTCTCTAGATTTCTTCTTTTTTTACTAACTATCGAGTTTATCGTCACTGTTTGTTTGCAAGCTGTTTTATTGCGGTCTTTCTGCGGTTGAAACTCTGATTAAGTGATTACATTAGAGCTGGATTAATTTCAGTAAATTGTACTGTATCTTTCAACATACTTTTTAATGTTTCATGTTTATTTTGTGCAGTAATAGCAGAAAAGAGGAAGAGATAATAGGTTCATGTGCCACTTGACCTGAGGCGCTACAGCGATCTGTCACTCCACATTAAAGAGCCCTAAAACCACATGTATTATTTGAATCCCGTAGTAAAATTGACCGAATTTAAAAGTTAAGACTTTGTTTTATATCAAAAGAAACCTGATCTGTCTTATCTGTCGGCGTGCTGTCTGTGTCCTCTACGCTCTGCGATGCATCTTTCACTGGGTGAGAAAATGGACGTGTGGCGAACAGTGAGTTTGAATGAGAGTTGGTGGCCCTGCATGGCAGCATTTTTTGTAGTTATGCTAAACGTTATGTTTTATGCTATGTTAAACTCCCACATTTTACGGGTTCAACTTCGTTTGCACTATGCACTCAGAAGCACCGTGTCTTCTTCTATTGGATTTGATTCTGGGAAGGCTGCATTACAGTATTGCGCTACAGCGCCCCACTGGTCAAACAGCGTTACTGCAGGCCCTTCAAATAGGTCATATGAGATCAAAAGACTATTCGCCAACAAAAATATTTGTTGACATTTTTTTATTGTCAACTGTTGTCGATAATGTCGACTAATCGTTTCAGCTCTAGTTGTTAAGTTTAGACGTCAGATGATCAGCAAACAGAATGTGCGCTGGGTGTGTCGTCTGAGGCTGGTACTAGTATGTGTTGTGGTAGTGACAGATGGGGTGAGATGGAAATGAAATGGACGTACTTAGAGGAAGTTAGTTTGTGTATATCAATGGCAACAGACTTTGAGTTAAAGAGAAATGAACCAGAAGCAAATGAAGTCATTGCGAACAACTCTAATTGCCTCTATTAGCATCATTACTCTTGTATTCATAGGCACTCTCTTGTCGTGGTGTTTTATGAGCAGTCTTGGAATAGCTTTGAATTTGAAATGACATATTTGATGAAGAAAATGGAAATGGGGTGCAAGAATAGGGACAAGCTCATTGATTTTGGTCTCATATTTTATCCTGACTCTGAATGTTTCTCCATCTTCTTACAATATGATGCTAATAGGATAGAGGACGTCTTGACAGAACATAAATGAATGAGAACTTGCCGTTTCTGTTTTTGTTTACTGATCCCTGTCTCCTGCCTTTGCAATTACAGCCAAGTGCCTCTCCAAGCGCTCTTTCATTACAGATGTAAACTGTATTTTGTTTTGTTTTGCTCGTCAGAGACAGGGAGGGCCTTGCCGTAAGTGAGAGCTTTGCTTTATTCCTCTATTCCAACTTTTATGTGTAAGGTCGAAAGACCCTGATCCCGAGCCCTTCACAGGCAGAACATAAAGGTGTACTGGAAATTGCTCATTTACGCAAAGAGAAATCTCATTACCGCAGAGGATAGGAAGGGTGGTGAAAACATCTGGGCCTCTGAGATCAGAAACCTGTTTATGTTGTCATCTCCCTCTGGTTAAGGAAACAGGTGCATGTTAAGTATCACGTATGGAAAACCTCTTAACAAATACCCAAAGATAAAATGAATTCTGATTAGTAATGTTATTTGGAATAACAAACTTATGCTGTCTTTATATTTTAAATAGTATTATATAGGATAACATTCAGCAGTAAATGCACACAAATGGACAATGCTTTAGGATCTCTTTGTCATTTAATTTAATTAAATATTAATATTTTGTAAGGAAGATTCTTCAGTAATATTTTCAAAAAAAAAAAAAAAAGGGAAAAAAATGTACAATGCCAATACTTGGATATCACCTCTAAAAATATGAAAAGTGATAAAGAAGTCTGTGTACCTGCATTATTTGAGAAAAAAAAAATATTTCTTGATTACTAAAATTATATAAACTTAAAATTGCATTTATTCTTTCTAAATATTATTCCTTACAAGTACTAAAGTAATCATTACAGGAACCAGAGTTGGAATTATTATTATTATTAGTAGTAGTAGTAGTAGTACTCCCATCTCTTTATTATGGAAGCTTGTTTCCACCACTGAATATAAAATAAAAAAGGTAATTTCGACTTTTTATGTTACAATTCTGACTTCTTTTCTCACAATTCTAGCTTAATCACATGAAGTTGCAATTGCGAGTTATAAAGTCATAATTTTGAGATATAAACTCGCAATTCTGAGAAAAAAGACTTTTTCCCCTCAGAATTTGACTTTATAACTTGCAATTACGAGTTTATATCTCACATTACTGAGAAAAGAAGTCAGAATTGCGATATATAAACATGCAATTGCAAGAAAGTCCGAATTATGAGATATAAACTTGCAATTGCGAGAAAAAAAAGTGAGAAAAGGTGAGAGTTTATATCTCGCAATTCTGACTTTATTTCACACGATTACGAGTTTATATCTCGCAATTCTGGCTTTATAACTCGCTGTTGCAACATCATATCGCGCAGTTCTGAGAAAAAAAAAGCCAGCATTGTGATTGGATTGTCAGAATCGTGAGATAAAAAAGTTTGCAGTTATTCTTTTTTATTCCGTGGCAGAAACAAGCTCCCATACTTTATAGCATTTCTTTTTATTTGTCTGTCTTCTTGAATAGATTTGGATAGATCTTCAAATTCTGCATTAGAAATTAGCCAAAAGAAGGTATCTTATCTTTTGAAACTGCCTTTGCGTGAGGAGAAAAAAGAACCATGTTTACATGCACTAATTTCCACGAATCTCAATGAATCCAGTCAATTTTCAGATTCTGAAAGTTCTGTTTATATGAACTCTAAACTTAAAACTAATGGAACAGGGTGCAAAGGCATGTGAGATGCAGCCATTTGCCTAATTCTAGCATATTTACTGTTTTGGTAAGATGTATCATCCCTGTCAAAAGGCACTGCGAGAGTGTTAGATCACTAATAGCCAGAGTACGCCCACTACAGACTTGAGCAGACTTCCTCATCAGAACCACCCTTTGAACCTCAGAGGCACTGGATACTTACAAATACCAATGGTAATCAACTGCTAATCTGCACAAAGCTCTTTAGTGTGTCAAAGGAAAATGGCAAGGGGGCAAACTATGAGCCCGTCTTAATTTTCTCTGCACTTTGAGTACTTTCATTTGGAGTCATTATCCCGCTGAATAAAGCATCTCTAAAGTTCACAAGACAAAGATCTGTTGACTGATCGGTGATGTTATTAATGTGTTTCTAATGAAAGCATCACTAATGTTCATACTGTACTTGAAAATTCTGTCATCATGCTGCACAAGTATGAGTAGGTCGAGCTTTCGTGTTTACCATGTTTGATGAGCTCTATGAATGTGCATTTATCAATGTTTAAATATGAAGAAAACTTTGATCAAACATTTGCTTCATTTGGATTACTACAATGGATTTCTCATTATACTTTTTGATGCATGAAAGTTTTGGTTGATTGAGTTGAGTTTTCTCTCTAGAAATAACATCAATGGAAAAAGTTGGTCAAAAACGTACATTTATACAAAAACTGACCACCAACTGCAACATTCAGATGCCTTTGAATTCAGATGCCTTTGCCATGTAAAACGAGTGTGCCAAGAAATACGGTGTCAGAGTGTAATGTTAGAAGATTGCGAGCGCAAAAAGACTTAAAAAGTCTTAAAAAGGCTAACACTAAGATTTCGCTTCTACTGTTGATGAAAATAAAATAAAAAAATAAAAAATAAACGAATGATTTTCAAGTACTTCATGATAAAAGGTGGACAAAAAAATTCCAGACTTGAACAAGAAGTAGTGATCCGAGCAAGTTATATAGATCAGATTATCATCCAGATTAGCCCTGTGCTCTTTTGACTTGGGAAAGCAACAACCTAATACCTTTTAGAAACACTGGCACAACAATCATGATGGTGAGTTTTGCACAGGCAAGCAAAAATAAATAAATCTGGTTCTAAAGAAATCCTGTATATTTTAATGAAGTTCAGGAAACTGGCATCTAAAGCAATTTCCCATAAAGCAATGTGTTACGCGTAAGTTTTGGCCTAATCATTTTAATAAGAGTGCAAAGCAAAACAGCTTTTTTGTAGAGGTTGTTAAATCTTGCACTATAGTGGAAAAATAAATAAATAAAATCCTCATGCAGTGAGAGTGAGAGTGCGATCAATGCAGGCAGTATTTAGGAGTGTGATGAAAAAGGCTGGGCCTCGACATATTAAAACTGCTTTGAGTGAAATTACTTGTCCGGCCAGCAGACGACTTGCTTCAGAGGAAGTGTGGAAGGACAGGAGTAGAGGTTGTCTGAATGAAGTTATCGACTAAGTTTAAGTCTGAGTGAAGCTGACACCATGATCCTGTCAACTACATACCTCTTCCTCAGTGCCCTCGAGCCTGCAAAAGACACCAACTCAAAGAATGTGATCTACAAAGACTGAAATTGTGCAAGGACCCTGAAAGGAAGCTTTCTGACCGACACCTGCTAGCTGAGAATCTTCGAGGAATGAAGAAAAAGTGAAAGGAGGTGGGGAAAGTTGCCAAATTTTCTGCTTGGCAGAATGAGAAAATGGGCTGAGCGGCAGAGACAGGTTGTGTGTCACATAGCCGCTAACTAAGAAGATAGGCCACTTGACCTCTTCATTTCCTGTCTTCAAGGGAAATTACTGCAACTAAATCCAAAATGACTGCTAATGAGCCTTTTCTATTCTTCAATTGGCCTATAATATGAATGTAAATTTACATGGGACATTTGCAATGTAGTATATGTCAGTTATAATAAGATTATAATCATTTATTAAACATAAAAATCAATATCGACCTAAACCTTTCTTAATTAATAATAATAATAATAATAATAATGACAATAATAATTAAAATGTTATATTAATTAATTTTAAGAAGAATCACATAAACACTTGTCATCTGCCACATAATAATTCAAATTCATTCGTTAAATTTTAAGAATCGCAAAAAAAGAAAAAAAGCTTTCCCAAACACTGCTTTAGATTTGAATATATTTTAAAATATAATTTATTCCTGTGAAGCTGAATTTTCAGCATCATTACTCCAGTCTTCAGTGTCACATGATCCTTCAGAAATCATTCTGATATGCTGATTTGATCCCCAAGAAACAGTTATGCTGTTTAATATTTTTGTGGAAACTGCAATATTCCAGTGACGACGGCGAGGTGGAGCCGGTGTGTCAGAGGGCTGAGGTGGAGCCGATTTGACTAAGGACCCTAGAGGAGCTGGAGGGAAGGCAGAGCCCGATGGAGCCAAAGAGGTGGAAGGACAAAGCTCAGCTTAAGGCCCAGAAGTCTATGGCGTAGGCAGAGCGACATCTGACCAAGGAGAAGCCAAAGGAATGAGGGAGCCTGGTGGAGCCATAAGGCTGATGGTCCCAGGTGGAGCCAAGGCGGAGCCGACAAATCGACGGGCCGAGGTGGAGATTTGTTTGAATGAGTGAGAGTTGGTGGCCCTTCATGGCAGCATATTATATTTTATATTTCTTTGTAGTTATGTTAAACTTTCCCAAATTTTATGGTTGCGTTTGCACTCCGAAGCGCCCTGTCTTCTTCTATTGGACTGGACCCAGGAGGACTGCATTACAAACCACGTTATTGCAGGCCCTTCAAATAGGTCATACGAGATCAAAAGACTATTCGACAACAAAAATATCTGTCGACAATTTTTTATTGTCGACGCTGTCGATAATGACGACTAATCGTTTAACAAGAACCAACAGAGAACTGAACGGAACCAGGGGTATAAATACAGGAGGGGGGACAAGATAACTCAATTAGACAAAAGGTGGCGATAATGAGTAACTAAGGAACCTAATTAGAAACGCAGGCAAACAGGAACAGAGCAAACAGTGAAAAACAAAAACAAAACAGAACATACACATTAGAACTGCTTGCAAATAGATCCAGCTCTTTTATTTTTGTCTTTTATTCAAACCCTGCATGACACATGTTTTCTTTCCTCCTCATCTCCAAAGCATTTGTCTGGAGACCAGGCATGTGTATCTGTGCTTGACTCCACTGCTGTGGTCATTGTTTAGCCGGCAGCTTCTTCCACTCCAGTGTGCCTAAAAGTTTAGCAGGCTGACTGCTTGATGTGAAAAGCAGCAGGGTTGTAAGTCACAGCTCGAAGATATGGGGTCTTTGGGTAAAGTCAACGGACTCTTACTGAGTCAACACTAATCTTCTTTAGCACAAACTCCAATTGTTGTTACTGCAGTGTGGAAATGAAAATGTGGAGCTTTAATGTTTGAAAAATGAAAAATGAAAAATTGCACACTGCAGTATATGGTTAGTTTGTGTGAGGGGTGAGCACAAGGAACGCTCTTCTTTTTAATGAAGGACTGGGTCTCTTTCATGAAACAGAAGCTGATTGACTTTTTGTGAAATGTTCATGAATGAATTGTAATTGTACAGATTGAAAACCATTTACCTAAGAATGGTTTTATGAACCATTTGTTTTGCTTGCATTTCATGAAGGTGACCCAATGACATATTTAATATTTCTATTTTACTTGGCAACAGTGGCTGTTTGGCATTTCAGAGCAAATCCTTTAATACTGTAAATGACTGAAAACTTTGATGCTGTAAATGACTAAAAATGTTGATACTGCAAAAAAAAAATAAAATAAATTAAAAAAATGTTGAAACCTGGTCAGTATCATCTTATACATTGACAGCTGACAGTCACATCTCCTTTCCCCATGTGAATATAAATGTCTTAAAATATGGAAAAAAATAGAGCCATAATCTAAATACAAAAGACATACAGTACAAGTTTGAAACATTTTGGGGCGACTAGTCAACTAGTAAACTTTTCACCTCACTTATTTATACAATATGGTTTGAGGGTAAAAAATAGTGTTTGGAACCAAGAACTGGTTATTTTTTAAACACCTTATATAATATTCTTTCTTTTTTCCCTAAAAATTCTCATTAAGACCAAATTTATGTTTTTATCTAGAAGATCTAAAACACTACCACATGGTTCAGATGTCTGTTTATAGTAAATATTGCTTTACATGAGCAGTCCTATTTCATGGGCTTTTTTGAGTAATAAACAATATTATTTTCATGACATTTATTTCTGTTAATGGTTCTTGAATAGGGGTGGTTAAAAATATCGATACGGTGATATATTGTTGTCCTTCTCTGTGAGATACGAGAATCAATATGCTGGCGCCAAATATTGATATTTTAATTAATAAAATAAGGCGCTCTAAATAGATTTCCCTGCTCACTGCTTTGCTACTTCAAGGCCGGCGCTCAACACATGAATGAGGGACACGTGAACATATTTTAAGAAATAGAGGTTTTTAATGGGACAGCGGACAGCAGTGTGAGTAAAATAATAATAGATGCCCCGGCCACGTTTAAGTTCAAAGTGTGGATGCACTTTTATACCATTGATGTGACAAACATAGACATTTTTGACGTTCTTCACTGAGCGCTTACATGTATCATTATAGGATTGTCTAGTAGTATATCAATTATCGCAGAATCGCTGTATCGTGATATTATCATTATCGTGAGCCATGTATCGTGATCGTATCATATTGTGAGGTTCCCTGCGATTCCCACCCCTATTCTTGAACATGCATTGTACCACTGACGTGAACAGAACACTATACTAAAATGCAAAATATCAAAAAAGTATTTCCTGCTGTTGAATCTACAGTTTCACAACAATAGACATGGTAAAGTTGTACACTTGCAGTCTGCAGTTCAGTGCAATGATTCCACCAAAACAATATAATACAACGTACAAATTCACTACTATAGACAAACAAACTTGCGAGTTCTTGTGAGTTGTTCACAACAACAAACATAAAGTGCGAATAAAAAAGTATTAAAAAGTCAAAAAGACTCAACAAAACCTTGAACTTATGAATTGAATCAGTCACTGAATTGGTCAGAGCACACCTTGACCTGGAGGGAACTGGAAATGTTAAAATGAATCTGAACCAGGGACATTAAATTCCTTATGATTTCCATCCATAGCAAACAAAGAGTGTGTAGATTTAATGCAAGTCTAGCAGATTTTTAGTGTGGCTAATGCACAAGCTCTGGAAAGAACAAAGTCCAGCAGCCACCTCTCTACCTCCATTCAACCACCTTAACACACACATAATGAAGGTAACCTCCGACTGAGAGGCTATTCAAGGCCCTCTAATCACATTGCCATTGAATGTGGCTGAAGCAGGGGACTAAATGCATGCTGTGAGCCAATCAGAGCAGGCAGTTTATTTATTTATTTCAACTTTGTTGGTTAGCACATTAGATGCATCGATTCAACAGCAGCCAACTTGATTGTTTCATTATTCATGGCCTAAGTTTGAAGAAAGTGGGCTGCCAGAACCCATTGGACAAATCACCAAAGCACAAGACAGTGATCAGCTCTAATGGAGTATTCTGGGTACACATCTTTTTGCCATCAACACATTTTTAGCTCTGTGTGCCATGAATGCAATGTTCAAGCAGCACAGCCCTAGGGATTTCTGGTAAATGTCGCTGATTGCTGTAATGCATGTCTGGATGTCTTTGGCATCCGTCTATGGTCCATACAGTCATATTCAGCTTTTTTAATGGAGTTGGCAGTTGACAATTATGGCTTGAATTACATGATTTGAGAGCTATGGTAGAGGGAAATACTTAATAATTTTCAATCTGTTCCTCAAAAAAAAAAAAAAAAAAAAAAAAAAAAAGCTCTTGTATGTCTTATTTAATTTTTTATAACTTTTTGGGAGCTTGACAGTCCCTAGTGTCCCTGGATTTTGCTGTATGGAAAGAAGCACTATTCAATCATTCTTGAACATTCTTTTAAAATTGTCTTTTGTGTCCACTGGTTGAGCCATTGCTATAGTTACATGTTTAGCCCAGTGACGAAAATATTCTTCTCATGCCATTTTCATACATTTTAGTCAATTATATCTAATTTTAGTTGATAAAAAATAATTTTAGTGGATATAAATTGTTAAATGTAACCAAACATTACAATATGTTATGTATTAATTAGTGAAACACCAAAAAAAAAAAAAAAAAAAAAATATTTAATAACTTTTTCTCCAATTCATTGTTGAAACAAACATTTAAATGGTGGCTGCAATAACTTGTTTTCATGACATTTTTATTCAAACATACATTTAATAATGACGTAAAAATTATAAAGAGTATGTAATATAGTGCATATATTTATCGAAACGAATAACTAGAGTTATTTTTTAGCTGACTAATGAGCTATGGACATTGAATGGCTTTCCTGAGGTAAATGTGACATTGTTTACGAGTTGTTTCATTGGCATCACAACACTGAGTGATTACATAAGACATGATACACATTATTTCAGTAAGTTGTCATACTGTTTCTTTCTATACCTTCTAATGTTCATTCATACTTATCTACGTTGTGTGCATGAAATATACACTAACACTGTCAAAATGCGTCACTTGAGAAGCGCTAATTAAACGTCACCATTTTGTTCAATAATTTCAGCCACAGTTTCAACTGAAACTGAACATTAATTTTTGGACAAATATTTTTTGGCTTCCAAAATGTTGGTGCATCACTAACAGCATTTACTTAAAGATGAAAACCTGAGAAAGAAAAATGAGTGCTGCATAACGGTGTTGATGAGTGTTTGAAGATGTTTCTTACAAAAACCCATCGCTTCGCTTCAGAAGGCCTTTATTAACCCCCAGGAGTTGTATGGATTACTTTTATGATGGACAGATGTTCTTTTTGGGGGCTTCAAATCGCGGTTACTCTTTTAATATAAATCTGATTGTGTTTGACTGAAAGAAGATCATATACACTAGGATGGTTTGAGTGTGTGTAAATCATGGGATAATTTTCATTGTTGGGTGAACTAACCCTTTAACTTTTGGGTGAATTATTCCATTAAAAGCAATCCATTATCTTTAAGCAACTCACAGTTTTTCTTTAAAACATTTCTCCCAATTGAGGTTGTTTCTTTTTGAAGTCCAGAGAGCAAAAACACTAGACTACAGACATATCACCTCTCTGCTGGAGCGGTGACACACCACAAAGCTAATTTGGTCAGCGGTGCCAATCCTGTTCATGGCAGATCATCAGCGTTACTGCCATGTGTTCCTCTATACCTCTGAAGCACTGAAACCTTGCTGAGCTTTGATGTAGCAAAGTACCGTGGAAAACTTCAGTTGAAAACTGTCTCTCAAGACTTCAAACAAGATTAGGCAAAGAAAGCTGTTTGATGCTGGGATGCAAAACCTCCCTAATGGCATGTGGGTGAAGTTGTAAGGAAAAAAAAAAAAAATTGTATGAGTTTGTACAATGTGATTCATATGAAAATGTATAATTTTCTAAAAAGAATAGTTAGCACGAAAGTCCACCTCTAAACCAAACCGTCGGTGGGCAAAAGCGGATTTTTAAAAATCCATGTGCTCTCGCAATCTTTAATAAAAAACATTAACCTGCCCTCCCTGTCGAAACGACTCATCGTCTCTTCCTGTCACATGCTATTACGTGAGGGCGGAGCTATCTGGAACTGCCAGCAGATCCAGTGACGTAAGGGGTAAATGCTGTCGCTGGGGTAAGCTGATGCTTCACTTTATAGAGATCAGTGCATTAACCACTGCTGATGCCAGTCATTGTGGTATACAGTACCCTTAAACATTAAAAGGAACCTGATGGAGGACACGCTCAGTCAGTCAGTTTTTCACTCAGTTTTTAAATTCATTCCTATGGAAGTTCAGCATCACGCTTAACTTACGCGCAAGTGTGAGGCTCAACTTCCATAGGAATGAACCCAAAACGTTCATAGGGTCTGCCGGCATTACTTTCGTTTTGTTCTTTGTTTATTTTGAATTAAAGTTTTGTTGAATGTTCGGCGGTTCCCGCCTCCTTCTTCCCGTATTTACGAACTGTGTTACAATATCACTGACTGTAAAATTAAAAAAACAAAAAGTTATGCATTTATTCATTTCCCTTTCTTTCTTTTTCTTCTGCTTAACTGGAAGATCAGAGCAGATGCAGCAAATGCTCAGAAGCAGTTCTGGTAATATTCTCCTTGTGACTCAGCTCTGAGCCGAGGGTCAACTGTGACACCCTGTGCTCCTCAGCTCAGATTAATCCTATAGAGTGAGGAAACTGTGTGAAGAAAATTAAATGAAGATGATAATTTAGAGGATTACTCCAGTCAGGGAGTTGCAATTATATTCAATCTGTTTTAAAGAGCTACGATTAGCCTTGACAACTTTAGATATACATTTAAGGACAAATGGAGACTTGTGAGGCAGATAAAATCACAGTTAAATGTAAAACAAACTCCCAAAATAAGTTGATCTTTACTATTAACATAATTGACTTTTGAAACCTCGTGTTTCATAATGATGTGATGATTGAGAAATGAATTCTGTCATCACGTCTGAATAATTTCTCCAAGGGCTTATTTTGCAAATTGTTAAAGAGGACAGAAATCAACATACATACAAAACAGGGCTCGACAATAAGGACTGCCCGATGGCCCCGGGGCCAGTGTGAACTACGCTCGGGACAGTAGACGCACCGGTCACTTGCCCGATCGGGCCAGTGCTGTAGGGTGTGCGTTATATATCGTCTATAATATCGTAATTGTTGATTTAACGATCTGAAATTATCGAGAATGTCCCTCACTTTACAAAAACATAGTCTACATAGGGCCCTATTTTAACGATCTGAAACGCAAGTGTCAAAGCGCGAAGCGCAAGTAACTTTGTGGGCGGGTCTCGGCGCTGTTGCTATTTTCCCGGCGGGATAAATGGCTCTTGCGCCCGGCGCAAATCTAAAATGGGTTGGTCTGAAGTAGCCGAGGAGACTGATGTTCTTGTAAGAGCACTGAAAGACAGAGAAGTTGTGTTGTATGGGGATGGGAGAAACCCACCCAAAATAGCGTCGGTTAAACAGGTTTTTTCACATCTTCATGGCACACCACAATGATTGTGGTCATCTCATGTGTTAATATTTTTTTAGTGTAACAATTTATGATTTGCAAAAATAACTGTTGCATCTGTGTAGATTACATGAGCAAAGTGTATGCGCGTTGTGCACGCTATACATTATGGTCAAGCATGCGCCCTTAAAAATAGCATAATGAACAACGCGCAACGCGCCACTGACTTTAGACTAGGTTTTTTCTGGTCAGTGGCGCAATTGTTTAATGGAACAGCAAAATAGCACCAGGGATTGTTTGCGCCGGAACACGCCTCCTTTTTTGCGCTGAACCGCCCAGGGAGCGCAAGTTCATTCACTAGTTTAGCGACGTGCTTCTGTGGAGGGAAAAGCGCGCTTTGCGTGGGTGCAAAATAGGAATGACACATGCGTCGGTGTACAAAGTCAATTGCGCTGGGTGCAAGATAGGGCCCATAGTCTACTAGACATAGTCTAGTAGGTTAGAGTAGTGTGTGTGCATATTAAAGTGTACGCTTTCACTGCGTGATTTAGTCTATCAAAATGCCCCCAAAATTCAAGATAAGGGGCAAAAATGCCCCTGTATATATTTCATATATAATTTAATAAAGTTAATCAATATTACACAAAGAGCGCCGTTTTTCTCCAAATATTAGCATGATTACAAATGTGATATTGATTTTATTCAGCGTACAGTTTAATGAACAAGAACGTAATATCAAGGGACTTACATTTTAGACACCAAATCGTCTGTTTCGCTGTATTTCGCCAACGAAAATAGTTCCAAAGTCCATAGAATTGTTTTGCGTCTCTGAGCAACACTTCCTGAATTAATCAGCCGTTTGAATGAATCGGTTGAATCTCAATGATTCGCTCATTAACAGTGATTCGCTGCCACCTACTGGAGGGTTTAATTTCACATTTAAAGTGTCTTCATTTTTTTTTTTTTTTAATTTCAAATAACAGTATTTAACGTTTTATATTTTGAACATTAAAAACATTTTTATGCATCTGTAACTGCTCTTGATTAACTTTAATAAAGTTATCTATTCTATAGTTATACATTAGATTACAATTTCTGTACCTGAAAATCTTCTGTTTAAACCTACATGAAAAATTTGAAAAGCACCATTTATTTAATTTATATGTTTGTTCTGTTGTATTTATTTGTGCTATTACTCGTAATTTGATTATTTGTTACTATTTTACTACTTACTGTTTATTTGTCTAACAATATTTAAAATATTTAATCTAGTAGCTTTTGGTGCCATAACCTTATTTATTGAGGTTAAATGTATCAAAAACAATGAAAACAATAACTATGCTTATTTTATAGGCCCATTTTCTTGTCTTTTTACTTTTATTTAAAACAATTTTTTTGTTGTGGGGCCTGGAAAATTTCGGCGGGGCAAGTAAAAATATGAACCACTGGCCCAACTGGGCCAGCAGAAAAAATCCTTAGCGTTGAGCCCTGCAAAACATTTGACTGTTTTACATTTACAACTTTAAACTGCTTTAAAGTAGATGTTAAACCATGTAATTCTTGGTTATTGTGATGATATATATATATATATATATATATATATATATATATATATATATATATATATAAGCAAAAATCAACTAAATACCTGTAAATGTGATTTTACAAAATATGAATAATAATTTAATGTTTCACACTAATGGAATCGTTTCTAGCATCACAGGTGATACAAAAAAAAAAAAAGAACCAAAAGCAATGTTAACAGCAATGATGTCTAAAAAACACATTTGAGCTATTAATTTGTCACAGTGACAGACAGTATTCAACAGCTTTAATCTAACAGGCAGTGACACATAAACAAGGTTTTACCACATTGTGTGTGATAACCACTTACAGTTTCTCAAATAAACATTGTAACTGTAATATCAGACACAGTTAGGACTAAAACCTTTTAATGCCAGTCGTCTTAACACTAAGCAGTTGTTACTGATGGGAGAGATTAGAATCCAGCATGCTTCTTGCTGTGATATTTAGAAACTGATCATTTTTCTCTGATTCATGTGTGGCAGGCCCTAGTGTGTATATGATGACTTTAGGTTTTTCAGTAGGGGAATAAAGCTAAAGTGACAGGCCTTACAAAACAAGAAAATTGAATGCCAATCATCACAGTGCTCAAGAAATGCCAACTGGAGGCTGGTGTGATGGAAAAGACATTCTCCTAGAATCTACCAGGATTTAATGCTGAGCTTAGAAACTCTTAGATTTCTCTGTAAACATAATGGCTATAAAAATGGCATTTAGTGTAAGCATAAAGTAATAATAAATCAAACACAGAGATACTATTAAAAATGCTACATTTTGCAGACAGCCGTATGCATCGATTTGTGGCGGAAGAGTCTAAATTAGAAGTCTAAAACAATCATTTTTAAAGAGAAATGTCAGAGGATTTTGATATAAGAGGTGTCTAAGATTACGCTACTCTTACATCCTACGTCATACATCACATCAGGGGTTAGTCAATTGGCGCAAGTTGACTTGCACAGTATGCGTACGGTCGTCCGACGGAAGCTAGTTAACTGAATTTATAAAGTTTTAAATATGGATATTTTTCTTACAAAACTCTTCACTTCAAAAGGCCTTTATTAACCCCCTGGAGCCGTATGGATTATTTTTTATAATGGATGGATGATTTTTTGGGGGCTTCAAAGTTGCCAGTCAGCGCCAGCGTTTTTGACAATTTTCACTAAATTTTCATGGCTCCCAGAACATTTTGTTATCTGAACATGCAATATGTAAGGGAAAATGTACATCCAGTCAGTTATCTCAGAATAAACCCAGACAGGGCGATAGGGGTCTTGTATCAGCCTGAAGGGGTTTATTCTGAGATAACAACCAGCTGGATGTACATTATCCTGTTTATTACACGGCTACTTGCCACATAAGTGAATAATTAGGCACGAAAAATTGATCTGAGTCGAAATATTTTATTAGCTCTTTAAACGCAAAGCTTCCGCTGAGAGAGCAACTGCTAGTTCAAACTAGAAGGACATTTAAGGGATACGGTACAGTCACACCACTTATTAAATGGCATTTTGCCACATAAATAATTATGGGGATAAGAGATATTGATCTGAGATGAAACTGTTTTAAAATCATACCTGTTTGTTATCTTATAATCCAACAGTGTACAAAACAATAGTCGCAAAATGGCAGCAGCTGCCTTTGTATGAAACAAGAGAGAGCGAGTCCATGATACTGGATGACATAATTAAATAACTGTACACAAAATATTGATTTAACTGAGTTTTATTATTTTATCAGCTCACCAAATGCAAAATTTTAATGAAGAAAAAACGTTCCTAGCAAGCATATAGCACCGCTGACTTCAGTAAGCTGGATTATCTGGGAATAACATACCGCTGGATGACTCGATTGACCAATCAGAATGAAGTATTCCACAGAGCCGTGTAATAAATCAAAATAAAGAACAGAGCCTCTACTTTTAAACTAGCTTCAAACATTCTTTTTTTATCAACACTTGAATATAGGTAGGTTTCATTAAAAAAAAAAAAAAAAATAGCAACATTTTGAGCAAAAAGCTAAGAAAATCACTTTTTTTATCAAACACATCTGAATCATATTCAGTACGATGATCAAAGCATAGACGCAATAGATGACTTCCATCAACACCCCCAAAGCTTCATAGTCCTATACCACTTCCTGGATCGACATTTCACTCAGTAACACTAGGCAGTTTTCATTTATATGCTGTTATTCATATGCATCTGCTTATATATGAGATCATTATGATTGTACTCTACAATTAAATACAATCATTGCTAAGCTCAGTCACTGAACATTTTACCTAAGGGCGTAAGCAATGAAATTAATTAAGAATCTCACCTGAAAATTCTAACATCAGCAATCCTCATTTACGCAGCTGATTTCCATATTTTGTGTTTAAAGAATATGTGGTTCATGGCATACAATTAAGATTATTTCCCAACTTCGCTCAGTACTGCTCTTTTTTTTGTATCGTTGCGCTACTCTACGCTATTGAAGCATGTTGTGACCTGTTACATCCAGTAGGTGGCAGCACATTACAGTGTAATGTAATCAAAAGTTACATATGCTTTCATATGGAAAAAGTCACCAAAACACAAAGTGAAAGAGTACAAACGGCTTCATTTATTATCCATTTTATTCAGACTTCAAGCTGTAAAACTATGAATATAAAACTGAATTTATCTTGACGCACAGGGTGCTTATTTATGTGTTATTTTGTATTATAGTGTTATTATACCGCCACAAATAGAGTGTAAGTCTGTGGAAAACACTGGCTGATTTCCTGAGGGATGACTAGAGCTGCTCCAGAACTTAATTGTGGCTTAAATTAAACATACCAGGAGGCAGATTTAACTTCAGATTATGGTCACCTGGTATGTTCTCTAAAAATTGCTGGCTCTCAATTATACACCTGACAGTAATTCATCCATTTGTAGTATCTTTATCCTTCGCCAGCCTTAAACCTCTCTCTTCAGAATTCAGCAGCAGTTTTTTGTGGTTATTTTTATTTTCTTCCATAACATTTGTATTGAATAACTACTGTAATGTCAACCCACAGATTTCACAAAACAGCAAGGAAATAAAGCTGATGATTCAATCTTACCTGAAGTTGTTCTATTGTTTTTGTAGATGTGTGTTCATTTGAATTGAATTAATTACAAATAGATTTCTAGGCATTCCTTTTCTTTAAATCCACAGCTGATGTGTGCAGTTTTTCTTTGCCAATTGCTTTTTTTTTTTTTTTTTTGCCATTGTTTTCTTTGGATTTGCTTGTCAGTTCCGTACAATTTTAAGCTTTTCTTGGTTTATTCCATGATTTAATGGAAATTAAAAACATGCTCATTATAGAAGAGGAGTATTCGAATCATTGTAAGAAATGCATTTTAATGTTTTTTGTTTGTTTGTTTGTTTTATTAAAAATCATAGATCTGGACCAAAAATTGAGCAACAAATCATTGATCCATACTATAATTGTAAATGAGATCCAGATCCAATCACACAAAACATCTGTTTTTTGTTTTGTTTTTTCCTCCAAAGTGTTTTTTCCTTCTTCCCTAAAGTACCTTAAAAGCAAGTATTGTGTGGAATGAAGCACTCTTTCATCATTTTACTTCTATTCTTTATCATTTTACTCCAAGAGAGACAATTTCTGATTCTTATATGCCAGGTTATTGTTTGTTTTGTTTTTCCTTCATCCTGACATGAATTTGCTTGTAAAAGCAAAGGTCCCCACCTCCTTAGACCCAGTGGTGTCATGCACAACAGAGGCCAGATGTCTGATGGAACCACTGTGGTTTATATACCCCTCAGCAATCCGATCAAACATGTCCCTTTAGTGGAATGAAGAGATGAACTAGAAAAGCTTCACAGGCTAAAGAAAGTCTTGTGACAACAAGGCTTTCATCTGTCCCTTGCGGTGCTCTGTGTTTACTGAATATCCCTCATATTGGTTTTTGTGTATCGGAGATCCCGCTGGGCTCGCTGAGGCAATTGGCTAGACAGCCTCCTGCACTGTCAAGGCACCAGCTTCAAGAAGATCAATTTAACTGAAAAGACTGCAAGCAAGCCAGTCAATCAAGAAGAAACACGTCTTGATGATGCGGGGTGATTGTTTGTTTAGGAATCACGCCACTACATTATTCAAGTTCAAGTATAGTGGTGTTTCTTAAGCTCTTGGTTATAGCAGAATGTCTGAATTTATTGAAAAAAATTAAAAATAAATAATAATAATAATAATAATAATAATAATCACTTACAAATAAAGGTTCATTTTTTTTTTTTTTTTTGCAGCGGTGCCATAGAAGAACCATTGTTTTTTTTCTTAGTGTAAAGAACATTTTAATTATGTAAAGAAATTTTCCTCTATAAAGAAACTTTGCAGAATTAACGTTTTTCTAACGTTCCAATTAAGTTATGAAAACATTACTTTTGAATGTTCTCTAAACTTTCAAAACGTCGTATTTATTTTTTCTTGATTATGAGAATGTTGAGGTAACATTCCATTTTATTGTTTTGCCAACATAATGGGGACATTACTTTTTAAAGATCACAGAACATTCTGAAACAAAAAGTAACATTTAAAAATTAAAAAAAAAAACAAATGTTCTATTAACATTACTGCAAGGATGTTTGTTCCTAGCTTGGAAAGAACCTTGCCAGGAAGTTCTGAGAATGTTCCCTGTTAAGGTTGATTTATACTTATGATTTATACGCAGCGTCTTTAAGCGTGGCATTTACAAACGCTAAAAACTGGTTGATAAAGGATGCGTGATCGGAGCTGTGTTTGTTGTGTGTCGTGGGTTTCATGAAAATTTACGTGCACTGTAAAACCGAACAGTGAAATTAATTAAATTAAATGAGTTTGTTTCACTCAAATAATAATGAAAGTTAATTGTACTTAATAGAAAAAAAAGTTGCATGAACTCAAAATTTCATTGTAGTAAGCTGAACTTAATATGATTGAGTTGAGCTGCAGCAGATTTCTAATTCCCAGCATGCTTTGCGTCAGACCATATAAATAACTGTTGAAATTAAGTGTTATTTTGTGTGTTTTTACACAAGATTAACATATGGAGATATAAGTTAATGTTTAATGTTGTGTTATGTTGGGATTCAGGGGGGTTCTGTTATGTTAGTTTTGTAGGGTTACCACTGTGGTGAAGAGTAGAGCCTGTGGTTAGGTTGAGGATGAGCTGCAAAACATTTAAGACCACATATGTTGTTTGATTACATATATGCAAGTATGTAATGACTCTCTGATAGTTATAATAGCATGTGTTATTTGCTATGTAACATTTAACCAAGATCTGAATGTGATGTTTATGTAAATTAACTGTATGTAATTAACATTATGATGAAAGGGATGCTGGTGATGGGATTGTTAGTGAGAGACACCTGTGCACCACACTGGCCTTGATCCGCTTCCATGGCTCTCAGCCCCGCCCCACTTGTCACAAAAATTTTAAGTTGTACCAACTTTAAAAAAGATGAGTTTGTTTACTTAAATGTTTTAAGGTAATAAGTTTCCTCAAATGTTTTGAGTATTCTGAACGTATTGGGTTTTACAGTGTGATTGAAAGAGCAAAAAGCGGGGCTAAGAGACAAAATCTCCTATGACAACTTTCAGTATTACATATCATCGAGTCGGAGAAAAGAACACAACACTGCAGACAACAGGTAAATGCTGTTATTGCTTTTTTCCATGTTCGTGAAGTAAAAATGTTTACACTGCTTTTTAAAAATGTCGGGTGCCTGTGTTTGACATCCGTTTGACCAATCAACGTACACTCACATTACTGGTAGTTCCTATAGTGCTCATTTAGACCCTACTCTAAAGTAGGAGCTAATTTAGTTCCCCCAAAAGGAGTTCCTAGAAATAAAATCATTCCTAGTTCCTGCGGTGTGAACGCAGCAAAATCAGGGTACTTCATATTTCTAGGAACTATGAAAAGGATCCTCCTGTGCGAAAGCCCCTATTATACATTATATTCAACATTATATATAGTAGTTTAATGCAGTAATGTCACAGAAACACTTTTTCTCAAACAGTACTCGCTCTTTCAACGCAGGCATTCTTTGGATCTTTTACACGCCACGCACGCAGACTTTCCCGGTGCTCGCTTTGACCTGTCTCTCACGCTATTAATGCACTACACACAGAATAAATCATCTAAAACACTTTGAATAATCATACTACTAAAACTAAATGTGATATGGTGATTTAATTTTTCACTTTGAGGAGTGCCGTTCCAGCGCGTATGTGCTTCAGATGATCAATGCAATCAATCAGAGTTCTAATCGTAAGAAATCATGTCAAAATGACTTTACCCAAACTGTAAATGGCTAGTTCATCCAAAAATGTAAATTCTGCATTTACTCACTCTCATGTTGTTTTTGCGCATCACGCAAGCATTTGTTTACTTCTGTGTTTACTACCGTATGCGTGTTGTTGTACATCTATTCATCATATAAAGCCATCGTGTCTCTTCGGAAGACTTGGATTTGGATTAGACCACTTTAAAATGAAAGCAATGTTTTATGTATTTGTCCACCTGCATGCATGTGAGGGTCAGAAACGCTGAAGTATTCATATACTGGTTCATTAACTTTAAATGAGTGCACAAGAAAAACTGTAAAGCATCGTGGGCAGAGACAAAACCAACAAACATTTTATAAGGCATTTCAATAAACATAAATGTTTCAATAAACATTTTATAAGGCATTCATAAAAGTGTAAGAGCACAAATGGAATCTGCATACTTTCAGAAATCTGTGGATTTCAGCAGAATTCATTATTTAAATATGGTAAAATGTGTTAAACAGAGCTCACTGTATGTCTGCTAGAGTGGTCATTTTCAGTTCATTCTCTATGGGAGCTGAGCAGCAGACTCACATTTTTGCAGAATTGACAGATAGCATAGCAAGTTCTGAGAGCATCATTGTGAAGTGTTCAGCTTTATTGAAGAGAGGTAAGAAATGATGGGCAGCATCTAACTACTGTGAAATGGAGTTATGATATAAGTGTTTCAAATTCTGCCCAAACTGCTGGAGTTTCTAATGTATCATGTATAATAAAGGATATTATGTTATCGTGCTGTTGATTTCTTGATTCTGATTGGTTGTAGTTCTAAGGTGTGCAATAATTTTGGGGGGCAGGGGCTCAAGTGGAAAAGGGGCACTTCTCATAATTATTAAAAAAAAAAAAAAAAAAAAAAAAACTTTTAATATATTAACACAACTCTGACTTCCTTACCAGTTTATTTGAATTCCTTCACATTCACGCAATGGTTTCATAGTCAGATTTCTACAAAATAATCAGTTTTGAGATTTGATCTATTTTTGCTTTCCATCCTCTTTTACTCTGATGGAAAGAAAGCTTCCAAAATACACATTTAGATGGTGTTTGTTTTAAGCCTACTACCCTCCATCTGTTTGCATCTGTAGATTTCTTCTAAATGAACTAAAACAAGCTAATCTGCATATTTAAACACATAAGGGCCAGATTTACTAAACGGGGCAAATTAGCGTGAAAGCACAATTCCACAAATGCACCGATGGGAGTGGCAAGTTTTGCGCGATCTACTGCTGACACACAAATTAAAGAACACAGATGCAGTCAAATCATTTACATAATGACCAACGCAATTTACCAAGAGCAACGCAAATTAGCGTTAGGTCGCAAATAAGCAGAGCTGATGCTCATCAGGTTCAGGTCGACAAATGCATATGCAATAAGGTTAGTTGCAATCACAACTCAGTCCACGCCTTTTCAGCGCTAATTTTGCACTGTGTGTCTTTGGTAAATCCTTACAGTAGTTTTTTAGCTGTTAGTAAATCAGGCCCCAAGAGTCTTTTCCCTTGAAATGTTACAAGTACATAATATGTATTATAACAACTGCCTGCAGAGGGCACCAAAATTGCTCAATAAGCACTCAGAATCAAACATAGTTCCAATTGATTACACCTGTTAACAATCAAAGTTAATTATGTGAACAGCTATAGCATACCACAATTAAAACAAGACAACCACACTGAAGCAAAATTTAAATAAGTCATTGACGAATAAGGTTTTTAAAAGTGTAAAAAAAAAAAACAATGGAGAAACATAAAAACATAATATAATTAATTTTGAAGTTTTATTAAGAGTTAACAAAGAGATTATGTGGTTTTTATAATCAATTAACACTGCTTTTGTCATTTTTTTTTTTTTTTTTTTTTTTACAAGATGGACAAAATTTGTCACCAGAAAAGTCATTCGGTTTAAACAACATTTTGGTTTTACTGACTGACACTATTGGTTATACTGAATGACGATATTTTCAAACAATGTTAACTATTAGCTAGATAGTTAGCTTGTTAGCTAGCTAGCAAAAGGACAATAAAACATTTTATATTTAGTACAAGTTTTTAAAATATTACAGCATTTTCCATGTTTTTTAGCGGTTGGACCGAATGACCTGATGTTTCGGGACATGTGTATGATCAAGTGAAAACATGAATGTTTCAAATAGTTAAGAGAGAATTAGTTACTTTGCTTCATGACCATGTGGTCCTTTGCAAAGATCTGAATGATGTCACATCCTGTCACATGATATTGACTGCATGACTTGATCCAAAATAGTACCTTTATATTGGTTACTCCAAATGACATCAATGAAATTCATTTTTCTGGACATTCTTTTCCGGACAATACCATTTTGCACTATGTTAATATAAGATGTTATAAAATCATGCCAGAATAAAAAAAAAATATATACATTTATTACATTTTAAGATATTTTAATCACAAATGCAGTGGCTGTATTGGCCTTTGTATGGTTAAACCAAATGACTTTTGACACTTCAAAATCTTTAAAACACCTTTATATTTAGGAAAATCTAATTAAAACCATTTGAATTCAATAAAAGAGATCTAGTTTTACTACCTTATATAATTTGGATGTCATATGTTTGTTTTTTTATTATTATTAAGGCCTTTGGACAAAAAAAAAAAAAAAATGACCTGTCACTTCATTGACCCAAATACAAACACAATATCCAAAAACTTTCAAAAATCCCAAAACAACTTTAACACCCAAAGTGTGTGTATGTGTGTGTGCTTGACGAAAGTCTTTGACTGAAACGTTGCCACTTTCAACCTTTTCTAAATAAAGGGAGAACAACAGTGTGAAGATCTTTTTTGTATTATTTGATGTATTTTTTTAATCTTGCACCTGGCCAAGACGCTTTGGATGTGCGTACCTTGACCTTTTTTAAGAAAACATCTGAACAATTTCTTGAGGTGTGGCAAGCACATGAGCAGAATAATTGATTCCGGGTGGTTGAATTATTAAAAAAAATTAATGCTCACCCAAGGTGTAATGAGTATAAACCAGTGGTTCTGACTGACAAAAAAAAAATCTGAATAATGAAATGTCATTTACATTAATTGATTTAGCAACATTTGTAACTATGCAGAAAAAAAAGTGAACTGAGTAAATGTTTAGGCATTTACTTGTACTGTACATTAATAAACAAATGAATGTGTATTAATATGAATTATATTGTCAGTACAGCCTGTATGTTGTTTTCTATTGCAAAAATATACATAAAATATTTTACTTATAAAACATAAAAATCGCTCTTACAATGTCCCAAATATAAATGATTAATTAAACAGTTATGCTGCTTTGCAAGAGCAATTTGAAAGTAAAAGTTTGTACAAAATAATAAAAATCCAGTCATTTTCTCACTTCAAAGCACTTTCATCTGTGAAAAACAGAGATAAAGGACGAGAGGATGGTGAATGTAACCATCAAACTCTAAAAGGCACATAAAAGTACCACAAAGATGCACCAACATCACATGCATCATCGTCACGGGATTTGAATGTGTGAAAGTGAGCGAGATTTGAGAGCTAGGAAATACTGCAATACTGTCGAGTCCCACGCTTTGAGGAACAATGCTATAAACATATTGAATTTAACTAACCTGCTTAAACGAAGTCTGCAATGACAGTAGATGACATGAAAGAGAAAACTGACAATAAGAGAAGAACAGCGCCATAGTGCAATAACGCCTCTTGGGGCAACACTGAGAATGCATTTTGAAAATGATGGATGTTCCAATTCTTTGGAAATCTGCTGAGCTGTCTGTGGCAGATTATGTATGGCTCCGGCCATAAGAGACATAGTAATTTGGATTAGCCTCTAACCACAGACAAAAGCTCATTAATTTGGGTGTTAACTGCGCTAAAACAGCAGTACTGCCAAACAACGCATGCTGGAAGGAAGGAATAGAGTTGTCGGAGGTCATTCTCCATCTGTCATTGACTGTCCCTGTCTTCTCTTTCTTCACATCAGCAGCACCAACTGGAAATGCTGTGGCAGGTGCAGAAATCGACTGTCACAAAGAGAAGAGTCTTTTAGGTTGTATTAAGTGGTGAATAGCTTTTGCCACCCACCACTTCTCCTTTTTCCACATTGCCAGTGTGAAGATGAAGAGAGATAATGCAGGGGGCAGCCAAGACAGCTTCCCTCGGGAGTTTCTTGTATCTTCCAGACACTCAGCAATTCAGCTGCAGGGCGAGATTGAGGCCAGTCACCACAGTGGTGTGTCTGCAACCTTTTCCGACCTGTCCATCAGGGTGGACTGTATCCTGGAGGCTGGAACTCTACAAAAGGCTCTTGACAAGTGGTGCGCAAACCGGGAATTTTGGTGTATGGGACATACAATGAAAGGAGAAGAGAAATGAAAGAGAAGCAATCAACACCACCATCAGCAGCAAGAACATTTGGCTGTCGACCCTTCTGGGCATATTGTGCAACCCCGAAGTACTCTAATTAGTTTTTTTTTGTTTGTTTGTTTTTTTTAATAGCGATTTTGTCTTCCACTGAAATAAAGAATAAAAGTTTGGAATGTCAAAAGGGTGAATGGATGATGACAGAATTTTCATTTTTTGGTGACCTATTCAATGCCCTTTTAGCCAGGAAATACTGTGAGTAAACTGCACAGCTGAAGACGCAAACCACAGAAGGTGACCTTAAACACACAAGGAGCTTCTTTTTTTTTTTGGCACAGTGATGTTTACCAGCACACCTGATCCTTCAGTAACCTTCATTATTGATTTAGGAGGTGCAGAGTACTTTCTGTACTTTCTCTTCCAAATACAAAACTTTTGGTCAGCGAAAAAGCGTGTTCTTCTCCACCACATACCCCATACTTTAAACAAAGACTCAAAACTTGTCTACAATATATTTGATAAAAGACAGTATAACTGCAGCTGCTATAGTGAAAGCCTGTAAATATGATTATTGGGAATCATCCAGCTATTTGGTGTGTGGTAAATTTGTTTAAAAGGACTATGTTCACCATTCAAAAGTTCAACCTGGTCTCATGGGAGAGACGTACCCGTGGGCACGTTTTCGCGAGACACAAAATTACGTACCGGCGCATAGGTCTGGCTGCAGTTTCCGACAGAAACGAACGCTAGAGGCCGGTAAAACGTCAGTGAGCGCTTTGGCTCATTTTCACAGACGGTTTCGACAACGGCCAAGGTCAGATTATGGATTTGTAAAGCCTCGTTTTGACGTCTCCTCGCGCAATTTTATGTCACGACTTCAAAACGCTTCTTACCGGAGTGCCCGATTTGTAAACTAACGTACTTTGGACTTTCCCGCTCTACGTGTTTCGATTTTTTTGTCCGCAACCAAGCTTGCTCGTTAGCTCGGCCGATACGGAGTTGGACTTAGGACGAGGAGTCGACTCCCCCCCTGCCTGGGTACGAATCCCGTGAAAGGCGACTGACTGGGGCAAAAAAAAAAAAAAAAAGAGAGATCTAAACGAGCTGAAAAACGGTACACGATTGCGGATGCTTCTTACGTCACGTTTGCTTTTGTTAATGCCATCGGGTAGGTTTAGGCGTAGCGTCGGTGGGACGTTATTTTAAAACGCAAAGGAGCGCAAATGTCAAATCAAGAACCGCGGCGATTCGTCTAAAAAGCAACGTCATAAAAACGTACCGCATTCACCCTATTATCTGCTCCGGCAAAAAAAAAAAAAAAAAAAAAAAGGAACACGCTTTTAGCGCCGCTCAGTGGACATTTCGCAGCGATACTGCAGCGATATGTACTCACTGGTACGTATTTCGCGACTCGCGAAAACGTGCCCACGGGTACGTTTTCATCATGAGACCAGGTTGCAAAAGTTTGGGGTAGGTAAGATTTTTTTCATGTTTTTGCAAGAAGTCTCTCATGCTTAACCAGGCAGTATTTATTTTATAAGAAAATACAGTAAAAACAGTAATGTTTTGACATTATTACAATTTAAAAGAACTGTTTTCTTTTTTAATAAATATGTTTTAAAATGTAATTTATTCCTGTGATGCCAGTCTTCAGTGTCACGTGATCCTTCAGAAATCATTCTAATGTGCTGATTTGGTGTTTAAGTAACATTTTTTTATTATTATCAATTTTGAAAACAGTTGTGCTGCTTAAACTGTAGTGAATGCTGAATATAATACAAATAATTTCCCTGTTATCTGTTGTTCTATATATACACTGTAGATAGATAGATAGATAGATAGATAGCAGGGAAATTATTTGTATTATATACAAACAATAGATCGATGAACTTTTTAGTATTTAGACCAAAAAAAAGTATAGAATTCAGTTATCTACCATTACATTAAAATAATTATTAATATAATGGGCTATCAATAAAACTTGGCTGTCTATGCAGTAGAAAGGTGAAAAAATCGAAATCGGTGTTAAACAAAGTAAAAATGCTGTTGTCTTCCCTTTTGCCAAATATGTAGAAAAACTTCAACACCCATAACACACTGGGCATGTTGCCATCCAGGGCCACTCCCAGTCTGCTCCTTGGTAGGTTATACTTCTAAGCAAACTTTTAGTCATAATGATGTTGACTCCTATTGTTCAAGGGTGCAAGAATTCTAAGAGTAATTGTTTAGTGGGAGTGAGTTACTTTTGGTTTTCTGTGAAGGATCCAATACGTCCAAGGCAATGGCTAAAGGCTGCAAAGAATCATAAATACGAAGAGAACACTGCGACGGGAAATCTGAAAAACCTCAGTGTTTGTATTCAACATTTCAAACTGGATGTGTTTTAGGCCAAAAGGAAGGGAAAACTGAAAGAAACTGCTGTTCTGTCAGTTCCGCCCAACCCCCGAAGAAAAACACCATTGTGTGCGGTGAAAGCTGTTGCCATGAATAGTGTTCCATACTTACCATGATGCAGTTTGAAGAGTAGATAGCATTCGGATACCAAAGTACAATACCATTTTATAAAGGTTTTATTAATAACCCTATGTCGATCTGACTGTACGTGGACTGGGATAAAAAATGTGGAAGTATAATCTGTCGTTTTCAAGAAAACCATGGAGCTGTCAAAAGTCTGCCAGATGATGCATAACTAACTTTTGCTGACAAATAAACGTGAATTTCTCGGTTCAGGTAACACAGAGATTAACACTGTTTATTAACATATAGTACCAACATTGTAATAATACATAGCGGGTTGAAAATCGGTGAAGTTACACTTTAAGCCAGTAAGCAACCACCCAGAACACACTAGCAACACACTAAAACCTCTCAGAACACCTTAGATACTGCATAACTACAGACCCTAGACTCACTGTGGCAAATTCTGCCTGTGTAAGTATTACTCACAGTTTCTTTAGAATATGTAAAATGACATTTAGTGATATTGTTATTGTGACTTCTGACTGTTTAAGTACACCGGATCCATACTCTGAATAGTACAGAGTGGTACACTGAGTGAATACAAAAAAAAAAAAAAAAAGGGAGCTGATTTGACCTTTAGAAATCAACAGAAAAGCTTGTCTTAATGCTCTAGCCAGCAAGAATGTAAGGAATTTCTTTCATGTTCCTCAAATCTTTGCTATAAGATGCTGTATTTCATTAAAAATAAATAAAAATAAAAATGAAATATTCAATTCAACTTTTGATTGCGTTTCTTTTTCGTCACTATTTTTATTCACACCATGCAACCGAATTAAGCAAAAAAGCCTTGTCTGAGCAGCAAACACAGTTTCTGCAGTGCCAGGAGCACTTCCTCTGAATTCACAAGCTTAAGAAAACAGTTGGCTCTCTGAAGCAGTTCAATAAGAAGCAGACACATGTCTGGATGGATATGGGGGTGAAAATCAAGAAACGGCAGAGCTCGGGAAAACTAGGGCTCAGGAAAACGAGCAACGTAAAACAGTCCCACGTAATCTATCCGACAGTTTTAAGGACTTATGATTCTTGACTTGTAAATGCTCTGTGCAGAAGCACCTGGTATTAATGCTAATAAAATGACATAACCATCCAAAAATAGCACAGGGAGAATTCAGAATAGTTAGCACAGTCATGGTGCTGCACTGGCATCTGTTATTGGAAGCATAATTGCCTTAACTTGCTTGTATTCTCAGGCATATACTGTAAAAAGTAGTAACATGCAATTGATACCTATTTCTACTTGATCTAACCTATGAAGATTACTTTCGTTGCAGTAGTCAGGTTGATTTAGTCACATTAAACAATATTTAGGTCTTGGATTTATACTGTTATGAGGATACTTTCAGAAATTTAAAGCATACAACTTAGCATACAACTTGACATACAATTTGGATGCTAGATGCTCTTATGGCGTAATTTCTATTGCGCAATAGCTTTCCCTGCACAAAATGGAGCAGGTTTGATTTTAAACTTTTCAGTTGAATTGATTTATTTTAACTAAAAATTAAAAATAATGTAAAGTTTGTCAAGTTAAATTTTAGTGTTATTCATCAAACCTCAACCAACAGGTCAAACTGATTTTCACTCTTTTTAGGGAAGCTAAAGAGCTCATTCATAATGGTCTTAATTTCTAAATGCGAATGGATACATAGCTTTGCTTTTTTTTTTTTTGTATTAACTGTATTAATATTTCAGACACTTCTAAGTCACAACTTCTTGCTACTGGGGTTCCTCAGGGCTCAGTGCTTGGACCACTTCTCTTCTCCGTCTACATGTCATCATTAGGATCTGTCATCCAGAAACATTGATTTCCTAACACTGCTATGCTGATGACACTCAACTCTACTTCTCATTCCAACCAGATGATCCAACAGTAGCTGTACACATCTCAGCCTGTCTGACAGACAGACATCTCTGGCTGGATGAAGGACCACCACCTTCAACTCAACCTTGCGAAGACAGAACTGCTTGTGGTCTCAGCCAACCCAGCACTTCATCACAACTTCTCTATACAGCTAGGTTCGTCAACCATAACTCCTTCTAGGACAGCCAAGAACCTTGGAGTTGTGATTGATGATCAGTTAAGCTTCACAGACCATATTACTACAACGGCCCGGTCCTGCAGATGTGCGTTATACAACATTAGGAAGATTAGATCCTTCCTATCAGAGCAGGCCACAAAACTCCTAGTTTAAGCTCTTGTTCTATCCAGACTGGACTATTGTAATGCTCTCTTAGCGGGCCTTCCAGCATGTACTATCATGCCTCTGCAACTAATCCAGAATGCTGTGGCAAGAGTGGTCTTCAGTGAGCCGAAAAGAGCGCACATCACACCTCTCTTCATCAGTTTGCACTGGCTGCCGATAGCCGCTCACATCAAATTCAAGGCACTGATGTTTGCTTACAAGACAACTACTGGCTCTGCACCAAAGTACCTAAACTCGCTAGTTCAGACTTATGCGCCATTCAGAAGCTTGTGTGCAGTGATCTGAAGCCATTTTTGCAAGTCGTTTTAAAAAAGAGAAAGAGGAGATGCGGTACAGCGCTGATTCACTTGCACTATTTGTGAAATTACAGTCTGAGAGAAAAATTTCAAATTATTGACTTGATCAGTTGATCTGTGTGGATTAAGAGTGGATCTTGTGGGAAAGAGTAAAATTATGTGCAATACACAATTCCATGCCGAAATTCAAGCCCTGTGATTTTTCTGTCATTACTTCAACTCTTTGAAACTGAAGGCTCTTCAACTCTTGTGGTCTCATGGGATAGCTAATTCCACACACAGTATCTCGGCAGATGCAATGTGTCATATGGCTATAATTCACCCACTCTATCATATATACTGAATATTTAGACATCCTATTAATTTGACAGACTGCCTTTGCATACTGTGTAGCAGGTATAAATGTGTATATGTTGGACATATTGAGGTGTGGAATGGATAGCTATCCAATCGTGGACAGTAGGGGAGATCCTAGGATTTCAATATTAGGGGGACTCAGCCCCCAATAAGGGTATTATTTAAAAAAAAAAAAAAAAAATGTATTGTTTGTTTACTAGGTAAGGCATGAACAATACAGTAGGATCAACACTACCTATCAAGTCAATCCCTGAATATTGAATTAATTTCTAATCATATTAAATAACCATAAATATTTATTTAATTCAATATGCATTAAGAATATAGACAAACTTTATATTACTGTTATTTTCTAGTTTGGCAATAAGTGTTAAAAAATTCATATAAATAACATATATAAAACATACACAAACACACACACACACACACACACACACAACACACATATATATATATATATATATATATATATGTAAAGTTTCCAACACTATTATTTTTTAACACAACATTTGTGAAGTAAAATTAACTTTAAAAAAAGATCTACATTTCTCATATTCATTAACTGGGATAGCATGGAAAATGTGTCATGCTTTAGTGGAGGATTTCTGTCACATGGTGGAAAACAAACACTCTTTTAACATGAAAATGACACAAAATTAACACTGTAACCAGTACATGGCTGCAGAGGATCACTGATTAGTTCATTTGCCATTTCCACTCCCTTTTAAAGTTCTTTTTGTGTGTTTTGCTTTTGGATTTATTATAAAATGGACATTATAACATTTTTTTAGCAATTTTATTGCACTAAAGTATGAAGTATGGCAAGAGTAGGAAAAGTCACAAAAAAAAGTACACTTCCATAATGTACTTAAAGTGCTCTATTTTTTTATAATTTTGTACTTAATATACAAAAAATTCCTAAAAATGATTTAGTACTTCTTAAGATAATCTTAAGAACATCTAAGTGTACTCAACTGTGCTATTTTGAGACACCATGAATATGAACTAAAATGTGCTTTTAATATACCATCTCTGTATTTTAAAAAAAAATGTATTTAGTATGGGTGTCCCCGACTACAGATTTACATAGTGGAATCAGATCTGAATCAGACTGCCTATAGTCGACTGATAGTCGAATCATATATATGTGATGGGGGAGGGAGGTGCTTGAAAAACAGCAGTCCACTAGAGGCCAAAGGAGTATCGGACTGCAAATCAAATTAAATTCGGCTAAATTGCTTGTGCGAGCATGCTTTAGTTTACACCGCAACATCGATGTAATGACAATAAAATGATGTTTGACAATAAAAAAAATTAATTTACAGAATTGAAATAGAACAGAATATAACGTTCTAATAATTAAAAATTAAAAAAAAAAAAGTCATAATCAAGTCACAAATGCAAAATGCCTGAAGTGCAGGGGAACATATATTCAAAACACAAGCCACAAATAGTTAAATTAGATAACCCAGGGTGATTAATAAATAAATTAAAATTAAAGAAATTATTAAAATAACGAAAGTAGCCTTTAGCCAGAATTGTCAACTTTGTCATTTTGCATTCCGATTCCGATTCTGTTTAACGATTCCTGACTTTTTTTCAGTCATTCTCGCACTGCGAACAGCAGTGAGCATTTTACAGTTGTATCTGCTAGGACCTGCAAAAAGGACCTTATCTCATCACGCACATACGCGGTTCATTACAATCGGCATTGACTTTTGTTTCAACACGGCATTAATCTGAAGGAATGCACCATGTTTGGGGCCGTTCACATGTTGCGTCTAAAAACGCGTGGAAAGCGTGGCCACGCCACTTTCTCCTCCTTTCCACAGCGCTTTCGCTCCCGTGGCGTTTGTCGTTGCTATGCAACCATGACCTGCACTCTGCAAAATGAAGAGGAAGTATCAGCAGTTGATTTCTAGCCCTTGCATTAGCTTTACTAGATATATTTATGGAGATGAGAAATAAAACCCGGCTGAGCTTTTGATGTTGTTACGGAAAGGCCGAAGCTGATGGCATTCTGAAAAGCATATAGGCGTGCCTGGAAACATTTGAACGAACTAACGAACATTTGAAATAACACGCCTACATTTGAAATAACGAACTGTGAACTCTAACCTAGCCGTGAGTCCTAAAGCACCAGATACAGCTTAGCAATAGCAGCATCTCACACTCAGGTACAAAAACAGTTACAGCCTACTGGTTATAGCATATAGTTATTCTTGAAGTATTTGCTCTTTTTTTCTCTCCATAAAAAAAATATTGGAATCGGAATCAAGAATCGATAAGAACCGGATTCGATAAGCAGAACCGGAATCGGAATCAGAATAGTTCAAACTAAAACGATACCCAATCCTACTCATAACACCTCTGCGAAGATTCGACTGTGAGATTGGAAGTTGAATCAGGCTCCTCCTATCAAAGCATCAAATCGTCGACTATTCAGGGTCACCCCTAGTATTTACCACTTGTAGTACACTTGGCAATTTTTAAGGGGGCTGTTTGGAAATTTGCGGGTGGGGGGCTAAAGCCCTCTTAAAATGGGCTAGTGATGCCCCTGGTGAAAAGACCAGGTGTAAATGCATTTCGAGGCGGATTTTAAATCTGATCACTCAAAGCACTTCAGGAGGTGGTTTGAGATGCATTCCAAACAAAACTGGACAAATGTCAATGCATCTGGTTGTTGAAACCACAATTGTAAATTTTACTCCTCCCAAAATGAGAGCGTTATAGGCTATATGACGTTATAGCCAGATATGACAGCGGTACTGCAACACACATCACCGCAGATGAGTAGTCAGCAAGCACAAATGAAACTGAAAGTAAGGCACAGATGCTCAACACATGAGCATCTTCATTAAAAGTATTGAGACTAAATAATTTTACCAGTGCTGATGCCTCTCTCTCTCTCCTATTGCAGCCTTTGATCTTAAAATTACCTGATGATAATTAAAATTTGCATATAGAGCAGGAATTGAAGTTCGGATTTATATTATTTTTGCAGAGGCACATTTATGTGGCCAAGTGTAAATGGAACCATTTTAACAAATTAGATATCTGATCAGTAAAAACACATGAAGAGAACAGGTCCATAAAAAGATGAGCCAAACGATTAAGCAGCAGCTTGGCCCAGACATATCAGGCCAGAACTTCACCTAATTGGATGAAATGAGATTCAGGGGTGATGGATTTTGATAATTGTTGGCGCTTGTTTGCCACATCACACGAGCCCTAGCATGCTGTCATGAATATTAAGCCACAGACCTCTACTTAATGGGTGATGGAGACAGACTTCACTGTTATCTCACTGACTCCAAGGCAGGTTAATCAATGCTGTTTATCAAATTAAGAACACTTTCCAGAAGCCTAATAAGAGACATGACAGACCGGACTTTGATGGGCCGGGATTTGAAGACTCAAAGGCCTTACACCAGCTGGAGGACCTGCAGTAAATACTGTCAAGAACTTTTCGAGTTTGACCTTCATGTTAGCAAGAATGGGGCAGTATTATAAAAATCAGAATGCAGCTTGGGAGGTTGACATTACTGCACCCTCACTGTGGCACAAATGTCAGCAATATACTGTTTTCAAATAAAAATAAAAGAGTTCTAAGAGTTCAAAAGAGTCTGACAAAGCAGTTACAAAAGTGCATGGGTAACGGGCCAGCTTTAAAACATGCTTTTCTGAAATATGCATCAAAGCACAGTGAAGTATGGTTGTACTGTATGAGAGAATTCCCAAATGGGATTAAGCCATATTGTATTTTCTGCACTTTGTAATTCTCCCAACATTTGTCTAATTGCAGGTGACCAGACATGGAGAACTGAAAGAGGATGAAATGTCAGTTTCTGTCAGGCTCATCTTTGGTTTCAAGGCATATTACACATCAAGTCTTAACAGTATGATTATGTTAAATCATGAATACCTCAAGTAAAGATCGTTTACTGATCATTTCTTTAAAATGCACATGCCACCTCTTAAAATTGGAACCCCTGTATCCATGATGGCTTCATAAGCTTTTGAAAAACTTTTATACCATGCAACATCAACTAAAAATATTTCCTTGTACCATGACATGTTAGTTTTCTTTAACTATCTTTAATTATTCATTTTGAATGAATTATTCATAAACATCATTACGTGTGTAGGGAGTCACACCACATTACATTCCACAACCCAAACTAGCCTTTCCGTGACACAATCAAATAATCAATATTAAGAGACCTATTGTTTCTTATTTCAACTTTTGTAAGTTGGTTGCACATCACATTATTTTAATTTTGCAATTAAAATACTACAAATATTCAAAATGTAAAAAAAAAAAAAAAAATGTTACTGCTTTGCTGACTTTTTGAAAGAAAAGATAAAAGATTATGCCAAACTAATAAGCTTTTCTTTTCAATTTCTTTTAATGAGATGTTTTTCTTTATTTTGACTTTATGTCCCAAAAACTATCAAAACATAATGCAAAAATAAAATACCACATAGTCAGAATTCAGAAATATCCAGTAGGATCTTATGAGAAAACAAGAATTTTACAAGAAATTTCGTATGAATTTGTACAATGTACAGTAATTTGTACGAAAACATACAATGATTTGTATATACATGATGCATGTTTGTGGTCTCTCACATTTTGAAAATCTGATAAGATTTTAAAAATCTTTTAGTGTAGGCCAACCATAAGTGAGTACAGTTACACTAAAGCAGTGGTTCTGAACTGTGTGAACTGATATTAGGCTAATATTGTAGATCTACCGTTGTGGTGGGTTTTGCTCAATATGATGTTAAGTGGCAGATCAGTGGGCTTGCTGCAGTTGAATATTTAAGTCAAGTCAAGTCACCTTTATTTATATAGCGCTTTTTACAATGTAGATTGTGTCAAAGCAGCTTTACATCGATAGTAAAAGACATCCTCTGTCCCAGACGAAAACTAAAATACTATGTGGAGGACACAATATAATTTAATAATTATAATATGACCGCATTGAGAATCTATGAACCTAACTCATATTTAAACAACTAGCGTTTTGTGTTACACATATCCTTATAAGTATAATTTTGGCTGTATTATTTCTGTCCCCTTCAAAAATTTCTCTTGATAAATATTGTTTTTTGTCTCCCCCAAATGTTAGATGAAATGCATGCCCATGTCTTTACTAACGAGCTGATGTGTGTTTGATTAGGGAGACATCTAAAATGTGTATTGCTGGGGTACTCCAGGATGGGAACCACTGTCCTAAAATAACCAGCTTCTGTCTCTTTGCTAGATCCTTGTTGCCTTTGTTTCTTCTCTCATTGCCAAAATCTGCTACACTGGGGTGTGTTTCATGAAAGCATAATTTGCCAACTATGGCTCAGAGTTCCATCATTATCAGCATAGTTCAAAGAGACTCCCTGCATCCCAATGTCCATACTATCCATCCTAAATAGAATGTGAGATTAAAATAAGTGTGTCCCAAAGCATAGTATGCTGAAAAGAGTATGCCAAAACTCCCCGGATGGTCTACTATTTCCGGTAGATTTTTGAAGTGTGGATCCGTGCACACTGTAAAGGCTAATATTGCCCACAACCCATTGCGCGGTGGACGAGGATTCAGTTCAGAACTACAAACACGACCGCACGACTGACACTGAGAGGTTTGAGTGACTAATAATCAGTTCAACCTGATAGAAAATATTTATTTAATGTTATCCGTGTTGTATTTCATCTGCAAATACCAATTTTGCCTTTTATAAATATCCGATTGGCCATTAACATTTAAATGCATCATTATGCATTAATATGAGGAGAGTTCTCCACATGAAAGACCCACGACTGCAGATCAACGTGGTACTGCATTTCTCTCCGATACGGTAGGAAATTAGCTAAATGAAATGTGGAAGATGTAAGATGATTGACAGGCCAGTTTACGGTGACAGGATGCAACAGAGAGCAAAGACGCAACTGTATGACGTGATATTATGTCCCAAAGCTTGTCTACTCTGTTGCTACACACTCAAAAGTAAGTACTTTTTGTTCACAGAAAGAGTACATACTTTTAGGGAGTAGTATAAGTAGGTGAATTGGGATGCAGCATCTGTGTTTCCCAAAACCATAGTTCCAACGAACCTTCACAAACAGCAGTGCAAAGTTGTGTGGTTGGAATGACAGCTCTCGAGCTGTGGTTTGAGGCATAGTTCAAATTCTTATCTTGAGCAAAATAAGCAAATTGACATTCAGTACAATCTATATCTTTATACAAATGTAATTTACGTCTTTTAGTTTGTCAAGAGATTTTAAGCGGCATTTTTGAAGAGTGTGCATGTGTGAACCTGCTCTAGTACGTAAGAATGGGCCGGTGATTGAATCTGGAAATAAAGCAAAATAACAGATAAAAATGAGAATCCAGCGGCTACTGTACTTTTCCAATTGTTTTCAATGGGAGTTCCACATTTTTTAAACGGCAGGAGTGTAACGAAGCGCTGGGTGTCTTTTTCAGGCTCTAGCGCTGAGAGCTCGTAGTTTTTTACTGGTCGCCTCGAGTTGAAGAATGTTCAACTTTGAGTAAAATGCTGCGCTCATCACTGTCACTTTTTAGCCAGCCGTCCAATCAAAGTGGAGGAGGGGCAGGACAAATACAACACCGACCAACCGTCACAACATTCTTGCTGTACAATGACATTAACAAGCAGAGAACGGAACAAAACGGGTGAGAAATTACATAGCAAGTACTCTACATTGTGTCAACATTTTTAGTCTGAAACAAATTTCCTGCAAAATCAGTTACAAGTAACAGTGCCACGGATATTCCGTATCATAGCAACAAAGCATCTCAACTTAAAAAAACGGTGCGTTTGCCGAGGCTTTCTCAAGTGCTCACAGAGCGCCTAGTGTTTTCAGCTAGCTAAAAATGCTTTGGTGGACACACAGCCTTAGTCCTCAGATGTCATGTCTGTAATTTATAGCAACAAATCTAGCATTAATTCCATCTCAGACAGATTCATTAAAAGAAGTTATTACTCCACCACCTGTGTGACATCATTCACCAACATGGCTGAAAGACACATTTTTGACAATACCGTTTCGGGAAACAGTCGTGACTAGCTAATTGATTTCTTCAACGTTGCATGGTACTATGGTAGTTAAGCAGTGAGTTACGTTGTTGTGAGGGAAACGCACCCCAGATCTCCTCACTTTTTTTTTTGTAACAAAACTGTTTTGGTTACCAATGACTTTCATTGAATGGACAAAAAGAAAACACAAAAAATCCTCAAAATTTTGCAGAGAACTATCCCTTTAACTCCAAAAATCCATTCAAATTTAATCTCTGTCTCGGTGAATAATGCAGATGCTACATTCAGAGTTCGGTCCCCCTGGACTGAGCAGGGAAGCAGCTGCGCCTAACAAGTGGAGCATCAAAACTGTCATGGCTCATTCTCTAGGAAGACAAATCAGTTTAAGCAGGACAACACCACTCCACTAACCCTGTCCTTTTTTCCCCCAACCAATCCCATCTATTGCTTCATTCACTACTTAACATCTATATGTATACACCAATTGTTAAATCTCTACTGTATGTATGTACATTTGTGGGAATGCTAGGGAATTCAGCATTTCTAAATGAAATAAAATACTCTTATACACATCTACTATTATACATTGAATTAAAATTATTATATATTTGTCCTGCGATGGATTCTTCCAGTTTGTTTCCCTGCCTACAACCTGAGATGCTATGATAACCCTATCCCATGACCCTGCATAGGATCAGTGGTTTGGAAAGTAGATGGATGGATGGATATATTTTATATATTAAATTAACATTTAAATAGTAGTTGTTTTAAAAAGTAAAAATCTGGGTTACAGTGAGAATAGAAGTGAATAGGGCCTATCTTCAGCTACATGTTAAAATACTTACTGTTAACAACAACAAGACATAAACAACAAGCATTTTAACATGGTTTTAGTGTGGAACAAACTGCTTAGTAATCTTTTCTGTGTAAATCTGCATCAATTTTACAACTTTGTCGCCATGACCCCTACTGTAAAAATTATTTAAAACACTTCATATCTTAAACAATACATACAGAAGAATAAATGTATTGTATAAAATGTCTGCTTTTAAGTCTTCAAAAACTGGCCCCAATGTAACCTTTTCACATTTCCGGGGTTCTCAGAAGTGGACGTCATCATACAATAGTTGGGTAAACTTCTAAAGTGATGAATGAGACAATATAATTTTTGTATTCCCATTTGCTCCAATAGCAAAATAAATAATCCATGATAGTGTTTCTATGACTTTCCAAAAAAGGGAAAAAATATGAAGAGATTGATTACAAAAATCAGAAAGAATGATGTGAAATTTGCTATCACTCCCTAAGCCGGTGTCTTAGAAACACTCATGCAAGTGTTCATTTGTGTTTTGTAATTTGCTGCCAATGTATAACATTATAAATGTATATTATATTTTTTTTTAAATGAAAATATGAAAAACTTCACTATATTTGTGATTTTGATAACGGGAAATGAGTCATTATCATCTGTGAAAGTGCCTCACCATAAGGTTCAACAAAATATTTGGTAACACTTTACAATAATGTTCATTAGTTAAACATTAGTTAATGTATTAACTAACATGAACTAACCATGAGCAATACATTTGTTACTGTATTTACTAATCTTTGTTAACGTTAGTTAATGAAAATACAGTTGTTCATTGTTTGTTCATGTTAGTTCATAGTGCATTAACTAATGTTAACAAGATTTTAATAATGTATTAGTAAATGTTGAAATTAACATTAACAAAGATTAATAAATGCTGTAGAAGTGCAGTTCATTATTATTTCATGTTAACTAATGTAGTTAACTAATGTTAACTAATGAACCTTATTGTAAAGTGTTACCAAATATTTTTGTTGAAAACCATGCTTGAGTCAAAATGACTTTTTGTGGCAATGCGTCATTTGAGCTTAACCCAGAATATTCCTTTAATCTCGACCTAGACCACAGATCTTTATCATGTCAGTAATGTAAGACACCTTTACTGGAATGATTTACAGGGCTCTCAAGTTTTGAACTGAGTTCAGAGTGAGATTTCGGCGGCGGCGGAAGCGACGGGGGTTTGGGTGGGGATGGGGGTCTGATATGAAAAATGACACAAATTCGTACAAATAAAAAAATATTTATTTAATTCAGCATTTTAGTGTGTATGTGAGTGAGTGAGTGAGAGAGATAGAGAGATAATGGTAATATAATCATACACATTTTATTTATTTTTTTCCCTCAACATTATAATGTGAAACAATATAAACATGTTATCCATATTCTGACTCTAGTGTACATTATATGTACATTACGTTCTGCAGTGTTTTTCCCGCTCGCTGCTTGAGGTTATAATGCTTGTTCTTTAGGCCGATATTTTTTGTTTACACATATTGTTTAATGTTTTAAACTGAATGAAAACCTTAAGATAAAACGTAAACTTGTTGTGTATATTACCTAATAATAAGTTTGTTCAGAAATGGTGATGACAACTTGAATAAAAAAATGTTTAAAAACGTCTCTCATTTTCTCAAAATAATCGTAATTTAAAGCTGCTGTCCGCGATTTTTGGCCCTCTAGCGGTTAATAAACAGAACAGCACGCATTTTGCGGAGGAACATTGTAGCCGGAGCTACTTTTCTCCGTGTATGTCTATGGCGAGTCACGCAGTTACTGTGATACTCTGCGGCGGGTCCTACCAGTCCGGTCTGAAATAGTCCGAATATAAACACTTAGTGTACCATAATGATTCAGGATAAGACAAAACACGGTTTGGAAAATGGATTCATGTTGTATATTCTCATTATATAATTTTTGTAAATTTTTAACACAAAAAAAGTTGCGGACTGCAGCTTTAAATACACGAATATTCATTTTTTATTAGCCCAAATATTCGAATACAATATTTTGGAAAAATGCCCATCCCTACTAGCTAGGCAAGTTCACGTAAAGTACTTTGGACAAACTGTTAACTAACCTACCAGCTGCCTGGACACAAAGATGACTTACTGTACTCATAGGATATGGTCCCATATCAATCACGATCAGTCTGTAGCCAGATGTGAATCAATGTGACTGACAGATGTCCTCTTCTAACTACGAGCATCTGAATCAGTGAGCGAGCCCGTGAATCACAGAATGTATCGTTGGAATCAGAACGTAAACGTTGTTGTGGCGGGAATATCTAAATCTTACCCGGATACAGCAATTCTATTTTCTGATTGGCTGTCCGGTAGCTATATTTTTTTATTAGATTAACTGGTGCGTGGCAGGGCCTTCTGAACTCTATGGGGAACTCGCTTGATTCCTCTAATAGCGGCGCAACTTGTTGTGCGTTATCCTGGAGATCTCTCTGCGTGAGAAATACAAGGTGTGGCGTGTGAGCGTGTGAACGGGTTGAAATGCGTGTGTCTCACGCTCAATGCGTGAGACTTGAGAGCCCTGGATTTATCTGTAAATGTTTCCAAATGTGTTGACGCTAATGTCAAGCTAGAGTGATGAACCTTGTTTTTGGTGGGTAGGAAGAGGTGACATTGTCACTGCAAAAGCCTATGATGTGGTTTACAGCATAGTGGGCAGACTGCAGAAAGTCCTCGACCTGTAACAGCCAATGATTGACTGTCAATCACTCTAACCATGCAACAAATTGGTAAATAAATTTGCCTTCAAGGGACTGCACTCTGGGTAGACTTTGCATCAGAGCAACAAAGCCTATAAAAAGCAACTGGTGCGATCCAGAGGCAAAGCAAATTCAACAGGCATGCTGGGTTCTGTCGGAGGCTTGATATCGACTCTGAAAACATCTGCTGAAACTTTCTAAACTCCTTTCTGTTGCATGCCATTTTCACAAACTTTGGTTGGTGGATGATTAATGTAAGGGATGATATTACTGTGATTCTAGAACCATTAAATATTGCATTAGTTAGAGGATTCTGTTTCTTTCATAATATTTTAACGTATACATTTGTTGCTGGATTTGAAAAGATAACATGTATGGCACATGTATGGTAAATGTATGAATGCAACAACAAAAATGCAAAAATAGGACTATTTCTTGGTCATAGGATGGGGGGGGGGGGGGGGGGGGGTTGTATCACTACCTCAAAAATGCATAAAAGTGGTCAAATTGACACTATGGAATTTTGACTCAACACAGTATTTTTGGATACATTTGGAAACACAAGAATTTGTTTCAGACACCAATCCCCTGTCTGAATCTCTAGTAGTTGAAAAGCAGTATGTGAAATGAGTAGTATGCCTCTATAAAACAGTAGGGGGAAAAAAGTATCCGGACGACTTACTACTTCTGCCGTGATTCTGAAGTTCACATCCAATGGACACTTTACGATCCATAGACCATGGGAGAGGAGTTGGGAATGGCAGAGAAACAACTCAGCTCACTCTATAGCTCAAGACAATGGTAACATGGTGGCGGATCTAGTACATTCATACTACACACATTCATGCTTGATAATATTCATACTATACACATGCATACTTTTGTAACAGTCATAAAGTTCTTCATCAAATGTTGAACCTACTCAGACAGTGTATGTGATTTCAGATGCAGTAGATGAGTAGAGAAAGGCTACAGGAATGGACAGCTGAAGGCCCAAACAAAGGAAGAGGTGCAATCTCTGCCCAAAAGTTATGCTTAGAAAGGTGTGAATCTTATGTGGAATGTTTTGTCTCTGTCTGAAAAGATCATTTTCACATGTTCTGTGAGAAATGTGGGGAGTGAAGGTTCAGACTTGAATATACTCTACAGTAGATCTAAATTAGTTAAGAGTTTGTTTAGAAAAAGTACAACTGCATTATAAAAATAATACATTTCATATTTTGTAATGCACATATACAAGGAAAGTGGAAAAATAAACATGTTTGATATATTAAAACATTTGTGTATCATCATTTATTTTAATTAATTAATAGGACACCTGTTTTTGTTTTGTTTTGTTTTGTTTTTGAACAAAAGTAACTGTTGCCAGTGTTATTAATATAGTCATTATGCATGTTATTTTAATTTCCCACCCAAATCAGGGCTCCAGACTAACATTTGAGAGCAGGAACACCGGTTGATTGGGATTTTTAATCATAAAGGTAATTTAATTGTGAAATTACTATTGTTTTGCATTAATAAGTGCAATAATATTACATATTTCTTGGAAATGCACATTTGACAGTAAAGCCCTGAGCTTGAGTTGAGATGCAGATCAAATTTCCATGAGACTTTTCCTACTTCTTACTTCAGAACAAAAGTGTTAAACTTTAACAAAAATTGATTTCTTGATGATTTGATATTTTATAGTAGTGATTTTATAATGTCTAAATGTAAATTCAAAAGCAAAATGTGTGAAAAATAAATATTAGGGAGCGGAAATGGCCAATAAGCAAAGTGTTTGTTAGCCACCAAGTGTTAGTTTTCCTACATCTTGAAATACTTAGTTTTATAAATGGGGACAGTCTTTGAAGGATGAACAAATAATGTTTTTGATCATCACATTAAAAACAACATAATATTTAGAGCTTTCAAGTGCTAGAAAAAGTACTTGAAAGTCCTTGAAAAGTGCTTGCATTTCACTCTCTAAAGGTTGTATGAACCCTAAAATGAATAATATAAAAATATTAGATTATTTCTGCCACAATACCATGATTACATTTAGTGTTATTACATTAAATCCATCATGAATGTTGGTGATTTGTGGACTGAAAGGCCTTCAGTAACTTTGTTTATGGCACAACGTTTCACCTGATTTCCACGTCAGCGCTGTTTTATCTGATATCTATAACAAATGCTTTTCACTAGATCTTGCAGCAATGTTATTAATACTGCAGTGAATTCAAACGCTTTCTCACTGGACCTCCCAATGTTGTGTAGTAACAATGTCACGTGATTGAGATGGGCCCATGAGTAAACCTGTTCTGAGCTTACGCTCCTTTGTCTATTATTGGTCTGAGCTTATAAACAGTCCACACTGCGCAGCTCAAATAAGTAGCGCAGTTTCGTTCTACTTTGGTTTCATTTGAAGTTTGATGTTTCTCATATGCAAATGGAAGCTCCTTGGGCAACGTGGTGGTGGCACCAGTGCAAACTCTAACAAAATTTAGTCACACCGGCAGGAAAAAAGGTCACAAAATGCAACCATTTGGTAGCAGTCTGGAGCCCTGCAAATGTGGGTTCATTTTTACCCAGCAGTATAGTCATTTTTAAACAATAGCCCAGCATGTTGAGTCAAACATTTAATCCAAATGGGTCAAAACAGCTTAGCATTAGTTTCATCCCCAACAATTTTAGTGTGTTCTTTTCAACCTAGATTTGCTTGTTGGGGTGTTTTCTCGCACACCAAAATCACTCAAGTGGTGATTGGTCAGCAAGAACTGAAAAAGTCATAATGGTGCATAAGAGGAGGAATTAAAATCCTGTTGATTGGCTATAACACACAGTTTATTCCAGACTGTCAGTGATTATTACAGGCTTTCAGTCTTGGTGGCACTCAAAGCCTGAGGCTTTGGCCGTAGTGGGATTATTTTTGTTGGGCGGAAGAAAAATAAACCAAAAATAACTGGTCAAAGTTTGTTTTAATTGATTGAAGGAGAACAACTGCTGACTCTCTTAAGCATAGGCTATTTATTTACCAATGTTTTGGCTAGTAGCCTTCGTCAAAGCCTTTTGACAAAGGCTAAAATCCGAAATGTTGGTAAATAAATAGCCTATGCTTAAGAGAGTGAGCAGTTGTTCTCCTTCAACGGTCCCACTTTATATTAATTGGCCTTAACTACTATGTACTTACATTTAAATTAATCATTTGGTACAATGCACTTATTGTGTATATACATGTTTTTACATTGTACTTATATTTTGAAAAAACCTGCATGTAATTACATCTGTAATTAATTTCTGTAATTACATTTATAATTACACTGTTGACCCATCCCTTACACCTTACCCCTACCCTTAAACCTACCCATACCAAAAACCTGTCCCTAACCTTACCCGTATCCCACCTCAATAGCAGCAAAAGTGTTTTGCAATTCAATATGAACCCAATAAGTACATTGTACTTATTTTTTGATGTAAGTACATAGTAGTTAAGGCCACCTAATATAAAGTGGGACCCTTCAACTCGTTTTTTCCCTCAACTTGCACCTCTATAGGTGTGTGTCTGCTTTGTTCTAGCAAAGTTTGTTTAAAACACAAGTTATTCAAGTTTATTCAATAATGTTCATTTAACTTTTAAAAAGCAACTTCGTTGAACTGTATAAGCTGTATAACTGTTAATTTGCCTTTATTTTCTGCATTTTTTCTCACTTACATACACATGTACAAATTGTTTTACTTTTCCATTTTTGGATTTTCTTTCTTATCAGTAAATTCACCGTTGGATTATTACGATTGCCAGTGATGTTACTGTAGTCATTCTGCTTGTGTTAAAGGATTAATCCACTTTCAAATAAAATTTTCCTGATAATTTACTCACCACCATGTCATCCATGATGTTCATGTCTTTCTTTCTTCAGTCAAAAAGAAATTAAGGTTTTTGATGAAAATGCTATATCATGCTATATAATGCTGTATCAATGCTTTCCGCATTCTTCAAAAAGCGTATGTTGTGTGTCCTACGCCTTCCCTATTCAACTTACAGAACGAACAGGGCACCAGTTCCGTTTTTTCCGTAAGTAGAATAGGGAAGGCGTAGGACATACAACGTAAGCTTTTTGAAGAATACAGAAAGCGGAATGGTGGAAGCACTTGCAAGGCAATCATTTGTGTTTATCAATTATATACAGTTTTACAGTTTTTTTTTTAAGAAAATGACCGATCGTTTCGCTAGATAAGACCCTTATTCCTCGTCTGGTATCGTTTAAAGCCCTTTGAAGCTGCACTGAAACTGTAATTCTGACCTTCAACCGTTTGGAGGCCATTGAAGTCCACTACAAGGAGAATAATCCTGGAATGTTTTCATCAAAAACCTTAATTTCTTTTCAACTGAAGAAAGAAAGACATGAACATCTTGGATGACATGGGGGTGAGTAAATCATAAGGAAATTTTCATTCATAAGTGAACAAATCCTTTAAAGTGATTTTAATTTATAACCCATTCTAGGTTAGTTTTAACCCAGCGATATAGTAATTTCAAACAACAGTTGATTTAAAAAGCAGCCCAGCATGTTGGGTCAAACATTTAACTCAACTCAGCATTGGATTCGACCCTTTTTTGACTTAGCACTGGGTTGCCAAAATGGGTTGTTTTTAACATTTTTAGAGTGTAAGCATCCAATTCAGTAGCTTGCATACCGTAGGATGTTTCATGCATTTGTAAAATGTAAAAAAAAAAAAAAAAAATTCTAGTAGTTTTGTGGTTGTATTTATGACAATGTCCACCAAGACTGATGTTACATTTCTGTGTAAGATAACAAGGCTGTAAAATGTTAAAAATATCAATTTAAATGACTGTCTTGTGAGAATCTGTAAAGCTCTATAATATGGCAGCTGCAATCTCTTTAATGGGCTCAGTATAAAGTCCATTATGTGCTTCCTCCATTTTGCCTTGTGGCAGGGCCACTGCTGGTTCGACAGCACATTAACCACTACCAGCCTGAAGTGGGTGGTGTTTTGTTACATCATAAAATGTTATGAGAGCTATTACAGAGAGCCATCATCCTCAGCCACTCCATTGAGATGCTCACAGAGATAGACATTCGGGTGGGGGAAGGGGTCTCTCTTTTAGAGACATTACTTACCAGGTAAGGGTCTTACATAAAGGCTTTTAGTTTCTGGATACATCAGAATATGTACAGGAAAAAATAACACAATTGTGTGTTGTGTCTTGATAAAAATTGCTGTATCAAGTGAGCAACAATTAGACTTAGACTTTAAAAAAATACTATAGTAATCGCTTGGGTCATTTTGGCAACCCAGCACTGGGACAAAAAAGGGTCGAACCCAGTGCTGTGTTGAGTTAAATGTCCGACCCAATGCTGGGCTGCTTTTTAAATCAACTATTGTTTGTAATTACTATATTGCTGGGTTAAAACTAACCTAGAATGGGTTGTAAATTAAAATCACATTTTAATTTACAGTCACATTTCAAAATCACCTAGCATTTTGTCTATAAGATACTTATTCCTATATCAATCTATCAAACTGGTCACTTATTCCTTTGCTATCAATTGTATGGGGATCCGTGATTCGGGTATCAACTACTCACTTACGAGTAGTACGTACTCCAGCTGGTGCTAATTCCAGTTCAACTACTTATTCTTTAGTTTTCTGCAACTATTCAAACAGATAGTATCTATTCCAGTTTTCCTAGTATGGAACAGAATCAAGTAACTGTTCATTAGACATTAGTAAGTATACTAATTTTTACTGTTAACTTATAAAACTCCTCCAGTAGATATTAAAAACTACTAGAATAAAAAAAGTACAATTATCTAAGGAATTGCTAGTAAAACTGAAGTAGATAAGTGAATGGCAAAAAAAAAAAAATGCAACACTGACTAGGAGATGGAAGGTAGTCAGTATTGAAATAAGTAGCATCTCATGAAAAAGTAGCAATATACTATTTGTCCCTATGAGACCTCGAGTGGAGGAGGAGGCAGAAAAAAAGTATAAACCGAGTGCGCCGTCTAGTGGCAATTCAATGAAACCTCAGTGCACCTACAAAGCAAGTAACCTTACAAGATTACGTTCAGCAGAAGTGGCAAAGCATGCGAAATGCAAAACTTTAGAAAGGAAACTTACGGTAAAAGACGTACTCAGTGTAACTTGACCATATCTTGTCGTCAGTATGCTGGTTGACGAACGAGGCCGTCACTGACGAGTTACACGCGACCATCTGGAAACCACACTCCGAGAGCATGTCGAAAGAGCGCTCCAGGTGCTTGAACTTGAGGTAAAAGCGGGACGTGTACCTGTCAGGGGTCCTATCTGGGTCCCTGCTCTCATTTAAGGTCTCGCCAAAAACTTCTTTGGCCAGCGCGATCCTCCCACATATCATAATCCGTGGCACCCTCCGGAATTTGGCATCGGTTTGACTCTCCCTACCCATCGTACAAGATCCGCGATATCCGACGGTTATGAACCCGCTTTTTCTGTCGGCGGGAACGAGCGACGGCGGAGGACACATCCTCTGATCGCTTCCTTGAGACCCATCCTCGTAATCACTGTGGATGTATTCGTCGGGACTGGGCTTCAAGTCGTCCGGGGTTAAGAGTTTAACCAAATCAGGCAATTGAAAGTACTCCGCTTCTTTCCTCAGCCTCCCCTTCTCAGGGAAGTGGTCAGGGAGGACAACTTGCTTGTCTCTGAGGTAGTCTAACACATATCTGAACAAAAACCCATCCCGGTCGATGAAATAACGACCTTTGGGGTCCCTGGCAAGATCATTCGATGCGTTATTTTTAGGAGAGAATATTTTCCCCAAAAGGGAGCCAGGATTGCTGATTAATGTGGCGTGACGGGTATAATACACTTGCCCCCCGACGTTTAGTTCAATAACATCTGGAAAACTGTTGTCTTTAGCTCGAGAGTTTCCACTTAACGCCATTGTTTCAGTCATGGGTGAAAAAAATATCCGGAAAAAAAGGCGGCAAAGTTCGCTCTACAGCTCAGGAAACGGTTTAGTGAATACAGACGATGGACCATGCACATTAAATGGCAATAAAAATAGCATTTCAACTAATTGGAGCAGGTACCTTACAGTTACGTTATTTTAGAAATCCACGTCTTCTCCACAAAAGATCGAAAGTACGGTGAATATCCGAGGAGGAACTACACGCGCACACCAGAGAGTGACGGTTGCTCAGCAGCGTATGGACACGGCGATAGACAGGGGCGCTTGTTTCTTCGCCTGAAAAAAAAGAGTACATTTGTATGCAAACGGAGGCTGCTGTTTAAATTCGGCACAAGCATTATAGAATAAAACTATATATTTTGTTTTCTGTTAGGCAGTTCTAAAGTTCCATACAAGTTCAGAAGCGGAACTTTTGACGACCAAATAGACCTAGAATTGATAGTTTTTTAAAGGAAATTATTAAAAACAGTCCAATTTCGTTGCTACAATTGTTGGTTGGTAATCCCAGCTATTTATAAGAAAATCCAGTGAGTGATCCTCTGAAATAATCCAGGGTTTTGCATGTTGGAGGGATTTAGGAGTGAAGATGATGCAGCATCACTCTCTGTGCGCTCGCGAGCAGGGCTGTGGCGCGGGAAAATAACCGCCTCAGCTGTTGTTGCCTCAGCGGGCGGGAAAAAAAAAAAAAAAAAAAAAACATAATGGGTTATCAAAAATTACATCATCTTAAAGGAGTATGCACGCGATGCTGGTATTCTCGTCAGTCAGCCAGCTGTGATTGCTATACTTCATGCAGTTAGGATATTGATTTGGTTACAGGAAACCCATTGCCTGGAACATTTTCGTGCCTTAATTCAAACATTTCATAATGACTTACTGTATTTTTAGAAAAAGTATTGTGGCGCTCAGTCAATTTCAGAACCATGGACAGCGAAAACAAAACCTCCTCTTCCAAGCTTGCTTCTCAGCAGGGGTGCTTTACAGCAGGGCTGCCAAGAACCCTCAAATCAAAGTGATGATCCTGTAGGGAGAGACACCCTTAATAAAATACAAAGGCCATTTATACAGATTCATTTATAATGCTTAAGATACTAATTAAGCATGATAGTATAAAGACAACATGTTAATTTAAATAATTTAACAAAACGGAACCTTTAAAAACAAATGTAATGTCATTGTTCTAAAATAAATAAATCATTAAAATGCTATCTGTAAATATTTACTTTGTATTAAGATGCCTGAGTATCTTTTTTCTGCATATTATTAGGCAGCGACAAGGAGAAAATCCCTAGAAATGTACAATTTTGTCTGTTTATTACATTTACAAATAAACAAGAAATACTACTTACTTTTAAAAGACTTTCAATCTAGTAGTTTATCATGTTGCCGATTTATGTGGTTTTGCTAAATATCAGTTTTGTTAAAGGTGCTTAACCCTCTATGGTATGCATTATGTTCTATCCATGAAATGTTGTTTCAAATACGTTTTTATTACATGAAATAGCTTCAATCATGCAAATGAAAAAAGATTTTTGGGGAGTTACTTAGGGAAAGTAGGCTGTACCACAATGGATAATGGTCAAAAAAGTAGTTTTTCTATAAAATTGTGATTTATTTTCTTCTTAAATGCACATTTCTTTTGGAAATTAATAGATTTAAATACTTGGAACTCAAGTAAACCAAAAATCCCTTTCATTTAATCCCTGTGATTTGGCTAACTCATCTTTACTCTGGTCACATGGAAGAACTAACTTTGCACTCTTCCTATTGCCCTTTCAATAAAACATTGCTGTATTCATTTTCTGAAAAGAAGAAATAATTTTGCTAACACTTTATTTTAGGGTCTTTTAAGTAGTTGCTTATTAGCTTGCACATTACTAGAATATTGGCTGTTTATTAGTACTTATTAAACACATATTAATACATAACCTTATTCTACATTCTTAATCCTACCCAATACCTAAAATTAACAGCTACCTTACTAACTATTAATAAGCAGTAAATTAGGAGTTTATTGAGGGAAAAGTCGTAGTTAATAGTTTATGTGTTCCCTATACTAAAGTGTTACCATAATGTTGTTATTTATACATAAATACAACTCTCTTACAATAAACAATTGATATAAATAAATAACTCCAATCATATTGTTGATACTACTATTAAAAAAAAAATCCCAATGGGGAAATACATTACTGCAATTCCACTGTGGTACAGCGTTGCCGTATGTAAACATTGATATTTTCTCAATTTACAGTAAAACTATGTTAGACAAAGTTGATTAGTGAATAAAAATATCTAATTTACTTATCACAGATGCTGCAAAAAAAAAAAAAAATCCCCCTTGAGAAGAGATTATTAGAAATTAGGTTAATAGAGCAATTTCTGGAGCACTTCAACAGGTGTCTTCCATGTGAGGGTGACAGTGGGAAAGAGAGATTTGGAGGGATATTCAAATGTCATTTGACTTAAAAACAGCACATCATTGGCTACCTTAAAGGGCTAGTTCACCCAAAAATGAAAATTCTGTCATTTATTACTCACCCTCATGTCGTTCTACACCTGTAAGACCTTCGTTAATCTTCAGAACACAAATTAAGATATTTTTGATTAAATCCAATGGCTCAGTGAGACCTTCATAGCCAGCAATGACATTTCCTCTCTCAAGATCCATAAAGGTACTAAAAACATATTAAATGTGAGTTCAGTGGTTCTACCTTAATATTATAAAGTGACGAAAATACTTTTTGTGCACCAAAAAACAAAATAATGACTTTTCAACAATATAGTGATGGGCTGATTTCAAAACACTGCTTCAGAGCTTTACAAATCGAATCAGTGATTCAGAGCACCAAAGTCACATTTCAGCAGTTTAGCCATTTGATAGGAGATCCGAGTCACTGATTCGATTCGTAAAGCTCTGAAGCAGTGTTTTGAAAGCTGCCCATCACTATATTGTTAAAAGTCGTTATTTAGTTTTTTTGGCATACAAAAATATTCTCATCGCTTTATAATATTAAGATAGAACCACTGAACTCACATGAACTGATTTAAATATGTTTTTAGTACATTAATGGATCTTGAGAGAGGAAATGTCATTGCTGTCAATGCAGGCCTCACTGAGCCATCGGATTTAATCAAAATATTTTAATTTGTGTTCCGAAGATGAATGAAGGCCTTACGGGTGTAGAGTAATAAATGACATTATTTTCATTTTTGGGTGAACTAGCACTTTAAGGCCTGCCCTTTTAATTCCCACAGTGCAATATATATATATATATATATATATATATATATATATATATATATATATATATATATATATATATATATATATATATACATATATATATACATATATATATATATATATTCTGAATAACAAGGAAATGAGTAGAAATTAATTGTTGGCAAATGGCAATGCTGTACCATAAAGGGATAAGTCATTTATTTTACCACACTATATCCCTTTTACCCCCTGTAAAATCAGATTTTTAAAATCAAATTAAGATACTATTATGCAGAACAGCAATTTATCACCAAAAACTGTTTCTCCATCAATCTAAAATAAAAATAAATCAGTCTTCTCACACTTTACAACCAGAAACAAATACTGTGTACTTTACTGTGGAAAGTAAGTGGATGGATGGATGGATGGATGGATGGATAGATAGATAGATAGATAGATAGATAGATAGATAGATAGATAGATAGATAGATAGATAGATAGATAGATAGATAGATAGATAGATAGATAGATAGATAGATAGATAGATAGATAGATAGAGCGACAGTGCATTCATTTGTAAGTAGGCCATGAGCTGTATTCATAAATGCATGCATGCCTTCACCTCTTGTATGCTGCTCCTTTTTCAAAGATATCTGAGTAAAGCAGTTGACTGGCTTACTTTAAATAGCTCAAACTCGACTCACGTCTGGCAGTTTTCCTGTTGTTATTTCATGACTGTATACTACATCTCTGAAAGCATTGGCATTCTTAATTTTTGAAAAGCTTTTCTTTTTTTTATATGAAGAGTCTCTAAGGGCTCTCAGCAGGTAGCTGTATTTATCAGACAGGCTGGTTCCTCTCGTGTGTCTCTCTCTCGTGAATCGTCTTTGAAAACACAAATCTTTATGTTTTAGGTAAATCAGATATACCAGATAAGTCTGGCTTAGAAAAGGTAGCTAGATGTAAGGATGGAGACTGTCCTGTGATCATCTTTCTTCACAGTGTCTCTCTTATTTAATGCTTTTTATTCATTTTTTATCAGTGCTTTTTATGATCATTCCACTGGAACATTAGAACCAGTCCAAACTCAAGCTTTTCTAGTTTTAAAAGGTACAGATAACAGTTACAAAAGACTTCATCATCACAAAGGTACCTTTTTATTTAACTAATTAAAAGCTGCTGTACAAAAGAACAAATCACCAAGCTTTCCAGTTTTAGGATAGAAGACCTCTTTCGTTCTAGAGTTTAGAGGAGTCTTCCCTGGAGAGGCAATTATCCTGGAAGACTTCGATGGTCCCTGCATGGTCTTCTTTGATTAATGTATTTCCGAAGGTCAGTTAAAGGTCTTCAAGGGCGCTGTTTCAAAATAAGCCAGGTCTAATTGATGTTTTATGTAATATTACATTTTTCAGTAGTTTGACAGTAGTGAATAGTGTAGCAACACAAAATGCTATGAACATTTGTATGCTTGTTTACAATATGAGCTAGCAATGCCTAATCGGTTCTTCAGTAAGTAACCAAATTGGTTCAGTTATTGGGTTGAATTATTTTTACTCAAGTAATGAAAAGTTAAAACAGTAAAACAATTACTCACGCACAAAAATTAAGATGTTATAAAAGGCACTTACTTTAAATTACCATGACAAATCCTCGGGCATTACCATGTTTTCGGATATGTACAGTTTGTTTTTTCAGGATATTTGTGTAAAGACTTTTTTTTCGTTGTTGACAAAAACGGAACAGCATTTAAATGTAGTTTTATATAAATAAAGTAATTAAAATAATTAAGTTTATTATTGCCTGTGCAGGGATTTTGTTTTTCTGTTCTTTGTCTCCATGTAATGGGGATCAGTGTGAAATATATTCACATTTATTTTCAATTCACATTTATTTGTGTAGTACTTTTCAAGATACATGACGTTTCAAAACGGGTGTCCCGAGGTAAAACAGAAAAGCAAATGGAGAATAATTAGCGTAGCTGCTGTTCATAACATTAAGCAAAGATAGTCATGTGCAATTGATCTGGTATGAGATGCATTATGTGAATGCTTGGCTAAAGAGATGCGTCCTTAATCTAGATTTAAACTGGGTGAGCGAGTCTGAGCCCCGAACATTATCAGGAAGGCTATTCCAGAGTTTAGGAGCCAAATGTGAAAACGATCTATCCTAGGTACAACCAGAAGTCCAGAGTTTTGTGATCTTAAAGAGCGTGAAGGATTGTAGGGCGATAGAAGATCGGTTAAGTACACAGGAGCTAAACCATTTAGAGGTCAGTAGAAATACTTTATAACCGATACAGAACTTAATAGGTAACCAGTGTAGAGATTGGTGTCATATGATCATATTTTCTTGACCTGGTAAGAACTCTAGCAGCTGAATTTTTTTACTAATTGTAGCTTATTTATTGAAGAAGCAGGACAACCAGCTAATAATGCATTACAGTAATCTAGTCTAGATATCATGAAAGCATGATATACCCAATGCACAATATACCGGGCAATGCACAATGATCTGATAAATAATGCATATTAAATTAATACATATTACTCTAAATATATATTTGTGATCTGATTGCTACTCAGTGAAAATATTGCCCCTTTATACCTTCAAAGTATTAGCTATTTTTTTTCTTGGAAATGTCTTGGGGTTATGTATGTAACCCTAATTCCCTGAGAAGGGAACAAGATGCTGTGTCAGATTGATGCTATGGGAACGCTTCTGCGTGAACCAGTGTCTGAAGCAGGTGAGGAGGAGGAAGGCTTCCTTCATCCTTCAAGGCCCGGAGGCCTCCCCTGAGCCCGTTGTAGGCCCAGAGACCACCCCAGAGGCCGTTCTTGCGCTTCCCAAGCACCTTGCTCTGCCGGCGCCACCCAAGCGCCTTGCCCTGCCGCCACTGCCCAGGCCATCCGCCCTGCCTCAGCCCGGACTCCAGACCTACTGGAACCCGCCTGGTCAGTTCCACCAGCGCCGCCCTGGCACTCAGCCCGGACTCTAGACCTGCTGCAACCCGCCTGGTCAGTTCCACCAGCGCCGCCCTGGCACTCAGCCAGGACTCTGACCTTGCTAGAGCCCCCATGGTCTGTTCCTCCGGCTCCCCCCTGGCCTTCAGTCGGGGACTCTGGACCTGGCCCACCATCCCTCCTCCTGGTCCTCCTCTTGTCCACCTCCCTCCTGAGAGTTTTTTTTCTTTGTTTGTTTTTTGGTTTTTGCTGTGTGGAGCATCTGGTATCCAGCTCCGTAGAGAGGGGGTACTGTCATGATCACCAGTTGGAGTGCTCTATTTAGCCGCCAGAGGGCACTCCACCCCGGACCATTGCCTCACCACTTCGGACTTCATTTCCCATAACCCACTTCCCGGACTCGTTATTCCATCATTGCACTGAGCTGTTTTGTGTTTGGTGATTAGTGTCTGCATACATACAGCTGCAACTGCATCCGTCCACACTATCAACAGAAGGGCGCAGGTTGCTACCATCTTCGGACTAAGCAAAGATTGCAACACCTCTAACTCTACTGCTATTCTTGTAACAGGAAAGCATAAACAACATTCTCGCCTTCGGCTCATAATGTTGAAGTGGGTACTGTAGCTGAGGAAGTGGGAGCTCAGTAAACTAGGGAGGCCGCAACGACAATCACATCCGCCAACAACTCCTTGTATGCAGGGGTGTGGAAGGACGTGGCCTCAATAGTTGTTTCTGCCTCAACTTTAAACATATCCAACTCCTCGGAGTCAGATCAGGCCATTACTATGTTCTCAGGCAAACCAGAAGAAGCCACAGTCTCTAGAGAGTGAGAATTGAGAAAGGGGAATACCGGTCTCAAATCCCTCCGCTAACTCAATATGTGATCCCCACGATCTTAATCTCTGAGCTGTCTCAGCAGCCACGGGACCTGAACCACAGGATGCAGTTGCAGGTCTCCCATTATCATTAAAAAGAGCCCGGTGGGAGTAAAGCTTTGAGAGCAGCCGCCTCTCTCAAGAGACGACCACGCATGCTCCACTCCCAAACTGAGGATGCACAAATCATGTGTATCATCCTCTGTAAGAAAGCATGTGCATGGTGGCACACATCTTTTAAAGTGCTTGCTTGCTATAACCGATGGAATCTAAGACAAACGGGACACACACACATCAACGGCTCACAGAGGCGTTTCCATAGCGTCAATCTGACACAGTGTTGAGGAACTACATTTTTCAGAAGAGTAGTCTGTCTTTTAACTACTTGCTTTAGTTTGAAGTGCTTAATATGACCCATTCTCATGTTTAGGAGAACTTTCCTGCAGCAGGACCCACTTTGCATTATACATAACAATTTTTTATTTATTTATTTTTTGACTAAGTACATAGTAGTTAAAGACACCTAATATAAAGTGGTACAGAAATGCGTTATTCATGGCTGTAAAGTGACGTGACTAGAGCTACATGGTGTTCTCAGAACATAGCAGAAAATACGTTTGTCTTTGTCAGTTGCCATTTTAATTAACTATAATAGGAGCACTTTGAGACACTCTGAGAAATATTCAAAACAGGACATTATTTTGTTTTTGCAGCACTCTGAATAAGAGAAAAACTACATCATTACAGGATAATAATTCATTTATGACCCGTACTCAGTGGGGTCAGGGCTACACAAACAACTTATTTTAAGAAACATGAGTAATGCAGTGTTCCATTGCCATGTCGAACAAGTACAGAGAATACATTTCACAGAATTACATCTTTTGTCCTAGAAGTATCTAAAAAAAAAAAAAAAAAAAAAGCATCATCTCTGAAATTGTGCTGTCTGGTGATAATCAGTTTCTTCTATTTATTCTTTTTAAGTGAGGGTTACTTGTTTTCATGCATTCATCACAAATTAAACTATAAGGTAATATTCTTAATTAGAATTATATACACAGTTTCTAAACTCATTTTGGCCATGGATGCATGTGTACTGCATCTTTGTGCATATGTGCATAATAATAGTTCTGTTTCTTGTCTGGTGGTTTGTGTACTTGATTATGTTTTCTTCAGTCATGAAGGTTTATGATAAATGTGTTATTTTGCTGTGACTTTAAATTTAATCTTGAAGTTTTGGATAATATGTAAAGGATTAATTGAACATAAACTAATCCAAGTGTTTGGATTATTCATTCATTCATTAATTCATTCATTATTTATTTATTTATTTATTTATTTATTTATTTATTCATTCATGCATTCATTCATTACTGCAATATCTTTAGGGCCATTAAGTACCATATTTTTTGCATTGTGACATAATTTTCCTGACAATTAAGCACATCTCTCCATAATATGTTGATTTAAATTAATAAAAATGAACAGACGCATTAATTTAATGTGAATTTAGACACACTCTGCAGTGCAGTGCTGGAGGGGGCAGTCAGAAAGCAAATGGGGATTCTTCCATTCTGCATTTTAGGTAAAATATGAAAGTGAAAATAATGTCATGACAAAAAAACCCAACCTTAATTTTTTTTATTATTTTTTTTATTATTATTATTACATTGCCATAAGGTTCACAGAAAACTGGCCTTCTGTAATTCTATGCATGAGTATCAAGAGGATTGTGCCAGAAGCGTGAGTTACTTAAAATATAGTTACGTTATGCAGTTCTATGAATGTTTTATGAAATCACACTAAAAGAAGACAGCAGAGAAAATGAAATGTAAGCATAGGAAGTCTTCAGATTAATGCTGATACGACACAGTTTGAGTCATATTTAACCCTAGCGTTTTACTTTGTATAGCACCAGCAGTGCTTTCAGGTTTTCCTGGCCCCACCCAGCAACTGTTGCGACCATATATTCACACACACACACACACACCGCTAAACTAGGTCTGCCAGATTCTCAAGAGACAGGCTGCCTCACTGAACATTAAGGGCACTAGCTAGTTTGCCTGAGCTCATAAACCACTATAGGTGAGGGTAAAACATTTGTCTTGGGTCTTCATTCTGTCTCTTTCTCACACACACACACACACACACACTCTCTCTCTCTCTCTCTCGCACTCAATTTCAATTGAATTTTAATTTAAAGGGGTCTTGACATGGATTTTTTTATTATTATTATTTTATTTTTTTATATGTTCGTTGCGATTCACTCTTAATATTAATAACATTTTTTGCAACAAACATATTATCCTTTGATCTGATCCATGACAGCATTAAAATAAAAAAATCCACTTGTTCCTTACGTTGGTATCCTTCTGAAGTCTCTATGAGCAAATGAGCTCATGAAAATGTTTAAACAGGACATGTAAAAATGAACGTTCCTTTATATATATATATATATATATATGTATATATAATACACACACACACTATGATTTATAAATATATATTTATATATTTAGAAAATATTCTTTGAAACAACATTAATCTAAAGTTAAACCTGCCTCCTTCCTGGTAGGTTTTTTCATGTCTGATTTGTCTTTGAGTTTAGTTTGAGTTGGACTTTTTGCACTGTTGCCTATATTAGTGTTTTGTTTCCATGGTTATTCATTGATTGTCTAATGCACTGTGCCTGTCACTCATTTCGTTCATTGATTTGTGTTGGTATATATTGAACCTGTTTTCTGTTAGTCTTTGTTCGGTCTTTGTGTTAAGTTGGTTGTTCTGTTCAAGTGTTTTTGATATTCAAATTTTCTGAGAACCTGTGTTTTATTTTGAGTTTGTAAAATAATGATTTTACTGCAATTAGTTACAGCTTTATTTCATCTCCATGTCAACTGGCTCGTGACATGCCTCAATTTAGGCTATTTGCTTCAAATAAGTTTTCTCTTGTTCAGTAAAGTGTTTTTTTTTTTTGTTTGTTTGTTTGTTTTTTGCAGTCTTTCAGTCGGCCACACTAATTCAGATTAGCACAGTTGCTTTTAAATTAATCTTGTTTTTTAGTTCAAGACTGGACTTATGGTACGATAATGCAAAACTATGCAATGCAAAACGTCAATGTCTTGCTCTGGAGGCAGGCATATACAGGTTTATTTGCCCATGTGACATCACAAATTTTTAAATGAATGCTTTGTTTATAATGAGGAGGATGTTTTAATGGCACAAAGACCACTTATATGTCAAAAGATCAAGGCAAATTTGATTTGTCATGTCATCATGATCCATTTAAAGTATTTTTGGCATCCCGATAGTGTTTACATACAGTATTGAAAAAAACATACAGAAAACAAGTAAAGGCAAGAAAATGGAATATAATATAATATATACAATATAACAAAAATAAAAAATGTTTTGTCAGTGAAAAATGTGTACAGTTTTGGCTTGTTTCTCACAACGCAATCATATGATTTATAATTTAAAATAAAATAGCATTAATGTTGTGATTGATTGATTGATTGATTGATTGATTGATTGATTGATTGATTGATTGATTGATTGATTGATTGATTGATTGATTGATTGATTGATTGATTGATTGATTGATTGATTGATTGATTGATTGATTGATTGCTTGATTGATTGATTATTTGTTTGTTTGGGGGGTCTTTTGTGGTCCTGAACAGACATGATCATTAACTCTCATATGAAAAAGACCTATGCAAAAATTCTTCAGAAATGCTCTTTTTATGTTCTACAGAAAAAAAATAACAGCATGCAAATTTGGAATGATAGGAGGGTCAGTAAATAATGACAGAAACTTCATTTTTGGGTGAATTATCCCTTTAATGCACTACAGGTTCATTATAAGCTGTTGTGATCCTGCAGGACAGTGCAGGTGTGGAAAGGGTGTGAGCACACTGTCTGGAAGCATAGACTATTTTAGCAACACTGACATACAGGCCTACACAGAATCTGCACCTGCAAAAACCTGCTGAAAGATCCATATTTTACAGCAGAATTAAAGCGTCCAGAGTTCTATATATAATCAAATCCTTTTGTGTTTATTATTTTGACAAATACAGTTATGTTTTCAGCTCCATTTAACACAGATTCCACCTCAAATCAACACACACAAAAAAAGAAAAATCTGAAAAAAAAAGCCCAAAGAAATAAAAATACAAATACAGTACAAGACTGAAGATTCATACAGCACAGAAGCACAAGGGCAAGTGCTTAAAAGATCACACAAGACCTTTATTTGTTTGATCTTTTATGTATTTCACTTAATTTTTAATTGGCTGCTCTGACTGAATGCTAACTAATGTAATCTCAGTAGCCTAACCATAGGAGGGACAACATAACGTGTATTGAGTGCAACAGCCACTACATTATGCATTACATACATGACTTTCAGCCTGGGAACAGAGTTGATTTTGTTTAAGTTCTCTCATCAATTCCATAAACATCCTTAATAATGGATTAAGGACCCTTGGATGTAGTTTTTGTTGTGCACAAATGACGTTACGCTTACTTTGTGGGTGGTTCCCTTAGATGAGATGTTGCTAAGTAATGGCTTGGCCCGGGAGAGGGAAGTGGAGTCACGTTTCTTCACCATGGGGATTTTCAGTAATCAGCATGAGTTCAGCATCTTTTTTATAGGTTTTTTTTTTTCTCTACCACTCAAGGTTAAAATAAACTTCTGAAGTTTGTTTTTCTGTTTTCTTCAACTTACAGGAAAGTTTCATTGCTCAAAGGTTCTGTCACCAGTTACCCTGATTTTGTTCCAAACCTGTATGACATTCTTTCTTCTGTAGAACACAAACGATCTTTTGAAGTGTCTCAGTGTTTGTTTGTCAATTAAAGTCAATTGAGTCCAATGTTCTTCAAAATATTATATTTTGTGTGAAATTTTTTGGGGGTATAAAAGATCCATTACTTTCAAACCAAGCAGGATTATGTTCGTCAATGCAGCATATTCAATCAGACCAACATGAACCTGTTGTGAAATCTGCATGGGGAATTATTTCGCTCTCACAAGAAATTCCAGATCATGTGGATTCCTATTGAAATTGCTGAATTTTGTTGAACAATCAGGGCCGTACGCAGGGTTTTATAAATACAGAGGTCCCAAAACTGAGCTTGCTAGTGGGGTTAAACGGGGGGATAGTAAAACAGCTGTCAATTATTGAACGCTTAGTTTCGTTACTTATATTTTATCTTGCACTTTATGGCCATCAACTGAACCATTGCTCTGGAATTAGCACTCAGCATTGTCTTAAAGCCTGCCTACTTTGATTGGTCATTTCAAACATTATGATACTGGCAAGTGCTATTAAACCTCTGAGGCAGCTCATGAGAATGCCACCAGTGTCCCAATATGGCGCTGACATCTTGAGTCTCGAGTCTGCGAAGTAGTAAACTTGGAGCCCGAGTCCGTGCAGTAGTGAGTGTGAAGTGGAGCCGCGATATCAAGATCCCGCCCACACTCATTATGTCAGTGTGAAATAAACAGTTCTGGAAATGTAGAAATTAAAGTTAAAGCTCCAATCCCCACGCAAAGTTCCAGAGAAGAGTCTGTTGGCGCCTCAGTGACTACTTCGCTCAGAGAAGCTGTCAACCTCAGCTGTCAATCATGACGTCTCATTTCCGTTTTTATAGCATCAAATAATAACTAAAACCAAACTTATTTAAAGAACGAACATTTGAACTAACACCAGCGTGATAAAAACTGCCTAAAATGATAGAAACCGTCCTTGGAAAAAAAAAAAATTGAAGTGTAATTTGATTGTTTAGTTTGTCTCCCCTCCCATTACATTTCATAGAGAGGGCAGGGTTTATGACCTATACTGCATCCTGCCACCTGGGGGTGATTGAGACACTTAAGCCGAGTTCAGACTACACGATTTTAGCCCCGATTTTGGCTTGCCGACAGGTTTTGAGAAATCACCGACAAATGCCCGAAATCACAGGCAAATCGGTGCTCGTTCACGCGAGTGACAATCACGCAGTGTGAATGAGCAAAGACGCGATCTGAGAGAATCACCGACGAGTCGCTGACACCCATGAGATATTTGGCAAGCTAAATATCTGGACCTGTCGGCGATTCAAAATCCTGCTGTGTGAAAAGTGTTCTGACTGAAAACTACATCGGCGATGACCGACAGCCAATGAGAGAGCAAGATACAGAGCAGCGGGGAGTTCGGGGAGGAGTTATAGACCACTCTCATTGCAGAACACACAATCCTTGTTTCTTGCGTCTCCCCAACTATTTCCTCCACCATATTCTTCTCAGCGCAAATCAGCGCACAGGCAATTCGTATTGCAAGCTTCTTGCGGACTACCGTTTTTAATAATAATCCCAGTCTCACGTGAGAACTCTGGTCTTGCACGCGTGATATCGCATTGTTTCCTTGTCACATCTCGCGTGTGTTTGGTTGTGAAACGTTGTTTGCGTGCCAGACAGAGTTGTCGGCGATTCTTCCTATTGTAAAGTCATGCAGTGTGAAACCTTCTGTCTCCGATCCATTGTGCAGTTTGAACAGAGCAGCGACTGAATGCCGGCCAAGATAGTCATGCAGTGTGAAAAGAACAGTGACCCGACTACTTTGAAAATCGTGCAGTCTGAACTTGGCATTAGGCTTCACTTTTCAGGACTCGTGTGGCAAGCTTGATTTACATGGGTTAAGGCCTTTGCACACTGAGCCTAAAATTCGCATGCAAAACTTTCGTCCGTCATAAAAATATTCGGATCAGGTTCGATTTTCCGCTTTTTTGCATCCGTGGCACGCATTTTGAGAGACGTTTTGACAATTCAGAGCCACCGTACACGAACACAAAAATCCAGAATGCCATCTGACAAGTTACAGCACAAATCAGCAGCACTGTATGACAAACAAAGTGCGGAATACAAAGAGACCGAATATAAAGACAGATTGTGCCAGTAGCAAAGCATCAAACTGAGCCACTGACATCCTGAAGTAAACTTTGAAACGCTCGGGATGAGGTGGAACTCTCCTTTCTCTCTATGCAATCTCGGAATTGGATGGACTGAATATTTCCTCTTTCTTTTTCTCTTTTTAAGAAGAGAGAGGACAACTAAATCGTGCTCACTGCTTCAAGACTTTATTTTGTATTGTTTTGCGTTTTTTTTTCGCAAAGGATTTATTAATACGCATTGGACTCTGCGCGTGATAAATTTTTAGGATTACGAATACAAAAAAACGGACTCAGTGTGCAAAGGCCTTTACGTGAACAATAATGGCTCATTTCCACTGAGCGGTATGGTTCAGTACAGTACGGTACTCAATTTTTTCCGTTTCCATTGTCAGAAGTTGTAAATGGTACCAAAATACCAAACCGTACCTTACAACTTTTTTGGGACCCTTCTGTTGGGGTACCTAGCACAATAATGCAAATAGTAGCGGTACCAAAAGGGCGGTGCTACACTCACTGCAGAACGTTGATTGGTTGACAGAGAATCGTCACTTGCACGTGCTACGAGGGGAATGACAACACAATACCATTGCAACACAATGTATATTTTTTGGCTGTTTTTCCTTACAGCCTTCATACAGCTCAAACAAAGCTGCTGTATGTCCTACATTGTTGTTTACTGTCACTTTTTTCTCCACGCAAGAATGATGTCGATCACTACTTTCTGGCACACACCATGCCTATCAAGTAAGGGTACTGTTGGCGGTGGAAACACAAGCCAGATCAGGGTTTACCATCCCAAATCTTACTGTACTGTACTGAACCGTACCATACCGCTTGGTAGAAACCATTATTCGTATTGTGGTGGGGTGAAGAAACACACGACAAGTGGGTTGCGGTGAAAGTCCCCGGAGGGTGGATTTTATTAAGAAAACTCAGTGTAGGTTGGGCAGTAAGGTGACGTGGTGTTCCTTCAATCTCCGTGGCTGTGAGAAGGTGTCCTGTGCTCCTGTGGTTGGGCAGACCGGTCACACGCTTGACTCTGGAAATGGGAGAACAGACAAAGGTTAGTCTCACGTCTCATGGAGAGTAGTTCTCCCCATGTTGCAAGCGTGTGCCGCTTTTATAGGGAGCGGCAGATTTGGAACACCTGTGACCGGTCTGCCGGTGATGAGGGTGAACAGGTGATTCCTCTTTGTTCCCAGGGCGACGCTGATGAGTGCTCGGGACACGCATCACACTCCCCCTCCCTAAGCGTCGTCCTGGTCCTGTGCAAAATGGGGAAAACAAGGTTGGGTGGGAGGTGATACCTGACAGACCCGCGAAAGCTGCCCACGTTCAGGAGAGTCCATCCGCGTTGGCTGTCCCCACTCGATGTCGTACGGTGCAGTGGAAATCCTGGAGCGCCAGGAACCACCGAGTCACCCAGGCATTGGTGTCTTTTGCCCGGGCCATCCACTGTAACGGGGTGTGGTCTGTGACGAGGGTGAAGTGGCGTCCTAGCAGGTAGTACCTGAGCTCCAGGACTGCCCACTTGACGGCCAACGCTTCCTTCTCTACCGTGGCGTAACGTCGTTCGGCAGGGGTCAGCTTTCGGCTGATGTATACCACCGGGTGTTCCTCACCATCCACAGCCTGGGAAAGGACGGCTCCCAACCCGCCGTCGGAGGCGTCCGTCTGCAAAAGGAAGAGACAGTTAAAGTCGGGGGCCCGCAGTATGGGCTCGGTGGTCAGCGCTGTCTTTACTTGCTGAAACGCTCGTTCCTTTTCTGGTCCCCAGCGCACCGCTTCTGGCTGTCCCTTCCTAGTCAGGTCTGTCAGGGGTACAACTATGATGGAGAAGTTGGGAATAAAACAGCGGTAATAGCCTGCCAACCCCAAGAAGGCCCGTACCTGAGTCTTAGAGGCTGGTGGTGGTGCTGAGAGGATTGCAGCTACTTTTTCTTCTTGTGGTCAGATAGTCCCTCGACCGACCCGGTATCCCAGGTACCGGGCTTCTGATAAGGCGAGGTGGCATTTGCGGGGGTTGGCAGTCAGTCCAGTCCGTCGTAGCTCCAACAGCACCCTCCGGAGCCGCTCGAGATGGCTTTCCCAAGTCTCCGAGTGTATGACGACATCGTCCAGGTATGCCACCGCGTAAGTCTGGTGGGGCCGCAGTAAGATGTCCATGAGTCGCTGGAAAGTAGCTGGAGCCCCGTGCAGCCCGAAGGGGAGAACCCGGTATTGCCAGTGGCCAGTGGGCGTTGAGAAGGTGGTCTTGGCTTTGGCCTCTTCGGTCAATGGTACCTGCCAATACCCTTTTGTTAAGTCGAGGGTGGAAATGAACTGGGCTCTCCCTAAGCGGTCCAGTAACTCATCGACGCGGGGCATGGGGTAGCCATCGAACTCGGAGACTTCGTTTAGGCGGCGGAAGTTGTTACAGAACCGGAGAGTGCCATCGGGTTTTGGGACCATGACGATTGGGCTGGACCAGGGGCTGCGCGATGGTTCAATTACTCCCAACTTCAACATCTCCTGCACCTCTTTTTCGATTGCATGTCGCCGAGCCTCAGGCACACGATAGGGCCGCTGCCGCACCACTACCCCCGGTGGAGTCTGGATGTCATGCTGTAGGATGGTTGTTTGTCCGGGCGTGGGGCAGAACACATTGGAGAACTGACTGACCAGATGTTGCAGATCGGTCTTCTGGGCAACCGAGAGGTGGGGGTTGACATCAACAACCACGGGGTTCACGTTGGCAAGGGCAGAGAGCTGGTCTTGTGTTCCGATCCAGCGCTTCAGGAGATTCACATGATACAGCTGCTCCTCTCTCCGATGGCCCGGTTGGCAGACCCTGTAGGTGACGGGACCCACCCTCTCGATCACCGTGTATGGGCCCTGCCAGGAAGCGAGGAATTTGCAGGCCGAGGTGGGTACCAGCACCATCACGTGCTCGCCTGGGTTGAACTCCCGCGGTTGGGCTGCCCGATTGAAGTGTCGCTGCTGGGCTTGTTGGGCTTTCGTCAGGTGCTCCTGGACTAACGGCATTACTCTGTCGACCCTTTCCCTCATGGCACGGACGTGTTCAATGTTCGAGCGGTGAGCTGTTGCGGGCTGATGTTCCCAGGCCTCTCTAGCCACGTCGAGGAGGCCTCGCGGTTGGCGGCCGAACAGTAGCTCAAATGGGGTGAAGCCGGTGGACGCCTGCGGTACTTCTCGGATGCCGAACATCACATAAGGGATCATCTGATGATCCCAGTCCCCCGCTGCGCAGCCATGTGCTCCATGATTTGCTGCTGACGGATGCTTCAGCAGCTCTTCCATGTTGAAAGAGGCAGGGAGGGCAGCCGCCTGGAAAAAAAAAGGAAAAAAACAGAAAAAAGTGAATCGCAGGGAAGCCAAAGATCCTTTTTTTTTTTTTTGGCGTGAAGTGTCGGTGTTTCTTCAGTGGTCTGCCCGCATTCTCCACCACTGTGGCGGGGTGAAGAAACACACGACATGTGGGTTGCGGTGAAAGTCCCCGGAGGGTGGATTTTATTAAGAAAACTCAGTGTAGGTTGGGCAGTAAGGTGACGTGGTGTTCCTTCAATCTCCGTGGCTGTGAGAAGGTGTCCCATGGGGTGCTCCTGTGGTTGGGCAGACCGGTCACACGCTTGACTCTGGAAATGGGAGAACAGACAAAGGTTAGTCACACGTCTCATGGAGAGTAGTTCTCCCCGTGTTGCAAGCTTGTGCCGCTTTTATAGGGAGCGGCAGATTTGGAACACCTGTGACCGGTCTGCCGGTGATGAGGGTGAACAGGTGATTCCTCTTTGTTCCCAGGGCGACGCTGATGAGTGCTCGGGACACGCGTCACAGTATGTTCTGATAAAATGGTCAGCTTTGTAGCTTTACAAATCTTTTGTTTCAAATTCGGAGCATGTATCAAACTGCCAAAGTCACGTGATTTCAGTAAATGAGGCTTTTTTTATTACTTCATAAGTGTTTTGAAATTCCAGTGGTTCACCACTGGGGGGCGTGACTTTGTCAGTTTGATACACATTCTGAACACTTCAAACAAAAGATTTGTAAAGCTTCGAAGCTTCATGAAGCAGTGTTTTGAAATCACCCATCACTAGATATTGTTGAATAAAGTCATTATTTTGGGGGGTTTTGGCTCACAGAATGTATTTTCGTTGCTTCATAAGATTAAGGTTGAACCACTGTAGTCACATGAACTGTTTTAAATATGTCTTTAGTAGCTTTCTGAAAGTGTTAATTATATTGCTGTCAATTGATGCCTCACTGAGCCATCAAATTTTATCAAAAATATCTTAATTTGTGTTCCGAAGAAGGTCTTACGGGTTTGGGATGACATGAGGGTGAGTAATTAATGACAGAATTTTCATTTTTGGGTGAACTAATCTTTTAAGTAGTTAGTAGAACCGTTGCCACCAATGGTCATTACGATCAACTTAGGCTTACGATGCTTTTGAGAAACACAGCCCTGATGAGTTTAATCACGTGTGGTTAATTAGAGTGACATCTAAAATGTGCAGTGTTGGGGGTTGTCCAGGACCCAGGTTGAGAATCACTATATGAATAAAAGTATTAGGACACACCTTTTAATTACTGAAATGATGTATTTCAATAAAACCTGCCACAGGTGTATAAAATCAAGCTCCTAGCCATGCAGTCTGCATTTACAAACGTTTGTGAAAAAATGGGTCGTCTGAAGAGCTCAGTGAATTCAAGCGTGGTAATGTGATAGGATGCCACCTTTGCAATAAGTCAGTTTGAGAAATTTCATCCCAGCTAGATATTCCACGGTCAACTGTAAGTGGTATTATTGGAAAGTGGAAGCGTTTAGTTTGCTTCCTGATAAAGGGAAATCTTAATGCTTCAGCATACCAAGACATTTTCATACGAATCACATCTTACTAATTCATACAAAATCACCATAAATTGTTTTGTCATGAGATTCCATTGTTTAATCTCATTACCATCTAGGAGAAAGAACTAAGACATCAAAGAGATCCACAAAAAAAAGAAATGATGAATGAGCTTTCATATAATTCATGTAAATATCTCTGTTGGTTGGAAAGGCAATAAAGACTCAATGATAATTCCTAAACATAAAATGATGCAGTGCAGCAGATTTGTTTTTCTATGTGTAGCGTTATTTAAACGTAGAGCCATTCCAACCATTAAAACTGAAACGGCACTTTGCCTGCACATTTTGCTTATTGTAGTTTCATATCCTCAGTATCTCATTAAGCCCAGGCATAGTTTGCCATTCCTGGCTTCTGCTATTTTTGGATCCATGGAGGGTATTGCATGATTCACTCTCTGGATCCTAAACTAACTTTTGTCAGGCTGCAGGTCTCCAGCAAGGAGCAGCTGATGATGAATTATTTGTTCGAAGGGGGTTTTAAGGAGGCCTGCTTGCCGCATGGGGTTAGACTATAATTGAGACAGAGCCTCAGCCACGGAGGGACTCTGCCACTGCCAGCTGTGATTCCATTAGACGCTGCCATGCCCCTGTGGTACCCTGTCCTTGCATTGCGCTGTTTTTCCCGTCACACTTCTCAACCCTGAAAGGCACAGCTGACTCGCAATTTTCAGCATAACAACAGATCCTGCTGCATGGATTTTTCTGAAGCACTTGAAAGGGTGTTGATGTATTATGCCCTCGGCTACTGGATTTTGGCATCTGGCTTCATGTGGGAGATAATTGTTTAGGGTAGCGAGGGAGCATGCTCGGATGCATGTGCTAGCAAACATACATAAGCACATGGTCAAATCGCTTCTGCAAAGTCTAATGACTTATTTATTGCCTTTAACCCACACATCAAAAAGGTTTGAAATATAAATGAATGAAGAGGAAGCTAAATATAACAGTCTGCAGGTGTTCATGCTCTGTTCAATACTTAAGCATTTCCAAAATTATGCTCCCACTAACAGACCTTAAAGGAAACAGTGTGTTTGCAAACAAACATGCCCTATTTCCACAGGTCTCTGATGCATTCAGTCAGAGCATGGAATCAGAGTGAAGGGAGGAGGTGTGTGTGTTTATGCGCTGGAAAAACAGGTTGTTGTAATCTGCACATACAGCCAGGCAATATCACAGGATTAAAGCACAACACATTAGCAGAAGGTAATTATGCCAGAATGGCGATTCACTGACCTAGATTTGTCTGTGCACCCTCTGACACTTTTCAATTTTCTTTCATTAAAGGAATAGCTCACCCGAAAATAAACATTCTGTCATCAACATTTCCTCTCTCCCGTGTGACTTTGTTCCATGGGACACAAAAGGAGATGTTTTGAAGAATGTTCATGCTGTTCTTTTCTATACAAGAGGACCAAAGGCCGTCAAGTTCCGAAAAGCACCATAAAAGTAGACAATTTGACTTGTGCTATATTCTCGTCTTCTGAAGCTATATGATTAAGGCCAAAAATATGTTTTGCAAGCCAGTTCAGTGTCCTAACTCAGCATATTCTAAGCCAACTTTTTTTAATTTCACAATCTGTAGCTTTGGTTATGTACTATTTTGTGCATAATATAATGCATAATACTATTTTGTACATATATATAAACCCTTCGAGGCATGGACTCCACTAGACCCCTGAAGGTGTGCTGTGGTATCTGCACCAAGATGTTAGCAGCAGATCCTTTAAGTCCTGTAAGTTGCGAGGTGCAGCCTCCATGGATCGGACTTGTTTGTTCAGCACATCCCACAGATGCTCGATTGGATTGAGATCTGGGGAATTTGGAGACCAAGTCAACGCCTCAAACTCGTTGTTGTGCTCCTCAAACCATTCCTGAACCATTTTTGCTTTGTGGCAGGGAGCATTATCCTGCTGAAGGAGGCCACAGCCACCAGGGAATACCGTTTCCATGAAAGGGTGTACATGGTCTGCAACAATGCTTAGGTAGGTGGTACATATCAAAGTAACATCCACATGAAATGCAGGACCCAAGGTTTCCCAGCAGAACATTGACCAAAGCATCACACTGCCTCCGCCAGCTTGCCTTCTTCCCATAGTGCATCCTGGTGCCATGTGTTCCCCAGGTAAGCGATGCACACGCTTCGCTTCCATGTGATGTAAAAGAAAACGTGATTCATCAGACCAGGCCACCTTCTTCCATTGCTAGCCTTCCACGGGTCAGCCTTCACTCCCTGCCTGCATCACCGAGCCTTGGCCACCCATGACCTCCAGCCAGTTCACCACTGTTCCTTCCTTGGAGCCACTTTTGATAGATACTGACCACTGCAGACCAGGAATACCCCACAGGAGCTGCAGTTTTGGAGATGCTCTGACCCAGTCGTCTAGCCATCACATTTTGGTCCTTGTCAAATTCGCTCAAATCCTTACGCTTGCCCATTTTTCCTGCTTCTAACACATCAACTTTAAGGACAAAATGTTCACTTGCTGCCTAATATATCCCACCCATTAACAGGAGCTGCAGTAAAGAGATAATCAGTGTTATTCACTTCACCTGTCAGTGCTCATAATGTTATGCCTGATCGGTGTATATATACTGTAATGTAGTCTAGTTTGACTTGATGTTAACATCACCTCCTTGTAACCAAGACAAGAACACTGCAAGAACAATGTCACTATGTTACAGCACTTTAAGATATGTCAGTGCTTTAACTGTTTATCACAGTTCTCGTGGAATTTTTGAATCTCAAAATGAACATTTCTGCAGTGCTGTCAGTGCCTTTGGCTTCTCTGCCTCCACTTTCTGAATATTTACTCTACATCCTACACTCAGATCTTCTGGCATCCATGTGCAGAGTGTGATGAAAGAATCATGAATGGGACACTGCTTTATCTGCTGTCATAAAAGTTTAATATATTGCAATGTTTTGACCAAACAAGGTCTTCATCAGAATGGACACTTTTCATGACTGTTAATGCATTTCCACAATTATTAACATTGTAAATCTAGTAAAGTTTTTCATATTTTCATTTTTTTTTTTTTTAAATGAATAGACATTTATAACGCTATTGTCATGGTGTCACCAGGGTTAGCACCCATCCAACACTCACTCTCACCAGAATCACCTGCACCTGTCCCTCATCAGCTCACTCATCAAATACAGTATCAGAGCACACACTTCTCAGTCACACATCACCTGGTCTCCAATGTGGATTACTGACACCTTATCGGATCTACTTACCAGAGGTCTCCTGTGAATTCCCAGTTATACTCCTAAGATCTCCTCGTATTCCTCCAGCATTCTCCTAGTAAGACTCTCCAAATACCTACCTGTGTTTCTTCACCTGATCCCTGCTCTGCTACTTGCCTGTTCCAACCATCCAAGAAATGTATTTTCTCCAGTATCCTCCACTTACCAGTCATCGTCTCATCCCAAGCTACCTAGTTAAGGAAAAGACTTTGTTATTCACTATTCATCAGTCATCAATAACTCTGATTTCTCCATTACTCATGCATCTGTTCAATAAATACTTGTTTGGGTTTGGTGATAATCCTGTCTCTATGTCTGGTATTCTGTTACAGCTATACTTTGTGTTATTACCTTGGCAGTAAATTACAAAAAAACTAATGGGTTTCTTCTGACTACTGTAATCAATATCTCTCTATTTTTTTTCCTTTTGGTAAGTTGTGGAAACACTATCAGGGATTTTTTCTTTTGCTAATGGAGGAAATGGAAATATAAATTATACTTGCTGCCGTCTCCTGTTCTAAATTCCTACCACTAACAAAGTGTCTGAAGCAGTTTCATATGAAAGCTTGTTTCCACCACGGAATAAAGAATACAAACTTTTTTCTTGGATTTTAAGTTTGTATCTCATAACTGAAAATATCAGATCTGCGAGTTATAAACTCAGAATTCCAAGAAATAAAGTCAGAATTGTGAGATATAAACTTGCAATTGTGAGAAATAAGACAGAGCTGTGAGTTTATGGCTGGTTTCACAGACAGGGTTTAGATTAAGTCAGGATTAGGCCTTAATTCAATTAGGACATTTAAGTAGCTTTAATAAACATGCCTTACAAAAAAAAAAAAAAAACATGTGCATCTTGAGACAAAGCAATGGAACTGACATATTTTAAGATACTGTATTTCAGTGCAAGTTGCTTTCAGTTAAAACAGCTCAAACATTTCAGTCTGGGACTAGGCTTAATTCTTGTCTGTGAAACCAGGGATAAATCTCACAATTCTGACTTTATTTTTTGCAATTATGCGTTTACAACTTTCTTAGAATTGTAAGTTTATATCTCGAAATTCAGACTTTATGGGCCGATTTCACAGAGAGGGCTTAGGCTAAGCCAGGATTAAGCCTTATTTCAATTAGGGTATTTAAGTAGCTTTTGTAAACATACCCTAGGAAAAAAAAAACAACATTACTGGTGTGCATCTTGAGACAAAACAATGGCACTGACACATTTTTAGATCTATATTTTAAGATTAAAACAGCTCAAACATGCATTTTAGTCTAGGACTAGCTTAAGCCTTGTCTGTGAAACCAGGGGTATAACTTTTAAAAAGTCACCTTGATGCTCGAGAGGTTTAACCAAAGATGCCTCTCCGTAGCTGCGGACGGCACGGGCCATCTCCTTAGTGGCACGGAGAGACAAATTGGTGGCCCGATGCAGCTCTTTAGTAGCATTGGGCCTAACTCCCTTGAATTCTTCCAGGTCCCCTAGCAGGTAAACTTAGTAAGCTTGCAAAATAGCCATGGTATGCAAGAAATATACCTGCCGACATATACTCCTTGCCCATCAAGGAAGTAGTACTGCACTGTTGTGTGGGCAGTGTAAGGGCCTTTAAGGATAATGCAGCATCAGGAGAAAGATAAGCTGTCAATGTCTCTTCAACCCTGGGCATCATCCCATAGCCATTCTCCTTAAGCCCCACAATAGATGAATAATTATGGACTGTGGGGCTTGATAGGTGGGAGAAAAATGGCTTTTTCCAGGACCTCGACAATTCAGTGTGGAGATCTGGAAAGAAAGGCAGGCCTTGACGTGAAGGCTGTAATTTTGACTGCTGGAAGCTCTCATCCAGCTTGCTTTTTCTGAGCACTTCTCAGCCGGCCATTCGATAGTAACTTTGGCCACGGCTCAAATTACAACCTCCACAAGTATGCGTACTGTGGGGATAGGTTTGGCGAGTCAACCATATCACTCGCTTCAAAAAACTCCTCCAATACTCCATCTGAGAACCCTGAGGTGATGCAGCACCAATCAGGATTGGACTAATTGCACACATGCTTCAGATGCAGTCATGCAGAGATGTTACCCAAAGTGTCATCATTGGATGCAGCGTAATTTCCCTCGAAAGGGACCTAATAGTATGTCCATATTAGGGCTGCACAATGTATCGCACGATACAAAAAATAACATTGAAATCGCGCTTAAGCGCTATTTCAAATTCGTAAAGGCTGCGATTATTTTTTTATGCGCAGCTTGTCAGTGAAGTATGGCTCCAAATGCTAATCCATCTGAAGCTAATCCATGCTAATCCATGATGTGGCTTCTTACACAGAATAAGGCAGTCATGTGTTTTTTAGTCATGTTTAATCAATAAAAGCATTTCAATCTTCTGTTTATTCAGCCACAGCGATGATGCCCATAGGGATTTCCTGGAATGACACGTGTTATCTACTTCTGTGGCAGGGCATATTTGGAGTTTCTGCGTGAGAGCGCCCTCTGGCTTTCAGATGGAGAAGCATTTACTACTGACAAGCTGTGCATAAAATAATCGCAGCCTTTGCCAAAATTTGTGATAAATCGCGATATATCATGAAGCCCTAGTCATATCAGGTATACTGATAGTACACAGTAAAAAGTAATACACTATATCTACTCAATAAAATTTTGGCAACAGATTACAAACAATATTATTAATTAAATTCAACAATTAGAATTGAGTTAGAATGAATTCCTTAAATGTTAACCATTTAAAACGAGTAAAATTTAAACAAAAATATCTGAATAGACAGACAGACGTCAAAGATGAATTAAAGGTGCTAAAGAGGATGTTTTGTTTTATACATTTTTGCAATATTACTTGAAACTGTCTTTACTAACTGATAAAAGACTATTTATTAGGTGCACTGAAAGGAATAATATTAATATACATCATCTGTGCACGAGGTAGGGCCTTAAAAACATCAGCCAATCGTTTACGCGATCATCGTGTAAACGATTGGCCCTCTGGCTTGTCAATCACTGCCGTGACGTTCCTTGTGAGAGACGTGCGAGGCTGCGCGCTCCAGTAACTTTCCACACTCCACAGGCGCCGCATGCAATGTTTTTGTCTGGAGACAGGAGTAACAACTGCAGATTATGAGTTACCTGCGGTAAGTCCGACATAATGAATCCACTAACACAACACAGCGAATGCCGGTGGTAAACACTTGTGTTCCAATACGAGTGTTTACGAGTTTTGGGAGGCGTTCCTTTGAAGGAGGGGGGTTGTTCTTACGCATGCGCTCATTTCAAAAACTCAGTAACAGTCTTTGGTTTCTCAGTCGACGAAAAAGATCCTCTTTAGCACCTTTAAGAATTCTTTATTTTTTATTGCCAATATTGAAGACACCTGATGATAACAAGCAGAATCGCTGAAGGAAAGAGAAACACAAGAATTAACAGAGGTTTAGATGTTGGTGTTGATTTTATTGAAAATGTGAAAGCCGTTATGGTGATCAGTGTTTCTTTTAATTGGACAGTTTGACTCTTTGCTTTTTATGTCAGTTTGTGGCTTTTGTAATGGTGTTTGCTAATTTTACACATTTTAAATGGTTGACTTAAATTTGATTCATTCTAACTCAATTCTTATATGTTGAATTTAATTAATCACATTGCTTGTAATCTGTTGCCACAATTAGTAGATAGATCAAGTCTCAGTGCTGTTGGACCGTTATATCAGCACTATTGGAGCACAGATTCAAAACCAGAACTAATTGTTGTATAAATAATTATATAATTCAAATATGATATTTCCGCTTTGATGTCAACAATAGGTAATATGTGGTAAAATCCTGTAGACCAAGAGTAAACCCCTCAGATATCAAAATGTCCTGCTTGAAATTCCTCCAAAAGGTTCTAGACCAATAACTCTAAAGGTTTAATGAGTCTGTCTGAAGACTGTTCGGCTGGTGGAGAGGGCATCATTTCACACAGCTCACTTCACATAGAGTCTCCTTTCTTTCCTCCATTCTGTTTCCTTTAGATTTGTCTGACACAATCGACACAGTGAAACGCTGGCTGAGCTTCTGTGCTCTCCTTACAGCACAGCTAATGGACTGCTGTCTCTTACCCACTGGCCATGATGCATTTACGTTTTGCCTATAGTGCTCTCAGCTCCACCTGAATGCACTGAGCTTGGAGAAAACTTGAACCAAGAACCTCTCTGTGCTCGTCCCTAAACCGTTAAGGCATTTTTAGGCCACATTTTTAGAGAAAACTTAAAGCTAATCTTATTAAAATGAGAAAAGAAAGGTGAAATAACTATCTATCTATCTATCTATCTATCTATACTTCTGTTTGACTGTATGGCTTGTAAAACCTTCAAACATTCAAATTTGTTGTGACAAACTCTAGCCGTATATTACTTTGGTCAGAAAGCATTTGTTTATTAATGCAGGTCTAAATGTGGAAGTGCTGATTTTGCTGCTGGTGATCTGTTTTATGCTTACTTTTCATTTTAGTAGATGCTTTGTCTCCCTGGAGTAACTTGAGTAGTGCTTAAGGACGCACAATGCGACTGTGGATTTCAGTAATGACTCAAACATAAATATGATGGGACTTTTGTGTTAACAGCCCTGAGCCTCAACCACCACATTATCACTCCATTCCACCTGCACCATTATGCTGCTTTATGTCTGTTGCATGAACATTTCTGTGGGTCGAGCCTTTCCTAATCTCTCCCTGTATAATACAACAATTCACCCCTCACATATAACCTCTATTATTCCTGCCAAATAAAAATAATGATGATTTCCCGGCAGATATTTATTTTTAGTTCCTCTTGACACCAACACATCTGTGTCTGCTTTGTGTAACTGCCATCACATTGTATGCTGGAGCAGATGATTAATGATTCATACATGCAACACGCTTTAGACCAGGCGCATGTTCATATTTTACCAGACTAATAAAGAAATCAGGGTAGAATAGAGAGTTAATTGCTTTTTTAAAGTGCTGAAACAGTTTACTTTCATTAATAGAAATCCACTTTTGTTAAGATTACATATCTTGATGGTACAACAGATACTCAATCTTTCCATAATGAAACAATGAAAATTTTTAACAAATCACTTACTGAGTTAAATAATTGCTTGTACGTTGTTAGTACGACAGTATATTCAATATTAGCAAATAAATGTTCAATTTAAGGATCACTACCTAGTCAAATATTAATATGAATTTTCATGTTTTTTCTATATACTTGAACCTGCATTACTTAATCTGTTTGATATTAGTATTAGGCAATGTTTGTTAATGTTTTATTGATTATTATTTTATGTAATTGTTTTACTACTACTACTACTACTAGTAGTAGTAGTAGTAGTAATATTTTTATACTGTAAAATCAGACAAAACTGTCCAGTCATGTCAGTTTGTACATCAGCCTTGAGGGATAATTTGATATGGATTCCCTCCAGTCAATTAAAAAATAGTTATAAGTTTTCATTATGACAGTGTGTTATTTATGTTTTAGAACTAAATATTAAAAGTCATTTTAACCACTGAACCTAATTTACGCATAAATCCCAAACTACCATTCCTAAACAACCTGAATTTCCAGAGGATATCCAAGAATCTTTTCCAAGACTCTTTTTTAAAGCTGTTTCCACACAAAGGCAGTTCATTCAGCAATGTGAAGAGCATCTCACCCATATACAATGCCCAACCAAAAAATGATGCACCTCTTGGTGGAAATAACATCACAACATTTATTTCCATAAAGAGGTGCATCAGTTTTTGGTCAAGATCTTGTATTGACAATGCAAGAGGTGAACACTCTGTAAAGTCTCCTCCAGCACATCCCAAAGACTTTCAATGAATTTAAGGTCTGGACTCAGAGGTGCCAATTCATGTGTGAAAATGATTCTTCATGCTCTCCCAACTATTCTTTCACAATTTGAGCCTGATGAATCCTGGAATATGGCCATGATGCATCTTAATACATGGTTGTTTAAGAAATGAAAAGCTACACACTCCGTCAAATAGGATTAAAAGAACTGTTTCCAAACATATAATATGCTAGAAATATAATAATCAGAGCAATAATGATCCAGTCATAGAGTCTTATGTGCTTGCATATTTAAATCCAAACAGCGTTGTTTTTTGTTTGTTTGTTTTTTGTTTTTTTGTGGCCCGGGCAGTGTATTTTCCCTTTTCATTTAAACAGTTTCCAACAGGTTCAGCTTCTTGTTTTTCTGTCAGGATCATAGTTGCCAAGTCCGCGTATAGTACGTGACTTCGGGCTTCTTTTTTTGGCAAGTCGCGTTAAAAAATCATGGGTTGCGGGTTGCGGTTTTTTGGGCTTATTTTAAAAAATGTGGTTGCTTGTTAGGAAAATATGATGAGCAACTTTGTTTCTTTACATTTATGGTTGCCATTTTCTCCAATACATTGCTTGACACTGTCTACTCACAGCTAATAGCCAATCAGTGCAATAATACAAGCGCTGAAATTCATCCTCCTACATCCTTCCTCCTTCTCCCACTCATTGGAGAAAAATATTATTCAACATGCAGGCATGTGACGTTGAAAATGCAAGTAATGATAGTAGACGTAAATAGATGCACGTTACATTTTCACAAACAATGTACACCAGCAGAGATGTACAGAGATGGAGGGGAAACAGGGATGGTGCAGGGAGGAAAGCCACAAAAAAAAATATTTGTATAATGTATTTATCATTACAGGTTATAAAATAATAATAATAATAATAATAAATAATAATACTAACAGTAGGCATTGTTTGAATTTATTTTATTATAAATATGTGGCTATATTACAGTGCTCCCTTAGTTCTTGTCTTTTTCACGGTTTGCAGTGTGTGTGTGTGTGTGTTCACTACTCACTGCTCCTAATTTGTGTGCACTGTCTTGGATGGGTTAAATGCAGGTGACAAATTCCGACTATGGGTTACTATAATTGGCCTTCCATCTCCAAACCTATTCTGTTCACAACTGATTGGAGGATATGTGTACCTTCCTGCTTTGATCTAATTTGATGATTTTTGTAAAATAATGTGTTTTTTGCTTTTCAAACTTTGAGTGGTTTCAGTTTAATATGTTGCAGGCTCATTTATTCATAATAAATAATTGATAAATAATATTGATGATAATAATTAATATAATAATATTGGGCTTGTTTTTGAAGCTGCGGTTGCTTATTTGTCTCGCGAGAGTTGGCAACTGTGGTCAGGATCCTTATACTTCACCCATCATTTTCTTTTAGCTAACTTTGCAGCTTCACCATTTGCCAGTTTTTTCTTTTTTTTTTTTTTCTTTTTTTTTGCTGCCTGCGGTTAGACTACTAGCTATATTGGCTTAGGAGTTGTTCATTCTGATTATTACTGATTATTATCTTAAAGGGTTAGTTCACCCAAAAATGAAAATAATGTCATTTATTATTCACCCTCATGTCGTTCCACACCTGTAAGACCTTTGTTCATCTTCAGAACACAAATTAGGATATTTTAGTTGAAATCCAATGGCTCAGTGAGACCTTCATAGGGAGCAATGACATTTCCTCTCTCAAGATCCATTAATGTACTAAAAACATATTTAAATCAGTTCAGCCAAAAAACAAAACAAAATAATGACTTATAAAGTGATGGCTGATTTCAAAACACTGCTTCAGGAAGCTTTGGAGCACAAATTAATCAGCGTGTCGAATCAGCGGTTCGGAGCGCCAAAGTCACGTGATTTCAGCTGTTGGCAGTTTGACACGCAATCTGAATCGTGATTCGATACACTGATTCATTTGTGCTCCAAAGCTTCCTGAAGCAGTGTTTTGAAATCGGCCTCACTAAATAAGTCTTTTATTTTTTCTTTTTTTTTGGTGCACCAAAAATATTCTTGTTGCTTTATAATACAAACCCATTTCCAAAAAAGTTGGGACACTGTACAAATTGTGAATAAAAAAGGAATGCAATAATTTACAAATCTCATAAACTTATATTTTATTCACAATAGAATATAGATATATAGATCAAATGTTGAAAGTGAGACATTTTGAAATGTCATGCCAAACATTGGCTCATTTTGGATTCATCATCTGCAGTGCATAATATCATCCAAAGATTCAGAGAATCTTGAACAATCTCTGTGCGTAAGGGTCAAGGCCAGAAAACCATACTGGATGCCTGTGATCTTCGGGCCCTTAGACGGCACTGCATCACATACAGGAATGCTACTGTAATGGAAATCACAACATGGGCTCAGGAATACTTCCAGAAAACATTGTCGGTGAACACAATCCACCGTGCCATTCGCTGTTACCGGCTAAAACTCTATAGGTCAAAAAAGAAGCCATATCTAAACATGATCCAGAAGCGCAGGCATTTTCTCTGGGCCAAGGCTCAATTAAAATGGACTGTGGCAAAGTGGAAAACTGTTCTGTGGTCAGACAAATCAAAACTTGAAGTTCTTTTTGGAAAACTGGGACGCCATGTCATCCGGACTAAAGAGGACAAGGACAACCCAAGTTGTTATCAGCGCTCAGTTCAGAAACCTGCATCTCTGATGGTATGGGGTTGCATGAGTGCGTGTGGCATGGGCAGCTTACACATCTGGAAAGGCACCATCAATGCTGAAAGGTATATCCAAGTTCTAGAACAACATATGCTCCCATCCAGACGTCATCTCTTTCAGGGAAGACCTTGCATTTTCCAACATGACAAAGCCAGACCACATACTGCATCAATTACAACATCATGGCTGCGTAGAAGAAGGATCTGGGTACTGAAATGGCCAGCCTGCAGTCCAGATCTTTCACCCATAGAAAACATTTGGCGCATCATAAAGAGGAAGATACGACAAAGAAGACCTAAGACAGTTGAGCAACTAGAAGCCTGTATTAGACAAGAATGGGACAACATTCCTATTCCTAAACTTGAGCAACTTGTCTCCTCAGTCCCCAGACGTTTGCAGACTGTTATAAAAAGAAGAGGGGATGCCACACAGTGGTAAACATGGCCTTGTCCCAACTTTTTTGAGATGTGTTGATGCCATGAAATTTAAAATCAACTTAATTTTCCCTTAAAATGATACATTTTCTCAGTTTAAACATTTGATATGTCATCTATGTTGTATTCTGAATAAAATATTGAAATTTGAAACTTCCACATCATTGCATTCTGTTTTTATTCACAATTTGTACAGTGTCCCAACTTTTTTGGAATCGGGTTTGTATTAATATTGAACCACTGTACTCACATGAACTGATTTAAATATGTTTTTAGTACATTTATGGATCTTGAGAGAGGAAATGTCATTGCTGGATATGCAGGCCTCACAGAGCCATCGGATTTCAACTAAAATATTTTAATTTGTGTTCTGAAGATTAATGAAGGTCTTACGGGTGTGGAACGACATGAGGGTGAGTAATAAATGACATTATTTTCATTTTTGGGTGAACTGACCCTTTAATAATATGATAAAATGCATTCATTGAAAGCATTTGAATGGATCTGACCTGAGAATAACAAGAAGACATTTTAAATGGGGACCTTCGAGTCAAAAAAGTCCAGAATCATAACAAACCCTCCGTTAATAATAGTGTGTGTAGTGAGCGCTTCTTCCCATAGAGGACGCACTTCAGATTTCTGCAGCCTAAACGTACACAGTGACGTGATCATCCCCATTGACCCGGAAGTTCTGCAGCTATTTCTTGACACGTAGTTAGCGGTGTTGGCGGACTCTCGGGCGATTAACGGTGTGAGTAAAACGGCAGAATTTACTTCATTGCGTCTTTATGTTTTTGCTGTATTACATGTTTGAAGTTGTGTGTGGGACAGTGTTTGAACGGTGCTGACAGAGACTGAATGTGCTGCTGCAGTGCTTTTGTTGAGCTGTGCTAACTGAACCCAAACAAAACAAACATGATTTGTGCTAAAATCACCTTTAAATGTGTGTGACTTCTACAGATATGTGAGAGACAGAATTAACACGGCATGCTTTGAGTAAACTTACAGTCTGGTCTATAATGTATACTGCTAATCTGACAAAAAAGTAACGTGGTTTCATTGTAATGGCAATTTATTTTACATATTTCATGGTGATACCATGCTTATTTGCACATGTACTATAGTAATACCGTGGTTTTACTATGGAAATATCATTGTACTGTGATTGTAATACCATAGTTCTTTCCAAACATTTTTGGTCATTTTTTGTAAGTGTAACGTTAATCATTCAGTACTATGGTATTAAAATCTGATTTTGTCTCTTTACCATAGTACCTTTTTATGTATATTGATTCTTTATCCAGATCATTTGTGCTTGATTCATTAATATCATCCATCTTTTTCTTGTCAATGAATATAATTTGCATGCATTAATGATTAATCCTTATTTGTTTCAACAGCATTTGCATGTGTGATTTAAAAATGTGTAGTTGGTTTCATCTTAACCGAGATTTCCAGCAGATCTCCACCCAAATGAGCTTCTTGCCTTTGAATCCATTAGATAAAAATAGTATCTTAGATAGTATATGAGATGATAATGTCCACTGCTGACTGATTTTTCTGCTTGATGTCTTCCAGGCTGCTTGCAATGTCAGGGTTTGACAACCTCAACACAGACTTTTACCAGTCTAGTTACAGTGTAGATGACCAGAACCAAGCAGGATATGGCTACAGCAACACAGATGACCCGTACAGCAAGTAGGCCTGAGCCTTGCACAAAGTCCTGATGTTATTATTATGATATAGCTCTGTTTGTCAAGTCAATTTTATTTCTAATGCTCTTTTTCCCAATACATATTGTTTCAGAGCTGCTGTACAGGAAATCATGATCTTTAAAGGGTTAGTTCACCCAAAAATAAAAATAATGTAATTTATTACTCGCCCTCATGCCGTTCCACACCCGTAAGACCTTCGGAACACACATTAAGATATTTTTATTGAAATCCGATGGCTCTGTGAGGCCTGCATATCCAGCAATGACATTTCCTCTCTCAAGATCCATAAATGTACTAAAAACATATTTAAATCAGTTCATGTGAGTTCAGTGGTTCAATATTAATATTATAAAGCGACGAGAATATTTTTGGTGTGCCAAAAAACAAAATAACGACTTATTTAGTGATGGCCGATTTCAAAACACTGCTTCATGAACCTTCGGAGCACAAATGAATCAGCGTGTTGAATCAGCGGTTCGGAGCGCTAAAGTCACGTGATTTCAGCTGTTTGACACACGATCCAAATCGTGATTTGATACACTGATTCATAACACTGCGAAGCTCCCTGAAGCAGTGTTTTGAAATCGGCCATCACTAAATAAGTCATTATTTTGTTTTTTTGGCACACCAAAAATATTCTCGTCGCTTTATAATATTGATATTGAACCACTGTACTCACATGAACTGATTTAAATATGTTTTTAGTACATTAATGGATCTTGAGAGAGGAAGTGTCATTGCTGGCTATGCAGGCCTCACTGAGCCATCGGATTTCAACAAAAATATCTTAATTTGTGTTCTGAAGATGAACGAAGGTCTTACAGGTGTGGCACGGCACGAGGGTGAGTAATAAATGACATTATTTTCATTTTTGGGTGAACTAGCCCTTTAAGTTAATGATATCTTAATGTTGCATTTAGCAGATTTGAGGTGGTGGTTGATATAGTTTACATTTTGTGATGATATAAACAATGCAGCAGGTGAGATTGCTATATAGTATATATCTCTTCAAGTGAGTATACTGTATGTGGTTAAAGTTGGATATACTGTATAGAGCTGTGCGATAATATAGTTTACATTTTACAATGATATAAGCAATCACACATCCGAAATTTGCTATCTAGTTTGCATTGCTTTGAGTCAACTGTATGTATGTGGGTAAAGTTGCATGCACTATGTATTAGGGCTGGCCTAAAAAACGAAAGATTTTTGTAGTCACTCATTTAAGCCGTTAGTCAACTAGTCTGACTTTTATGATAGTATTAGGGATAGTTCACCCAAAAATGAAGATTTTGTCATTACTTACTTGGTAACCAGACAGTTGACAGCACCTATTGACTTCCATAGTAGGAATAAAAGTACTATGGAAGCCAATGGTGCCGTCAACTGTCTGGTTACCAACATTCTTTATATCAATAGAAGAAAAACTCACAGGTTTGGAACAACCTGAGGGTGAGTAAATGATGACAGAATGTTCATTTTTGGGTGAACTAGGCCTATCCCTTTTAAATATATACTTGGGGTTAGGGAGTGGCATTGGTAAATGGTTTCAGGACTGAGCAAGAATATTGTATGCAACATTGCTCTACATTACAGAGGAATAACTTAACCATAATGATGAGCATTTAAAATATTAAGTGCACACGCATTAAGCTTGATGCAGAGCATTGGCAAAAGTAATGATTATGAATGTTTCAAAAATCAGCAAGGAGACTGAACATTTTAACAACTTATTAATAAACTAGTGATTTCTGAGTCTGTGTCGGCTGATGTAAAGATGAAGTTGACAACGCTGACTCGTCATCTCTACAGTATAGTGGATGCAGCTTTACAGAGAAATGCATGTTAAGCTCTCCACATGAACACTTGGGTATGCATCTAATAATAGCGCACATTTATTTGGGTTAAATAAATGTGTCATTTGAGCAAGCGGGCATGAAAAGAAGCTACGACTTACATGTTTCAAATGATGAGCCATGTCTGAGCTCGATAAATGTTCAGGCAAACGTTTGGATTTCCTGCCTGACATAATTACCATATGGGAACAACCGTGCTAACGATCTGTCCGTCACAGGTTGCATGACTAATTCCTAGTGTTTTTTTTTTTTTTTTTTTCTCTCTCTCTTTCTGAGACTGAATAATTACAATTTGGTCGACTCTTAGAAGGGAAGCCCTATATCCAACTTTAAATATATATAATTGGTTGATAACATAATTTACATTTTGCAACAGTATAATCAATCAAGCAGTTGAGATTTGCTGAAGTTATATTGCTTTAGGTGAGCATATGTATGAATGCAGACAAAGTTGGTTATAGCAGCGCAATGACATAGTTATATTTTGCAACAGTATAAACAATCACACAGCTGAGATTTGCTATATTGTATGTATTGTTTACCTGAGTGTAATATATGTGTGCTGGTGAAATTGGATACACTATTTGACTTTAAATATATCACTTGACTATAATATACAACTTTAGACCATAATCAACAAACCATTATCAAATTTGTATTTGTCAAAATAGACAAGGTGTTTTTATTTCATATCTGTAGTAAAATAACAAGCCCTACATGTTGAGTATGAGAATGCCTGTCACCTAATTATGACGCTAAATCTCTCGTTGCGTCCGACAGACCATATGGACAGTATGATTACTCACAGCCGATGGGCTACTCGGCACCTCCGGGAATGATGCAGCCCCAGCAGCCGTACACGGGGCAGATCTTCCAGCCCACGCCAGCGTTTACACCCGCCTCCCCTCAATCCATGTACACTAGCAGCTTTGAGGACGAGCCCCCGTTGCTGGAGGGTAAGTGAGACCTGCAACTGCTTTGATCTTGAAATTAGCTGATGATAAATAAAATGAAGCTCATATCTTGCTTTCGTTGATGTGTTGAATTTGCATATAGGGCAGGAACTGAAGATTAGATTTGTATTCGTTTTGAGGAGACACAGTTATGTTGCCAAGTGTAAATGGAAGAGTTTTAACAAAACGGATAGATATCCAATCAGTAAAAACGTATGAATGGCCAGGTGTAAGTAGGCCTGTTGGAAATCTGTTCTTTAAAGTGTAATTTAAACCTGAACATAGGATTTTGACATTTAAATTTTTTTTTTTAGGAAAAATTGCTTCATAAATATTTTTAATAGGTTCTGCACTATTTCTATGCTAGCCATTATGAATATTTAAAATATGTTTGTGTATTTGTAGATAATGGGGGGGTTGCGGATCAGTGATTATCTCAGAAACTTAAAAATGGCATTTCATGACACAAAGGTTGTTTAAAGGGCTAGTTCACCCAAAATGAAAATTGTCATTTATTACTCACCCTCATGTCGTTCCACACCCGTAAGACCTTCGTTCATCTTCAGAACACAAATGAAGATATTTTTGATGAAATCTGATGGCTCAGTGAGGTCTCTATTGACAGCAAGATCATTAACACTTTAAATGCCCAGAAAGCTACTAAAGACATATTTGAAACAGTTCATGTGACTACAGTGGTTCAACCTTAATGTTATCAAGCGACGAGAATACTTTTTTGCCAAAAGACAAAATAAAGACTTTATTCAACAATATCTAGTGATGGGCGATTTCAAAACACTGCTTCATGAAGCTTCGAAGCTTTACAAATCTTTCGTTTTGAATCAGTGGTTCGTTTTATCAAACTGCCAAAGTCACGTGAACCATTGAAATTTCGAAACACTTATGACGTAACGAAGCCTCGTTTACTGAAATCACGTGACTTTCACGCTCCAAACCACTGATTCAAAACAAAAGATTTGTGAAGCTTCATCACTAGATATTGTTGAATAAAGTCAGTATTTTGTTTTTTTCATAATATTAAGGTTGAGCCACTGTAGTCACATGAACTGTTTTAAAATGTCTTTAGTAGCTTTCTGGGCATTGAAAGTGTAAATTATCTTGCTGGCAATGGAGGCCTCACTGAGGATTTTATCAAAAATATCTTAAGTTGTGTTCTGAAGATGAACGAAGGTTTTACAGATGTGGAACGACATGAGGGTGAGTAATTAATGACAGAATTTTAATTTTTGGGTGAACTAACCCTTCAAATGATACAAATGTGTATTTGCTAAATGCTGATGGTAAATGAGGGCTATAAAAAAGGGCTGTAATACTTTTTTTTTGTATTGTTTACTTTCTTTACTCAACAGTTCTCTCTAATAATGAATTAGATAGGACCGTTAAACTGAGACTCAACTAATGAAGACGGAGAATGAGAGTGCTGTGTTCAGGCTCTGGTGGTCTCAGTGCCGTCAAAATAAAAGTCCTGCTTCCGACACATCTGGCAAACAGAAAAACTTTATTTTAAAAAATGCTAAATATATCGGCCTTGGCAATAATCGGTCGTCCACTACTCCAAACCCATATGATTTTCTTTTTTTTCTGTGCAACACAGATGAAGAAATATTGAGAAATGTATTTCCCACACTTTTGGGAAATGGGAAACTGGGTGTGATACAGAAGTGTCATAAAAGTAGTCCATACGACTTGTGCCCTGTATTTCAAGCCATACAGTATGAACAGTTTTGTTGTCACTCTCAGATCATTGTAATAACATGAATGTTTTTCTGTAGTTTTACACTAACACAAGAAATTTATATTATTATTAATTAATAATTATCCCTAATGATCACTTTTTTTTTCTTTTCCGATAATCTGTTTTAAATCTGATGTACATCACAATATGGAAGTTTGGGGTCACTAGATCAATATATGGATATATTTTTAAAAAAGAAATCTCTCACACTCCTTCTCTACTGAATGAGTCTTTTCTCACTGCTGTGTTTGCATTGTATAATGCCATTATCAAGAGTAATTACTGTAATTCTGCTGAATTGCTTTGAAGATTGAGACTGCACGTGTTATTAAACAATGCAAATGCAAATTTGAGTGTGCTTAACATGTATATAAAAAAATTGCATAATTTCATGTGTAAAGCCATAGTTCACTTTTGGGTCAAAACGGACCCGAAATTAATGTATCTCTTACATTTTTTATCTCTTACAAAAAAAAATGTGTATTTTGACAGTCTTAACACATTTACAAAAACTTTTTATTTTTTATTTTTATTTTTTTATGTATTGTGGGTCAAAATAGACCTGAAAAGTTTGGTTAGTCCTTGTTATTCTGATTGATAAATGAGGAATTTTTTAAACTCTTTTTAAAGACATTTTTCTGTAGTACTTTAGTACGCATGTAGAATCATTTTCAGAATCAGTGATTCCCTTCATAGTCACACTGCGGTGATTCCCAGGGGTGAATTCATTATTGTTTACTGAGAAATCAATAAAGCATTGTCTCTTGCGTCCAAAAGCCAGAACTCTGAGAATAACGCTTCAAAAAACAAATGTGTGTCACCTGGGGCTGTTTAGTACAACCACATCTATGTCCTTGCATACTGAAGTTAAGTAGTCCTTGTGAAATCTACTTGAACCAGATAATCAGAGCTGTGCTTAAAATGAACCGGCAGTCGGCAGAGAAACGTGGAGAAATCCACTTCACTGATTACTGCTGACTGCTGTTGTCATCCAGTATTGGAAGAGCATTTATCATGCTGTGCAATAATGTCAATCCTGTCTTATTCTAATGTTCTGCTTTATTAGCAGTGCTCGCTGAGGCAAGCATCACTATTACCACTATTAGCTTTACTCATTATCGTTAGAAAATAAACGGTGAAGCAGTTTTGTTAACTTTCTAAAAGTTTTATACAATTTTTTTTGTCTGGAAAATCAAAACTGCTAAAACAATAAATTATATCATGGATATATAGGATTAGATTTGTTGCATATTTCCAAATAAATAGATTATGATTCACAATTCTCAAATTAAACAAGTAAATAGAATGAGATCTACAGGTATGTTAGAAGTTTTGCCTACCTTTGTGGACTTTGAAACATTTCAGGTGTCAAGATGCCTGTAGTATAGAGCCCTGTTTCCACCTGGTATTAAGATGCGTTTTGGTCTATCGGATCACAAGTAGACGAGGGATACACATTCCCATTTATACCTGGTGTTTTAATCTGTCTCTTAATCTTTTAAAATTCTCGTCCATTTTCAACCACTTCTGTCCTGATTTCTTCAAGGGGAGGGTCTATGGGTGGATAAATGAATGGGTTTTTTCAGATCTTTCGATCTAATGGACAAAATAAGCTCATGCAATTTACATATGAACGTGACTGGAGATGACAGAAAACAGATGAAAAGCAACAGCTTTCATTTCTGCTCTGACCACCTCAAGACCGGCTGAACGCTGAGAGTGTGAGAAATCAGGAATGGTGAGAGAACATTGTGCTTGGTACATTTTTAGTCTTCAAACCAAACTTGGGTCTTCAGCCGACAAAGTTCAAATCCCGTCTGGCTAGCGCGCTTCCCATAATGTTCATTCATTATGTCAGGAGGTCAGAGAGTAGATGGTCTGTTGTGAACACATTCAACCACATGAGTGTTTCCACTACGAAAGCAAACCGGTCGAACGAGTTTTCGACTAACTCTGGAAGTGGACGAAAGTGCTTAAAATGTTTTACACCCCGTTTACACCTGTATTTAGTGTCGTCCACTTATGATCCGATCGACCAAATTGATATTAAAGGGTTAGTTCACCCACAAATGAAAATTCTGTCATTTATTACTCACTCTCGTGGTGTTCCACATCCATATTCATTCATCTTCGGAACATAAATTAAGATATTTTTGATAAAGTCTGAGAGGTTTCTGTCTCTCTACAGAGATCCTCTAAGGTTCAGAAAGGTAGGAATGACATTAAATTTCTCCTTGTGACTTCAGTGGCTTAAACTCGGATTTTATGATGCAACGTGAGTGATTTGTTTATTACTTTATTTACAAAATAAGATTATCCAAAGCGTGTTCACGCAACAATGTCAGCTCTCGCGTGAACACAAAACACATGCGTCGTGATGCTCTCGCAAACGTGTGTTGCAGATCAATAATTTTTTTGTGCAAAGAAAGCACTCGCATCACTTTACAAAATTGAGTTTAAGCCACTGGAGTCACATGGAGTACTTTAATGATGTCTTTTTCCTACCTTTCTGGACATTGGAGTGGTAGTAGCGTTGGATCTCTATGGAGGGACAAAAACCTCTCAGACTTCATCAAAAAGATCTTAATTTGTGTTCCGGAGATGAACGAAGGTCTTATGGATGTGGAACGACACAAGAGTGAGTAATTAATGACTGAATTTTCATTTTTGGGTGAACTAACCCTTTATACCATGTGGCAACAGGGCCTAGGGGTTTCCAGGGCTTTTTTTTTTTTTTTTTGTCTGCCGAACCCTTTTGACATAACATATTTTCTTGAAGCACCCTCTGAGATCTTAAAGGGGTTGTTCACTCAAAAACCAAAATTCGGTCATCATTTACTCACCTTCAAGTTGTTTCAAACCCATTTGAGTTTCTACTAAAAAGAAAATATTTTGAAGAATGTTGGTAATCAGACTGTTGATGGTAGCCAATGACTTCCATAGTAGGAAAAAAAATACTATGGAAGTCAATGGCTAACGTCAACTGTCTGGTTACCAACATTCTTCAAAACATTTTATTTTTAGTAGAAACTCAAATGGGTTTGAAACAACTTGAAGGTAAATGATGACCAGATTTTCATTTTTGGATGAACTATCCCTTTAAAGCTGCAGTCCGTAACTTTTTTTGTTCAAAATTTACAAAGTGCGTATACTGAGCGAGTACATAATGAATCCATTTTCCCAACCATGTTTTTGTCTTATCCTGAATCACTACAGTACATTTATAATATAAGTGTTCATATTCTAACTATTTTAGACTGGTTAGGTCTCCACTGCTATGGCGTATCCCAGTACCTGTGTGACTCAGTGCTTCCCACACATAGACTTTACTTGGGCGGGCCGTCCACGTATAATAACGACACATTTTTGCTTTTATTATTTTTATCCTCATACTTTTATATCCGCGCAAGATAATGAAACCATCCGCGATCGATTAACTAGTCGTTTCATACCTGCTCGTTATGTGTGCGTCAGAACTGTTTACTCCCGCTGACATTCCCACAGGCGCTGCATTTTGCAAAGTCACAAGGGGGCGCTGTTGCGCTTTCTACAAGCTCGTGCAACAGTGCTTCAGTCTGCTTCAAAGTGATTCTCAATCAATGAAAAGTGCAGATTTATGCCAAGCGATTGCTAATGAACTCAAGTTGATGAATTATTACAATGTCTACTTTATGGCCTTTATATAAAATGTTTTAGACGATTGTAAGAATCTGAAGGATCAGCCTGCAATAGTACAGACATTTCAAAATAAGAGTACCTCTGTATTTCGGGCTTCTTTATAATTTAAAAGTCACACGCTAAGTTTTTTCTTTTTCTTTTGGGCATTATTGGTATTTTGGTTACACAATAAATTGTATTTAATTTGATTTCCATTTAATTCATTGTAGTCTCCCCCACAGGAAGAAAAGACTAAGAACATTATTTGACACACATTATTCATTTTATAAATTTTACTAGTAAAATCTGTGTCCCATTCACTGAGAGAGACACTATATGACAGCAAGGAGAACATGGGAAAATGTGAACCATTTAAATGCTGTAATTATGCATAATTTACAATGCATAATGTTAGTATGTAATTAAATGTATGTTATTTAATTAAAATTAACTTCAATAAATAAAAATACTGTTAAAAATCACACACTGTTTGTCACATGTAGTAGACCATTTTTGTGCCGTGGGTAATAGGAGGATTTTTCACCCGGCTACCACCACAAGTATATTTCAAACCTGTGGGAAGCACTGGACGTAAACAGAGAGAAGTAGCTCCGGCTACAATGTTCTTCCGCAAGACGCGTTCAGTTTTGTTTATTAACCGCTAGACCTCCAAAAGTTACAGACTGCAGCTTTAAGTTAATATTTCACATTGCCCAGTTTGGAAAACCCTTCCCTAGTATCATGGCGGTTCAGGGCAAACACCACTTATTCTTCAAAAAAAGTGAAAATGTATTTTCCATTTCCAGAGCTGGGGATCAACTTTGACCACATCTGGCAGAAAACTCTGACTGTGCTGCACCCGTTGAAGGCAGCAGATGGCAGTATAATGAATGAAACAGATCTGGCTGGTCCCATGGTGTTCTGTTTGGCCTTTGGGGCGACGTTACTCTTGGTAAGAGGCAAGAGTTTTAAATGGCTCAAGACAAATATGGGTACATTATCTTTTTGAGCTTCAGAAGCATTTTTTTTTTTTTTTATTCATTTAAATTCTAATAATGATAAATCTGACCAGAATATTTTTGTTAAATGATAAAACCACAGGACATGTTTTTCTTCCTCATTTTAGACGGGTAAGATCCAGTTCGGTTACGTGTACGGTATCAGTGCCATCGGGTGCCTTGGCATGTACTGCCTGCTCAACCTCATGAGCATGACGGGGGTTTCATTTGGGTGTGTCGCTAGTGTTCTCGGGTACTGCCTGCTCCCCATGATCATCTTGTCCAGTTTCGGGGTCCTCATCTCCTTACAGTAAGTCATACTTTACAACCTTTTAAATTACAATTATAAATAGTTTACTATAGTTTAAAATGTAATTTATTCCGTTGTTGGCAAAGCTGAATTTTCAGTGTCACGTGATCCTTCAGAAATCATTCTAATATGCTCATTTGGTGCTTAATTGTTAATCAAAGTTCTTATTATCAATGTTACATTAAGTTTTTGCTGCTTAATGTTTTTGGGGAAACCATGATACTTTTTTTTTTTTTTTTTGGTCAAGATTCTGATTAGAAACTTCAAAATTTGGTTAGAAACTTCAAAAGAACAGCATTTATTTGAAATATAAATCTTTTGTAACAATTTCTTTACTCTTGATCAATTTAGTGTTATTAATATTGTATTATTAAATTTAAAACTCCAAACTTAGTAGTTTAGGGTAGTGTATCAAAGTTTCTACAAAAATATTAGGCAGCAAAAACTGTTTTCAATGCGTATAATAACAAGAAATGTTTCTTGAACAGCAAATCAGCATATTATAGTGATTTCTGAAGGATCATGTGACACTGAAGACTGAAATAATGATGCTGAAAATTCAGCTTTACATCACAGGAATAAATCTTAATGTTCCAAACATTTGACCAGTTGTGTGTTTTTAATATACAATAAACTATTTTAAATATAAATTATTAGGGGTGTGACGAGACGGGTATCTCACGAGACTCGACTCGACTCGAGATTGAGTTCACGAGACGAGACAAGACGAGACAAGATTTTTACACACTATTTTTAAGAAATCCTCAATAGCGAAATACATGACTAGAAAAAATATTCTGCAGGTGTATTTGAAATGTTTTAACTAATCATCTTATAATGAATGTCATTCAGTTCTACTTTCTGAGTATGAATTATCATATGCAGTAAAAGACAACAATACTCAAGTACTGTCAGTCTCTTCAGACCTTACTGTACATGATTTATGAGCTTCTACAACTTTTGACCTCCTAACTGAACTCATTTCCACAAACCGATCATAGAAATAAAAACAGTATAAATAAAAATGGTAACACTTTACAATAAGGTCTCATTTATTATCATTAATGTATTAACCAACATCAACTAACAATGAGCAATATATGTGCTACAGTATTTATTAATCTTTGTTTATGTTAGTTGATAAAAATAGTCATTCATTGTTAGTTCATGATAGTTCACAGTGCATTAACTAATGTTAACAAATGAAACCTTAATGTTTGTGCTTAATAAGATTAAGAGAAAACTGTTATTAATTTTTATGGTAACACTTTACAATAAATGCAACCATAATCGCAACCTCTCAATATTCGAAGTGCAAATAAAACCAACTTTTCCTATGATACAGAGCTTAGAGATGGTTACAACTACACTGCCCAGCCTAAAATAGCTTTCATATTGAGAGATATTTGCATTAATCAGGGAGCTGCTTTGAAAATGCGGGGTATTGAAATCGCGTTTGAATGCGCGCGCACGTTTACTTTCACTTTCAGCGATCGCGTGTACTCTTTAAATATGGAGCGGCGGCGTCCGTTATCCAACTGAATTAAATGTTTTTTATTTAAACACAAAGCAAAAGGACAGTGGAGGCGTAATGTAAACGTAGCGGTGGCATATTCTTTCCTAATCATCTTAACACTCTGTCATGGCAACATCACAAGACTACTTTTCGCCTCGACGAGAAATCTCGTCACACTTTAGTCTCGCGAGATCTCGTGACACGAGATCTCGTCACACCCCTATAAATTATTAATACCATGATCTATAATAAAATATATTAATATTGAATATTATAAAGTATTTTTTTTTTAGCACTGCCCCTAATATTCAATCAAATGTTAGTCAATTAAAAGAGGCTTGGTCTACCAAATTTTAATTAGTCATTTGGTCGCAGAAGAAGAAAAAAAAACTCCTGAGGAATTGGAGTCGCGTATTACGTGACAGACAGATCCTTAACACAGCTGGTCCATGTGGTAATTATATTGGGCAGGAAATCCAATGTGTGGGATCATTTCAGGAGGGTAAAGGGTGACCCCAAAAAGGTGACGTGCAAACGTTCGCCTATCATTAATCAACCTTAAACGTGGCTTACCATTTGAAACATGTAAGTAGTACCCTAACGTTACATGGCCACTCGCTCTAACATTAACTTGGATAAACATGCGCTATTATTATGCACATATCTAAAGGCCCTGATATACTCATGGCAGTTCTTTTTCATTTTTCATTTGGGAGTAAAATACTGTTAGCAAACATCCCCCATGTTGCTGAGAGCGACATTTAGTTGAATATATAAATATGAGCTGTGCACTTTCCTTTTAAAACAAAATAATCCCAACCAAAATGACAACACTAAGAAAACAGCAGTTATGGAAGTATCTGATCATAGTGATGTGGATATGTTTGAAGCAGCTCTGCAATTCAGCGCTTAGTCCACATTAGCTTTAAACAATACCAGACGAGGAATAAGGGTCTTTTCTAGCGAAACGATCGGTCATTTTCGAAAAAAATACAACTGTAAATGCTTTATAAACACAAATTATCACCTTGCACATGCTTCAAAACGCTTACGCTGTATGTCCTATGCCTTCCCTATTCTACTTATGGAAAAAAATGAAACTGGCGCTGCGTTCGTTCCGTAAGTAGAATAGGGAAGGTGTAGAACATTGAATGCGGAAAGCGGAAGCACTTGCAAGGCTATAATTTGTGTTTATAAAGCATATACAGTTGTATTTATTTTTTTTTAGTAAATGACTGATCATTTTGCTAGATAAGACCCTTATTCCTCGTCTGGTATCGTTTAAAGCCCTTTGAAGCTGCACTGAAACTGTAATTTTGACCTTCAAACGTCTGGAGGCCATTGAAGTCCACTATAAGGAGAATAATCCTGGAATGTTTTCATCAAAAACCTTCATTTCTTTTCGACTGACGAAAGAGAGACATGGACATCTTAGATGACATGGGGGTGAGTAAATTATCAGGAAAATTTTATTTGAAAGTCGCGTCACGTTTATTTATTTAGCACGTTATACAATAGATTGCTTTAATGCAAGCAGCTTTAAAGTATTAAACATGAAAAAACTTTCAGTGTCTCCTTCAATTAGAAATACAACTTCACTTTCTACTATAAAGCGACTGTCCAGTGTATTCTTGTTTGTACTTGTGGACGTCTGACCTTGATGAACTGAATTGAAAGCTTCTCCACTTAATTTCTTCTATGTTAAAGAAGGCGGAGCTACAGAGCTACATTTGCCTATTACATAATCGCCACAGACCAATGGTAGCTTGATGGTGTTTACCAGCCAGAGCGAACTTTTTTTGGAAAGTTTGCTTTGGCAAGCTGTTTCGGACACAACGATCTTCGTTTTGTCCTGATTGTGTTCGAAATTGTCACACCAGTTCGTTCTTCGATTTCGCTTAAAGTATATTGGGGCCTTAAAGGGATAGTTCACCCAAAAATGAAAATGATGCCATGATTTACTCACCCTCAAGCCATCCTAGATGACGATCTTCTTTCAGAGGAACACAATCTGAGATATATTTAAAAATATTCTGGCTCTTCCATGTTTTATAATGGGAGTGAATATTTTGGAGCCCAAAAAAGCACATCCATCCATCATTAAAGCACTCCACACGGATCCAGGGGGTTAATAAAGGCTGTCTGAAGTGAAGAGATGTGTTTTTGTAAGAAAAATATCCATATTTAAAACTATAATAACTGGCTTCCGGCATCGAGTTATGAGTTAGTTGTATCGAAATCCTCTGACATTTCTATTTAAAAATGCTCATTTTAGACTTCTAATTCATGTTTTGTTTTGCTCTAACCTCTGCGCTTCCATGTTTGTCAAAACGTCATGTGTCAGGTCAAAGTTCACTCTTCGGGTGGAACTCTACTCCTGTACGGCCATTCTCTGGAAGCCAGTTATTATAGTTTATAAAGTTTTAAAAATGGTTATTTTTCTTACAAAAACCCATCGCTTGGATGGACGGATGCACTTTTTTGGGCTTCAAAATCTCACCCCCCATTCACTACCATTATAAAGCTTGGAAGAGCCAGGATATTTTACGTAACTCTGATTTTGTACGTCTGAAAGAAGATAGTTATATACACCTAGAATGGCTTGAGGGTGAATAAATCATGGGACATTATTTTCATTTTTGGGTGAACTATCCCTTTAAGTGTTCTTTACGGATGCCCCCTATATATAGCTAGCTAGTTTATAATAGACTTTGCTAACCTGGTGTTTTCCTGTGTCTTTCAGGGGTATGATGGGTATCATTTTAACAGCCGCCATCATTGGTTGGTGTAGTTTTTCGGCTTCTAAGATCTTCATCTCTGCTTTGGCCATGGACGGGCAGCAGCTGCTGGTGGCGTATCCCTGCGCCCTGCTGTATGGAGTCTTTGCCCTCATCTCTGTTTTTTGAACTCTCAGCCTCTTTTAATGGACAAAATGACCTCCAATACGCAACACCTTTTATTTGAGGACTGCTTTTGATAACACCCACCACACACCCGCTCACCGAGTGTGGCCAGTGTTTATCATGTTCTGTGAGAATGTGGCATTAATTTCTTCTGCTTTATTCTTACCTGCCCACCTACTCTGAGAAATGTTCTTGCTTGCATAATGCAGGTTAAAACTCAATTCTTTTTCTTTAATGCGTTCACTGAATTCTTTTGTTCAAAGCCAGAAAATGAAGTGTTTATCAAAGAGAAGAATGTGTAATCGATGCAAAGGGCACAACTCTCCTCCTACACAACAATGCTTTTCCCTCCAGAACGGAGTTTGCAAAGTACAGTAGTAATTTTCTTTCTTGGAATTGTTTTCTTTTACATTCCTGAAATGCTGTCGATTTATTCTGCTTGTGTTCATTCATACACTTGGGTCAGTGAGAGTGCCATCATGTACTTGGCAAATTAAATGGAACGAACAAAAATATCACTCTTTTGTGCATCTTTTGCAAGCCGATTTGAAGGAATAGTTTGGCCATAAATAAAAATGCTTTCATTTACTCACCCACATATGGTTCAAACCTGTATGACTTTCTTTTATGAATCATATAAGGATAATTTCTGAAGAATTTCACTGGTTATGTTCAACTACCCCATTCATTGTATTTGGATGGAAAAAAGCATGTAAAACTTTGTGTATTCCATTGGAGAAAGTAAGTCATACTTGTTTGAAATGAGTAATTGATGGTGACATTTTTGTGAGCTTTCCCTTTAAGACTTTATTTCAGACTGCTGCAGGTTTTAAAGTTTATTATGTGTTTCCAAATGCATTTCACCCACTAACACAATCTCATGTCTGCAGATTACAGGTGAACTCCAGCTGAATTTTGTTTCCATTTCTGATTTATTTTCTTCCACACATTTATCTTTTGAGCCAAGGTTTAGCACCATTCCAAATAACTCTTAAAGCTTAGAGTCAAATTTACAGAGCAAATCTTTCTGAATATCTATAGGCTCTTTGTTCATTTTAAGGGGCCACGACTGTCCTCTCAGATGGATGGGTATATTTATATACAATGTAACTTTGTTTTGTATGTCCAGAAGAGTACAAATGTTTATATCAATCCTGTCTTGTGGAAAATCCGTGGCCAACTGGTAGGGTGTTACACTTGTGCTGTTTCACAGGCTGTTTTAATTAAATAAAAGTACAACTTTTGTTTGAAGACTTTTGTTTGAATTGTCCTTATCCTTCATTCTTTAAAGCAGTGGTTCAGTCTTTTAACTCCTCATTGTCCATGATATTTCAAAGCCCCATGACCTTTTCAGTTGTTTGTGATGTACTGTATAAAGTTTAAAAGTTTATCAACCGTGCTGCGTAACACGAGAATGAACCTCATTGGTTCTTGCTGAAGCTCAAACGTGCTGCGTAACACGAGAATGAACCTCATTGGTTTTTGCTGAAGCTCAAACGTGCTGCGTAACACGAGAATGAACCTCATTGGTTCTTGCTAAAGCTCAAACGTGATGCGTAACACGAGAATGAACCTCATTGGTTCTTGCGGAAGCTCAAACGTGATGCGTAACACGAGAATGAACCTCATTGGTTCTTGCTAAAGCTCAAACGTGATGCGTAACACGAGAATGAACCTCATTGGTTCTTGCTGAAGCTCAAACGTGATGCGTAACACGAGAATGAACCTCATTGGTTCTTGCTGAAGCTCAAACGTGATGCGTAACACGAGAATGAACCTCATTGGTTTTTGCTGAAGCTCAAACGTGCTGCGTAACACGAGAATGAACCTCATTGGTTTTTGCTGAAGCTCAAACGTGCTGCGTAACACGAGAATGAACCTCATTGGTTCTTGCTGAAGCTCAAACGTGCTGCGTAACACGAGAATGAACCTCTGGTTCTTGCTGAAGCTCAAACATGCTGCGTAACACGAGAATGAACCTCATTGGTTCTTACTGAAGCTCAAACGTGTTGCGTAACACGAGAATGAACCTCATTGGTTCTTGCTGAAGCTCAAACGTGTTGCGTAACACGAGAATGAACCTCTGGTTCTTGCTGAAGCTCAAACGTGCTGCGTAACACGAGAATGAACCTCATTGGTTCTTGCTGAAGCTCAAACGTGTTGCGTAACACGAGAATGAACCTCTGGTTCTTGCTGAAGCTCAAACGTGCTGCGTAACACGAGAATGAACCTCTGGTTCTTGCTGAAGCTCAAACGTGTTGCGTAACACGAGAATGAACCTCTGGTTCTTGCTGAAGCTCAAACGTGCTGCGTAACACGAGAATGAACCTCTGGTTCTTGCTGAAGCTCAAATGTGCTGCGTAACACGAGAATGAACCTCATTGGTTCTTGCTGAAGCTCAAACGTGCTGCGTAACACGAGAATGAACCTCATTGGTTCTTGCTGAAGCTCAAACGTGCTGCGTAACACGAGAATGAACCTCATTGGTTCTTGCTGAAGCTCAAACGTGATGCGTAACACGAGAATGAACCTCATTGGTTCTTGCTGAAGCTCAAACGTGATGCGTAACACGAGAATGAACCTCATTGGTTCTTGCTGAAGCTCAAACGTGCTGCGTAACACGAGAATGAACCTCTGGTTCTTGCTGAAGCTCAAATGTGCTGCGTAACACGAGAATGAACCTCATTGGTTCTTGCTGAAGCTCAAACGTGCTGCGTAACACGAGAATGAACCTCTGGTTCTTGCTGAAGCTCAAACGTGCTGCGTAACACGAGAATGAACCTCATTGGTTCTTGCTGAAGCTCAAACGTGCTGCGTAACACGAGAATGAACCTCATTGGTTCTTGCTGAAGCTCAAACGTGCTGCGTAACACGAGAATGAACCTCATTGGTTCTTGCTGAAGCTCAAACGTGCTGCGTAACACGAGAATGAACCTCATTGGTTCTTGCTGAAGCTCAAACGTGCTGCGTAACACGAGAATGAACCTCATTGGTTTTTGCTGAAGCTCAAACGTGCTGCGTAACACGAGAATGAACCTCATTGGTTCTTGCTAAAGCTCAAACGTGATGCGTAACACGAGAATGAACCTCATTGGTTCTTGCTGAAGCTCAAACGTGATGCGTAACACGAGAATGAACCTCATTGGTTCTTGCTGAAGCTCAAACGTGCTGCGTAACACGAGAATGAACCTCATTGGTTCTTGCTGAAGCTCAAACGTGCTGCGTAACACGAGAATGAACCTCATTGGTTCTTGCTGAAGCTCAAACGTGCTGCGTAACACGAGAATGAACCTCATTGGTTCTTGCTGAAGCTCAAACGTGCTGCGTAACACGAGAATGAACCTCATTGGTTCTTGCTGAAGCTCAAACGTGCTGCGTAACACGAGAATGAACCTCATTGGTTCTTGCTGAAGCTCAAACGTGCTGCGTAACACGAGAATGAACCTCATTGGTTCTTGCTGAAGCTCAAACGTGCTGCGTAACACGAGAATGAACCTCATTGGTTCTTGCTGAAGCTCAAACGTGCTGCGTAACACGAGAATGAACCTCATTGGTTCTTGCTGAAGCTCAAACGTGCTGCGTAACACGAGAATGAACCTCATTGGTTCTTGCTGAAGCTCAAACGTGCTGCGTAACACGAGAATGAACCTCATTGGTTCTTGCTGAAGCTCAAACGTGCTGCGTAACACGAGAATGAACCTCATTGGTTCTTGCTGAAGCTCAAACGTGCTGCGTAACACGAGAATGAACCTCTTGTTCTTGCTGAAGCTCAAACGTGCTGCGTAACACGAGAATGAACCTCATTGGTTCTTGCTGAAGCTCAAACGTGCTGCGTAACACGAGAATGAACCTCATTGGTTCTTGCTGAAGCTCAAACGTGCTGCGTAACACGAGAATGAACCTCTGGTTCTTGCTGAAGCTCAAACGTGCTGCGTAACACGAGAATGAACCTCATGGTTCTTGCTGAAGCTCAAACGTGCTGCGTAACACGAGAATGAACCTCATTGGTTCTTGCTGAAGCTCAAACGTGCTTGCGTAACACGAGAATGAACCTCATTGGTTCTTGCTGAAGCTCAAACGTGCTGCGTAACACGAGAATGAACCTCATTGGTTCTTGCTGAAGCTCAAACGTGCTGCGTAACACGAGAATGAACCTCATTGGTTCTTGCTGAAGCTCAAACGTGATGCGTAACACGAGAATGAACCTCATTGGTTCTTGCTGAAGCTCAAACGTGATGCGTAACACGAGAATGAACCTCATTGGTTCTTGCTGAAGCTCAAACGTGCTGCGTAACACGAGAATGAACCTCATTGGTTCTTGCTGAAGCTCAACGTGCTGCGTAACACGAGAATGAACCTCATGGTTCTTGCTGAAGCTCAAACGTGCTGCGTAACACGAGAATGAACCTCATTGGTTCTTGCTGAAGCTCAAACGTGCTGCGTAACACGAGAATGAACCTCATTGGTTCTTGCTGAAGCTCAAACGTGCTGCGTAACACGAGAATGAACCTCATTGGTTCTTGCTGAAGCTCAAACGTGCTGCGTAACACGAGAATGAACCTCATTGGTTCTTGCTGAAGCTCAAACGTGCTGCGTAACACGAGAATGAACCTCATTGGTTCTTGCTGAAGCTCAAACGTGCTGCGTAACACGAGAATGAACCTCATTGGTTCTTGCTGAAGCTCAAACGTGCTGCGTAACACGAGAATGAACCTCATTGGTTCTTGCTGAAGCTCAAACGTGCTGCGTAACACGAGAATGAACCTCATTGGTTCTTGCTGAAGCTCAAACGTGCTGCGTAACACGAGAATGAACCTCTTGTTCTTGCTGAAGCTCAAACGTGCTGCGTAACACGAGAATGAACCTCATTGGTTCTTGCTGAAGCTCAAACGTGCTGAGTAACACGAGAATGAACCTCATTGGTTCTTGCTGAAGCTCAAACGTGCTGCGTAACACGAGAATGAACCTCTTGTTCTTGCTGAAGCTCAAACGTGCTGCGTAACACGAGAATGAACCTCTGGTTCTTGCTGAAGCTCAAACGTGCTGCGTAACACGAGAATGAACCTCATTGGTTCTTACTGAAGCTCAAACGTGCTGCGTAACACGAGAATGAACCTCATTGGTTCTTGCTGAAGCTCAAACGTGCTGCGTAACATGAGAATGAACCTCATTGGTTCTCACACGTGTCAAGCAAACATGTTTGAGTTCCCAGCTGATGTAGGAGTTGAATGTTTCTATGTAAATAAAAGCCTAAATTAAATCTGTTTGTCATATAAAGTAATTCAGTCTCTTCAAAACCGCTTAATTCATATGGAGTTTTACAATCTCTTTACCACTTTGATGCTTCAAAAATTTCATAGTCTCATAGCCGTCTGTGGAGGGACAGGAATCACTTTTGATTGATTTCATCAATGGGTTTGGAATGACATTAGGGTGAGTAAATGATGATAATGTTCATTTTTGGGTGAACTAATCCTTTAAAGTCCCCATAAAACATGAAAACCCAATGTGTGTGTGTTTTACGTATATGGACAAAAGAAACCATTAAGTTTTTAATGACATAAGTGCGAGTAATGATGACAGAACTATTCTTTTCTAATACTAACATTAAACACATCTTTGGTTTCCTCCCACACTGCACTTCAGCAACAAGACTGCCATAATTGATCTTTTCAGATGAGCCATTGCCTTCATACTTTGTTCTTTGTAGAGAGCAACAATCTACTGTCATATCACATAGATAGATAACAGACATACAGATAGATGTTGAAGTTCACATCTGCTCTCACTAAAGACAGCTGGAAGGAAATTCCAGCTGATGTCACGGGCGTCTTCCTGCCTGAGCCATTTCCTCTTGTAAAGCCAACTCAGTTCATTTGTAAGACAGCAGATGGCAGTGTTGAGTTATCTTAATCAATTCTGTCACCACCAAAGGTTACATAAGGTAAGCCCAGTTTTTTTTTTCTTGCTAGAGGGCACAATAGTGATCAACCTACAACCTTTCAGAGAGCAGCCCAAATATATAAACCACCCCATATGCATATATACTTCTGTGAATAAACACATTAAGTGATGCAGACGAACTTCACATACTAAGTCATTAGTCATTCAGCATTGACGTCAACAGACATGATCCAGTCTCAAGATGATATCATCATATATAAATATATGCAGCATTCATTTGCACATATTTATCATAATTGCTATATTTATACAAGACCGAATCATTTGAGGGACAGACTGTTTTTTTGTTGTTTGTTTGTTTTGAATATATCAGTAGGGTTTCCTAATGTATTAATGTCCTGTGTATAACATTAAAACATTTTTGTGCCATTTGAGAGCAAAGCAATTCATACAATAGAACATGTCACATCTTATTGTAGGCCTATGTGACTGTATTTGACTAGGTTTACACAAGATATAGCACTTTCTTCAGTTTGAGGGAAATCTGCAGAATGGATTTTAATTATGTAAAACTGGGTACTGTAATCATGCTATTGTTTGAAGGTTAGTGCTGTTTGAAGCTACTAATACTAGATAATTCAAAGAAGAATAAGTTGGACTACATATTTACTAATGGTAAATTAAGTGTTAGACATTTTTTCTCATGTAGCGTTATGTTTATTGCATTAGCCCTGAGAGCATTATGCTAACTCTACCAACAAGCTATGTTTTAAAATGCTACCATTGTTGTTCCTGTTGTTGTTGTTGTTGTGCAAAATTTGGATTTGGCCTAATCCAGCTATGATTTTTGCATTACTCTTTCTTTAAAGGGACCTTTTATGCCCCTTTTCACAAGATGTAATATAAGTCTCTGGTGTTCCCAGAATGTGTCTGTGAAGTTTCAGCTCAAAATACCCCACAGATCATTTATTATAGCTTGTCAAATTTGAAGGCATGAGCAAAAACACGTCATTTTTGTGTGTGTCCCTTTAAATGCAAATGAGCTGCTGCTCCCGGCCCCCTTTCCAGAAGAGGGCGGAGCTTTAACAGCTCAACAACAACAAAGCTGGAAAATCTCACGCAGCCAAAATTAGGATTGTCAGTAACGGTGTTCAGCCTTACATTGTTCAAACCGGAGTCGACACTGATGGAGAGACTCAGGAAGAAGTTACAACTTTTAGAATGAAACTGGATGTTTCTGAATGGTTAGTGGATAAATGTATGTAGTTGCTGTGGAGTTGATTCAACTCATCCACTAGCATGTGCCGTCATGTTAATCTTTTGTGCAAATCCAGTGTTGAATTGACCCTCGTTTGTGAAGCAGTCCGGCATAAAATGACAGCATGTCAACAACACTCTACTACAACAACTCTTCCTCTTCTCTAAAACAGCCCAACATGGACTCACCCCCAATTTGATGTGTGTTCTCAGGGGTGGGGTTTATGTAAATTTTGGGGTTAGTGTTGTCACCAACCTGAGAAGAAGCTCATTGTAGTCCTCCCTTTGCATTGAACTTTGAGTGTCGTAACTTTGCAGATGTTGTTTATGCTCAAACAGCAACATTACACACTAACTAAAGTTTAAAAAAGTGAAATCATAATAAAGGACCCCTTTAATAATGCTATTAGCATGGTTTAATTAGCTGCACAAGAAAATGTGTGTGTGTATATATATACATATATATATATTTGCACAATTAGATCTCTTATGTGACTTGTTTAAGAAAAAATATGGCTTGCTTTGTGCCTTTTCAAAATGGCAGATGTTATGTCTGTGAGAAGAGCGAACCAAAAATAATGAACTCAATGAGCACGATTAGAGTGTGAGCGTGCACAGGCAGATATTGTGTTTGGCGGGAAATGCAGCTATTGGTATTCAGTGGCGCGAGGCATTATGAATATGTGAGCTGCCAGCACATGAATATTCAAGGCATCAGTGTTACTTGAGCACTAAGTGTGACTTCCTAATGCGTCCGCTCTTCATTAAGTTAATTGTTGAACTCGTTGCATAGACTCCAAGTGGATTCAGAACTCAATGAGCCGCTGCTTTAGTGAGATCACCATCCATTGTGTTCATGTCGGCCAGATAAGGTGTTATGTGAATAAATGTGATTGTTTATGTGAACTCAAATGAGATGCACACAGGGTCAAAGAGATATAGAAGAGTTTAGGATACAAATCATTCAATTTAAAGAACCACACAACACTGTCTTGTAAAAGTTTATTCATTGTTATTTTTCCACAAATGAAAGTCACATGGAAGGTGGACATTCCAGTGTGACTGATGTTTGTTATTCTCTGTTTCAGACGAGGAATAAGAGTCTTATCTAGAGAAACCACGAATGTGACGTAGGTGGAAGTACTATGGTAGAACAAAAAACTTTTCTCCTCCATTTTCAAAATTGTCCGATATCGTTGTTTTACCTTTTTTTTTTGTAAAGGCTGTTTGACTTAGTCTTTGCATATTCAGTTTGTAGACGCTTGATCGGTACTTCAGCCTACGTCACGTGTGACCTTTCCAACATGATTACGTCATGCGCGGCACATCACAGAGTAGTGCAAGACGAGCATTTGTGGCTAAAAGGCATATAAATTTTTATTTATTTTTTTTATTTTAGAAAATGACCGATGGTTTCTCTAGATAAGACCCTTATTCCTCGTCTGGGATCATGTAGAGCTCTTTGAAGCTGCACTGAAACTGACATTTGGACCTTCAACCCGTTGAACCCCAGTGAAGTCCACTATATGGAGAAAAATCCTGGAATGTTTTCCTCAAAAACCTTCATTTCTTCTCGACTGAAGAAAAACATCTTGGAGGGTGAGTGGGGGTGAGTAAATTATCAGGAAATTCTAATTCAGAAGTGAACTAATCCTTTAACTTTTCCTCTGAGCGTTCTAATAGGAGTAGTGTTGCCAGTTCTGCTGTTTTCCTGTGGAATTGGGCTACTTTTAAGTTGTTGCTGTGGGTAAAAAAAAAATTCCATAGGATTTGCACCCTCGTACATATGATTTTGGTGCTCCAACACCCCCAAAACACCCCCCAGACGTACAAATTAAGTGGAGAATTCGGCCGCCAGATGGAGAACATCGCATTGGGCTACTTTTGTTGCACAGACCTGGCAACCCTGAATAGGAGGAAGCCAGCTATGTATCATCCTGACGGGAAGGAGTTGAATTATTGAGAATGTCATTGCATTGATTGAATGTGCTTTCAAAAGCTTGCAGGTTTTTATAATTAAAATGTGGTATATGTTAAACAAGATGCTATTATTAATGTGTGTAGAATGATGTGGAAATGGATTGTTTGAATCTATAAAGAGAGGCCAAAATGTTTGGTGGCTAGGGAATAAAGGGGGTTTGTTGGACCTGTAGCTACCATTGTGCTTTTCTTTATGTATTAAGTGTTATCTTTATTGTTTCTTTTCTTTTCTTTTCTTTTCTTTGTCCTATGTTGAATGACAGTAGTCCCTATTACATCATTTTTGGAGCATGCCTAGCCAAAATTAAAGCAACCTCAACAGACTTCTGTGTTTTTTTTTTGTTTTTTTTGCTTTTCTTGCTGCCTGCCGTACCATGTTCTCAGAAATGTAGGCTACTCTCTGCGTTCAAGTTTTATATGGTTTACACTAGAGGTGTCGCAATATACCGCTATTGACAATAACCGTGATATTCAAAGCATGAAATATCGATATCGTGTTAATTTAGGGTGTGACGATATACCGGTATTGACGATAGCCACAATATTTAAAATGAATAGGACGCTTATGATATCATGACATGTAAATACTCCAGCGCCAGTACCTGGTTGAGCTCTCAGGTGGCAGTATTGCACCTTAACGCTGACGCCTGTCAAACAAGAAGAAGACGCAGCGCGCGCAGCTATAGAGTGCCCCAGCATTTTTGTAGGCAAAACCCGGAAGCGAGTTAGCATTTTAGGACTTCCGGTTCCAACGCCGTAAAGTCTATGGGTTTTTTGAATGGGTTTTTGCTAAATCGCCTGAAATAATGTGGTTAACAAAGCCTCTAAATACTTTCATACTTTCACGTTCTAATCTATGACATAAAACACACCAGTTATAACCCACTTGTGATTTTTTAAACTTTTACTGTGTCTTCAAATCGGCGGTTGCTAACAAGTTGCTAAAAGGGACTACTTCCTTTGGCGGGGACTTTAGGTCATCTTTAAAAACGGGACATTTGGACAGCATTTCTCATGAAAAAGTGGAAATGTATTCATAACAGCACAGATCATAATCAGCGAGCATGTTTTTAAATAAAGTTGTTTTTTAAATAAAGTTTGAGGAAGCTTGGTGGTGGTGACGTTGATCCGCGACCATGGTGTGCTGTAGTCCGTTTATAGCCTACTGTTAGCCTTTTATATCTGACGACTTTATTTAGGCTTCAAAATCTATAAATGTTGTGTTAACTTGTAAAGATTATCTTGATAGACAAAAAGTGTCATAACCCTTTGTTAAACACAGAGCTTATTTTCTGCGATTTTCCAAAAGTCTATGGGAAAAATGCATAGGCTTTCAACCGAGGGAACCCGTGCGCCGCTAACTTCCGGGTTGGCCTACAAAAACGCGTCATCCCTGGGGCCTTCTATTGTGAGCGGGAGAGCGAGAGGCTTTGTCCACACCCGAGAAAACTCTATGTAATAATGACCCCAGTGTTCAAAATAGGTACTGCAGTCCAAATTCAAAATATTGTTTGGCCCGCCCCCTCGTTCAAAGTCGTGGGTTGCCAGCTTTTACAGCAAATGGTTGCCAGCAACAATAGGGAGCGCAATTGACAATGAAAGCTAAGTAGACTTAAACACTGTAAGCTGTATGCTTAAACACTGTAAGACTTAAACACTGTAATTTATCTGTTTTGATATGCTGTTGTTCATAGAGATATTTAGATGGATTCAGAGGCTTTTTAGTAGAGATGCACCGATTACAATTTTCTTGCCCGATTCCGATTTTTTGTTAGTGTGATCGGCCGATCCCTATTTTTTTGCTGATTCCGATTTTCTTTCTAAGCACTATAAATGACAACATATACAAACAACAATCTACTTTTCTTCAATGCAGAGTTTTATTTTCATAAAAAAACAAGTAAAAGTCAGTAATAAAATATAAACAGCTCAAATAAATGCAATAGAATAAAGAAAGCTATGAAACTAAGTTTTTCAGGTTAACTGGGTTTTTATTCAGGTAAGAAATACTACAGAAATGAAAGTAATCAAATGTAAAATAACACATTGTGTTATTTTGCATTGGTTACCTTAATTTCTGTAGTCTTTATTGCAAATAATTCTTACCATTAAAGTTATACATGTATTCAGTCAAGAGAAGAAGTGATTATCTTTGTCTTTTGTTCTTTGATTAACATGACAGACAGCAGCAGGAATATTGGACTGTTGTCCCTTTAAGAGTTTATGAACGGTGTTCAATGGACCCAATACTGTTACACACAACATGAGTTCACTTTCTTAGCTATTTAACGATTAAAAACGGACAGTGTTTATCTGTGTACTCGCCAAGATTGCCTGTGCCGCTGGTTTTGACATATTTTGTATGTATTTGACAGTTTAAGCTCAGTAAGCCACTCATTTTGGTACTTGTGACTCTGTTTGACTTCTGTCTCTGTTCGTGGCTCGTCCGCTCCACAGCTCAGTGGTGCGCGCGCTTTTGGTGTGAGCGCGAAACCTGCGGGAATGACTAAAATGATGCGCAATACAAGCACTACTTACCGGAGCGAATGAGACGAGAGAGAGGAGGCGCCCGCGCGGGTGTGTGTCACTTCACCGTGACAGAGAAGAGAGCGGGAACGCGCAGTTGACCTTATTGCCTGATTCTCTGACCCAGTTCGTTTGCTGGTTTCCATGGTTGTAATACGCGGTGTTTTCCGCCAACTGGCAACCTGTGATGTCGAAATACTATAAACTGCAGCACGAGGTTTCTCACAGACCAAAACAAAAACAAAAACAGACATTCCGACACGGAACGCACATTTTCAAAGTAGAATATTTGGCTGTAGCATTGTTTTTCTGAGAAACAAGTAGGTGAACTTGGCATGTTTCCTAAATATCTGCAAACATATTGGGGTATTTTTATGCTTTATTAAAGTAAAAATCTCACATAGAGCCCCTTTAAGTAAACTCGAAAGAATGGGAGTTTTTCGGCTCCTTAGACAGCCCAATCCGCAGGATTTGCCTAGCTACAGTCAGTGCGAAGGGTGGCAACACCACCAACCTCTTACCCACCTCCGTGCGTGTCCATCACCCTGCAGATTACGCCATTTTACAGAGTAAGTTGCGATTATTTTACTAGTCATGGAATGGGAAATGTTATATTAACCTGTTAACAGCGATTTTCTGTGTTCATGTATTTAAATAAAGGGTGATTATTTTAAGTACCGCGTTTTCTTTACTCGTCTTATTCAGCGTGATGTAGCTATGCATGCAGTTATGCCCTCAAAATTCAAGATACATGGGCATTTTTTTGCCCCGACAATTTTTTGTCAATGTATCATATTATAAGATGTAGTTATATTACAATATCACACGAGCAAAAGTGCCGTTTCCCCAAATCAGCACAAATGCAATGTTCCTTCAACTTATTGTTAAATGAACAATGTGAGTTACATTTTAGACACAGTATTGTTAATATTGTTTTTTCCCTTTATTTCACCAGAACAGAGCCCCCGTGCAACAGAAATGTTTTTGTTATTCTGACTGAATCCCGTTTAGAACGAATGAATCCGAGCTTCGTTCCTGAATGAATCAGTCATTTGAACACATCGGTTCGGTTGACTCACTCACTCATTAAGACAGTTGCTGCCACCTACTGGCAGTTTAGTTTAGTTTCATATTTAAGGTACATTGTTAATGATATGCTAAAGCCTGCCCCGTGCACCTGTTGACGTGATTGGTTACAACATATTTCTGATTTAGAGAACAAGGGCGATTTCAAACTGCGTCTTATGCCGAGTTCAGACTGCACGATTTTCAAAGTAGTCGGGTCACTGTTCTTTTCACACTGCATGACTATCTTGGCCAGCATTCAGTCGCTGCTGCGTTCATACTGCACGATGGATCGGCGACAGAAGGTTTCACACTGCATGACTTTACAATAGGAAGAATCGCCGACAACTCTGTCTGGCACGCAAACTACGTTTCACAACCAAACACACGCGAGACCTGACAAGGAAACAACGTGCGCAAGACCAGAGTTCTCACGTGAGACTGGCCCTGCGTCTCAATCAGCTCCCTAGCTCCCTAGGTAGTGAATCAGTACATAATGAAAGTGAAAGTGGCTGATACCCTGATCAGTGCCCTGACTACTGAACTAGGGAGCTGATTGAGACACACGGTGGGATTATTATTAAAAATAGTAGCCCGCATGAAGCTTGAAATACGAATTGCCTGTGCGCTGATTTGCAGCGAAAACAATACAAAGAAAAGAAGAATATGGAGGAAATGTTTGGGGAGACGCAAAGTACAAGGATTGTGTGTTCTGCAATGACAGTTGGAGCTAAATACATAACTTTTCAATGTGCTGCTGTTGCGGATGGTCAAGCAAATGTTTGTGCTTTGTTTCTGTTTGATAGAATTGTAATGTTTATGTGAATGAAGCCATGCTTGCTGATGTTGTGGTCTATAACTCCTCCCCGAACTCCCCGCTGCTCTGTATGTTGCTCTCTCATTGGCTGTCGGTCATCGCCGATGTAGTTTTCAGTCAGAACACTTTTCACACAGCAGGATTTTGAATCGCCGACAGGTCCAGATATTTAGCATGCCAAATATCTCACGGGCGTCGGCGACTCGTCGGCGATTCTCTCAGATCGCGTCTTTGCTCATTCACACTGCGTGATTGTCACTCGCGTGAACGAGCACCGATTTGCCTGTGATTTCGGGCATTTGTCGGCGATTTCTCAAAACCTGTCGGCGAGCCAAAATCGGGGCTAAAATCGTGCAGTCTGAACTCGGCTTTATGCCGAGTTCAGACTGCACGATTTTCAAAGTAGTCGGGTCACTGTTCTTTTCACACTGCATGACTAACTTGGCCAGCATTCAGTCGCTGCTGTGTTCAAACTGCACGATGGATCGGAGACAGAAGGTTTCACACTGCATGACTTTACAATAGGAAGAATCGCCGACAACTCTGTCTGGCACACAAATTACGTTTCACAACCAAACACACGCGAGACGTGACAAGGAAACAACGCGATATCACGCGTTCAAGACCGGAGTTCTCACGTGAGACTGGCCCTGTGTCTCAATCAGCTCCCTAGCTCCCTAGGTCGTGAATCAGTATATAATGAAAGTGAATGCGGCTGATACCCTCATCAGTGCCCTGACTACTGAACTAGGAAGCTGATTGAGACACATGGTGGGATTATTATTAAAAATATAGTCCGCAAGAAGCTTGAAATATGAATTGCCTGTGCGCTGATTTGCAGCGAAAACAACAAAAATAAAAGAAGAATATGGAGAAGGAAATGTTTGGGGAGACTGTGGATTGTGTGTTCTGCAATGACAGTTGGAGCTAAATACATAACTTTTCAATGTGCTGCTGTTGCAGATGGTCAAGCAAATATTTGTGCTTTGTTTCTGTTTGATAGAATTGTAATGTTTATGTGAATGAAGCCATGCTTGCTGATGTTGTGGTCTATAACTCCTCCCCGAACTCCCCGCTGTTCTGTATCTTGCTCTCTCATTGGCTGTCGGTCATCGCCGATGTAGTTTTCAGTCAGAACACTTTTCACACAGCAGGATTTTGAACCGCCGACAGGTCCAGATATTTAGCATGCCAAATATCTCACGGGTGTCGGCGACTCGTCGGCGATTCTCTCAGATCGCGTCTTTGCTCATTCACACTGCGTGATTGTCACTCGCGTGAACGAGCACCGATTTGCCTGTGATTTCGGGCATTTGTCGGCGATTTCTCAAAACCTGTCGGCGAGCCAAAATCGGGGCTAAAATCGTGCAGTCTGAACTCGGCTTTAGGTTCACTTTAAAGAGAAAATACTCTGCAATGGTGTTGACTGATGAATTTGCACATGGTTCATCTTAAAGCATATTAAAACACAACATGGACATTTAAACAACATTAAAATTTGATTTTTAACACAGGGGCTCTTTCACTACTGCAGTGGTGTTCTGAAATGAGGAGGCAAAGTCCTCACTGGCCTCACTTTTTTTTTCTTTCAGGGAGTCTCCCTGTGACCAGTTTTTTGAGTGGGGGGGAGCCCAGTGCCTATTCTAGTGGGAATTTAGTTTATTTAAGTCAGACCCTCTCAGCCTTTGTGGAGATGAGGGGTCAGTGAGTTGTTAAGCTGAATTGTCATTTGTGCTGTTTAAGCAAATTTACTTTGTTCTTCGTAAGATCAAACTAAGTGTACACAGAGTAAAGCATTTGTAAATAGTTTTTTCATTTTTTTCTTTATCTCTGCATCACAATTTTTAATTCTAGGGCACCTTTAACCAGTAATGTTGTCTTTATATAATTGTATAATTTTTTATAGTTTTTTTTTTTTTAATTCAATAACGTAAGAGTCGAATTTGAACAAACTTAGCGAAGCCAACCGCAATTAAACTACGCAGCTCAAGTATAAAAAGTAAAATATGTTAATTTTGGCATAGTCTGCAATTAATTATACAACTTTTTACTATTTTAACTGTCTCATCGTAATTTTCTATGTTATTACTCCCTCAAAACAGCCGAGGGAGTGATGGTGGGAGAGCGGCATTTTAAATTAGTCCACCAGAGACAGCGAATAATCTGTCGTAGTGCTTGGATGTCACATTCACACAACTTTATTTTTTGGAACAAAAATGGATTTTTGCATCTCTTTTTCGAAAACATTGCAGCGTGCTAGGGCTGTGCAATATGGACAAAATAATAGGGTGACCAGACGTCCCTGTGTTCTAGGGACAGTCCCGGCTTTTGGTGTTCTGTCCCCGACTGGAGCTGCCCCCGAGAATGTCCCAGTTTTATAGCTTGTTCAAAACAACCCGCATTGCTAAAAAAACGGACTGCTGGTTTATCGGAGCAATCGTGTAAAGGTGGTTTACGAGTTGAAAGTCATTTTCTTCACAGTACAAATATTTTGTCTTGTAATTTAAATTATATTAGGTCAGGTACAGGTTTACTAAAATATAACTTACAGTTGGCAGGGTTTGAAAGTTTCTTTTGCAAATGAGCAGATTAAAGCACATTAATTTCACCTACAGGAATAAAAAAGAAATATAAATGGGGTCCAGTTCTCACCCACTGTGGTCCCACAAAAACCCTATAGAGGGGCCATTTGTGGGTCCAGTGTTATCACCCTTTTGGGCCCCATAAGGGTTATGTATGTGACCCACATTGGCCCCATTTATTAGAACCCATGTGGGCCCCTATAATGAACACACAAATTGGCCACACTTAGAGCTCACTATGGACCCATCATGTGCCCCATGGGCTAACACACATGGGGCCTGTGTGGAGGCAATGGACAAAATTCTATGGGCCCCACTTGGGTTGCCGATGCAGGGCCCAACTGACAGCCCATCAAAAACCCACATGGGGCCCACATGGAAATGTTGGCTGGGGGGGAGGACACGTATGACACAAACTTCCCATTATGAATGTCTTTTGAAAGAAATTGTCTGTATGCACTGTTAGGGTTAGGGAACGAGAAAAACACCTTTAAATTTGTGCAGATGAAGTCCTTAACAATGCATATCCACTCACAGAAATATTTTTTTGATATATTTACGGTAGGAAATTTACAAAATATCTTCATGGAACATGATCTTTACTTAATATCCTAATGATTTTTGGCATAAAAGAAAAATAATTTTTGAACTATACAATTTATTGTTGGCTGTTGCAACTGGTTTTGTAGTCCAGGGTCAAATATATTTTTATTTATTTATTTTCATTTAACTTTTTGTTTCACAGTGCCCTGTTGGGGCAACGTAATGGCTGCACTTTGTTTTGCACTATGTTCCACCACTTTAAAACAAATGGATTTGTTGGTTGTTGTGTTTTCATATTCAAGAGATTATAATAATAATGCAGCTTTTTTGGGTTCACATCGAATGTTCTTAGATTTTTATACATAATAAATTTGCTTATGAATAAAGATTGATCTGTTGAAAGCAGTTATTTTGAGTTAGATGCCAAATGTTCTCCTCCTATTCAAATTTGACATTGAAGGGGTGCATACAACATATTTGCACACCGGCAACTATAGTTGCCGCACATTCAAATGCAATTTTTAAGAAGAGAGAGAAAAAAAAAAAAAATCTGGGGAAAATAAATGCAGAACATGTTCACATAGGACACTATTAACACAACTATATGCATGAAACCATTCAGAAAAATATGGGCACAAATGGGTTAAGTTTAAGTTATAATAGTATACAAGAGTGCAATTATAAACAAAATGGTATATAATGTCCTTGACAACCTCTGTAGTCCCATTTAGCTACTTGTTAGCCTCCGCCTTTCAAAAAAAAGCTTTTTTTAAAAGCTTTTAAAAATCACAAGGGTGATATATTTTATGTCATAGAATAAAACATGAAAATATCTTGAGCTTGTGTTCACAACAGACTTTATTTTAGACATTTAACCAAAAAGCCATTTAAAAAATTACCCATTGACTTCAGGACGATGGAACCAGATGTGCTAAAATGCTAACTCTTTTCCAGTTTTGGCCTACAAAAATACACCATTCCCTGCAGCACTCTATACACACAAATTCTATTGAATTAACCAACCCAGCTAACACGGTTTACGAGCGATCAAGATTAAACATTAATTTAAATAATTAGCTGACTATCTGTTAAGGTGCTACTATAGAGAATGTGACATCACGCCGCATTGCATGCTGGGGCGGCGCATCCATCTTAAAGGGAACCCCTGGTGTTAAGACTTGTATGGCTTAATATAACGTAAATGATGTCTCTTACTGAAATATGTAGTAGAAAACCCATAAAAGATTTACGTTATTTAAAAAATTCATGACCCATTTGGACCGATTTGGACAATGGGCGGCGCCATTTTGTGTAGGTGCACCGTGTGTTCTACGTCGATGACATCAAATGGTTGCACTCGGTGAGCTACTGACACTGTCCTATTGCTATTTTTACTGCAACACAACTCGGATTATAATATACGATGCCACATTATGCAGCTTTTGGTTGTAATTTTCAGTCGATGGGCAACAAGAGAAGCGATGTAAGTCTTCACTGCTTTACTAGCGATAAGAGGAGAAAAGAATGGGAAGTTGTGAAGAATGTGGACGAATAAAACTTCCTAACTGTGTCTTTGTTCTCTTCACTTTAGCTTTAGCCCTATATATAACTGCGTGCAAATGATACATAATATTGTATTTGCGAAAAATTGTCACACGTACAATGAAAATAAAATTATTATAAAATTATTATAACCCTGTGGCACACCACTATGTAAATTAGCTAATGTTTAACACAGATTTCCAATACAAACTGAAAATGATCGATCCTTCTAGTATAATTTAAACTAGTCCAAGGCAGTGCCCTTACAGAGCCCACCATCTTCCAAACACCGCAATAAAATGCCATTATCAATGGTATCAAAGGCGGCTGTGAGATCAAGTAGAATAAGGATAACTACCTTTCAAGAATCAACTGCTTATAAAATATTATTAAAAACCTTAAGGAGAGCAGATTCTGTACTATGAAGGGACCTAAAACCTGACTGGAACAGCATTCACATCTAAGTATGGAACAAGTTGTGATAAAACAAACTTTTCTAAAATTTTTGATAAAAAAGGTAATTTCGATATAGGTCAGTAGGTACTTAAAGCAGAACTAAGTAACTTTTTTTACCTTCATAAATAGTTTTCTAAGTCCTTACGATGGTTAATTGACTTGTAGTGGTGTGTTTGAGGCATGCACTAACCCCCTCTGGCACGTCTACGCCATAAAACAGCACTTGCAAGTTGAGCTACATCGACCCGACACAATCTCACCCCATGTTCACGTTCATGCGAGAGTGACAAAATGCTTTACGGTAATTCAAAAACAATGTATATATTATGACTTTATAAGACAATTTCGAAAATTACCCACCTCCATTGAGATTTCTTGTACTGTATTTGCAAAATTACTGCGCTGGTGAGCGTTGTAGTCATTGTAGTCCAGAGCTGCGCTTGGAGTATTTATGACAGTGTGATTCACTGAAGGAACCTGTAGGGGGAGCTTCACAAATCTTACTGAGTTCCGCTTTAAAACTGTACAATCTAAATTAGATTTCTTAAGTGTCTACACTACTGCGTGTTTAAAACAGACAGGAACATTTCCACTGATCAAGCTACTATTAAGAAGAGATCGAATAGAAAAGATCAAACAAATTTAACAACAGCTGAGGAGGAATTGGATCAAACAGGTGTGCCACTGATGTTCCAATTGTGATAAAGAAATAGGTTCAAAACTACTAAATTAAATGAATTAACTGTGAGGAAATAGTTTGTACTGAGATAAATCTGTTCCCGAAGATTATCAACTTTATTTACAAAAAAATGTAAAACATCCTCACACATTTTTTGATTAGCCTCTAGGTGATTAGGAGCAAGATAAATCACTTTATTAAGTTTATATTAATAATTTTTTTTTTTTTCTTCTTTTTTTTTTTTTTTTTTTTTTGATGCTACCTCCCTGAAATTAGTTTTTGCAGGGTGGGATTTCTGTAAAGTCATGTACAGTGCACAGCATAAATGAGTACACCCCCTCTGAAACTTCTGAAAGTCAGCAATTACTCATTTACTTAGAAGATATGTTAGTGTTCTTTAGAGATATAATGTTCCAGCAAGTCTGCTTAATTAATTACCAAAGAAGCAAGTCAAAATTATTCAGGAAAATAAGATTTTCTTATCAAGGTGATAAAATGTTGTTTAGCAAAAATGAGTACACCCTCCTAAAAGTTACTAAATAAAACAAAATGTAATTTTTTGGTGTAAGTTTAAGGCAATGTTTGATCAACATGTAAGTATGTTAAACCAAAACATTTAAAGAGAAGTCATTTCTTGACAAAGTGTTATATAGCCCACTAAATCATGGAAGCACTTGGGACAGAACTGTCAGGAGATTTATTTCTTAGCACAAAAGAGGACAGTGGTACAAGAGGATTACCAAATCATTGTTTTAAGTGTGAAAATATAGCAAAAGTAACACAGAAATTCAAAACCAATGGACTTGTGACAAGGCACCTGAAATAATCAGGCCTTCATTTTAAGCTTTCATTTAGTGGTGAGGGATTTTTTTTTTTTGCTAGACAAAGAGCAGGAGAAATACCAAGTGAGTGTCTCAGAGCCAGCAAAAGCTATGAAAAGAGTGACTGTTTATCTCACAGAGTACATTGTAAAAAGAACACTGTGAAATGTACGGTAACTTGCTGGCAGCAATTAGCAAGCAAGTTGCTGTGTTCTATTCCACAGTATGCTTACTGTAAATTTAATCATGGTAACTATTTTGTTACTGTTTATTATTATACAGTAATATTACTGTAATAATAAACACAGTAACACAATAGTTACCGTAATTATAATCACAGTAACTATTTTTTTACTGTTTATTATTACAGTAATATTATATTATAATAAACACAGTAACACAATAGTTACCGTAATTATAATCACAGTAACTATTTTTTTACTGTTTATTATTACAGTAATATTACTGTATAATAATAAACAGTAACAAAATAGTTAGCATGATTAAATTTACAGTAAGCATACTGTGGAATAGAACACAGCAACTTGCTTGCTAATTGCTGCCAGCAAGTTACCGTATATTTCACAATGTTCTATTATTATTACTGCTGCATTTTTTTTTTATCACAGCAAATATACGATTACTGTAAACTGCTTTCATTGTGTACTGTAAAATGAAGACATGATTTTTGTCACAACATGACATTGAAAATACATGGGCATAAAATATTTTACATTATATACATTTATAGGCTATACTTTTTTACTATTATGTACACAACACTCCTAAACATACAAATCCATCATCTTTGTTGAAGCTGAATTAAAATGTCCAGATACAATTGGAAATGATTAAAAGAGAAAATAAATATAATTCAAAAACAGTACAATTTTAAGCTTCAAAATCCTTCAGCATTTCCCATACATTGACTAGACTGTGGCGGCCCGCCACATTCTAATTTGTCCCGCCACAGTCTCAAAATGAAACGGAAATTAGGTTTGTCGCGATATTTAAATAACCGTCTGATAATTGCGCTCTTTATGGCAAAAGTGGGAGTCATAGAGCAAAATAAGTAGACTAGCACCAATTAAGTTTTCGTGCACTATATTCAAATTAATCTGAAGCCATTCCTAGCTTCATGTGAGGGAGTATGCATCGTTAAGTTCATGGTCAGAGATTCGTCTTCCCTCTGCCACAGCTGTCAATCATTCAGCACTCAAACAGCACGTCGCGTTCGGTAACGACAGTCAGCACGGTAAAACTCTCCAATATGATATATTCCCATTATAATACTTGATATGTAGATAAAGGGCTATGGATTTGCATAAAATGACTTTATCTTGCTGGAGTTTATAGCCGTTTCTGAACGATGTCATCATACTGGCTACAGGATGTCTATTAGATCGCACAACACAAGGATTATGAATTTGCGTCACACACGCACAATAACTGGAATTTAAAAGTGAAAAGAAACATATGTTTAATAAACTGTTAGATGCAGATATACACAGGGATTCTCTTTGTACCGTGAACTTTTCAATGCGCAGCGCAACTGCGCGCTCTGACTCGATATTGCTTCAAGTACATCATTCTGCACCCGGGATGCGCATTAGCCTTTTTTTGCTGCTGTTTTGAAGCGTTTCATATTATAATGGTTTTGCACACTGAAAGATTATTAATAGCCTATTTTGTTCTGTCGTATCTATCATATCTTGTTGCCCCATTAAAAAGCTGCACAATATATTTAAAATAAGCGTCTTTTAATCTTAAATTAATATAAATACATATAGTTATTTACATATAAATCTAATATAAATAGTTTTTTTTTTTTTCATTTCATAAGAATACAAATAGTAATTTTAAACTTTTTATTAACATTTGGATTTATAAAATTACTGTGCAAAGTTGTTTTTTCCAAGAATTAGGCTAGAATACTTTTTGCTGCTGAATTATATACTCACCTAGTTTACTTATTTATTTATTGTCAGCTAATGATTGTATATTTTTAATCATTTGTTATTTTTCTCTATAATGAAGTGTTTAGTGCATTCTGGATTGTTTAACAAATCAAAGAGTGGCCATTAGTTCCACAAATACAGATGTATAGATACAGGCCCCCACTAATAAATTAATTCAACAAAAGGTAACCTCTTTTGCTACATATTTTTAATGGTTTTATGGTTTTAATTGTATACTCTACATGTTTGACCACTTATGAACTATCTTTTAGCCTACTACATGTTGTGTACGTGACAAATGTGCCCTACCATCACCAATAAATAAATTACTATTAGAGCACAAATTGTTTACAAGAGAACAAATTTCTTCATTGATCTAGTCACTTAATTTTGCTCTCAGAATGCACCAGATTTATGCATTTAAATTTAAAATGTTAAAAATTTTCCTCCTGGGGGGGCACGCCCCCGGACCCCCCTAGAGGAACTGATGTCCACCCACCACAGTTTCATACAATCCTGTGGGAAACACTGTCCTTAATACTGACTTTGTTCCTGAATGGGAAACTTCCTTCTGGGCTGGAGTAATTTCCTGCAGTGGAAGAAATTAGTCATTAATGTAGATGACTAAGAAGGCAAGACTGATGGCTTGATGACAATGAATACAAGTTGGACTGGCTAAATTAAATTATCCAGTCAACATTAGTACACTGTAAAACTTGATAAGTTCAGAATACTCAAAATTATTGTAGATGCCGATTACCTCAAAAAATTTAAGCAACTCAAATCTTTAGTAAAGAATGTAGTATAGTAATGTTTAAGTCCACTGTACTTAAAGGATTAGTTCACTTTCAAATTAAAATTTCCTGATAATTCATGTCTTTCTTTCTTCAGTCGAAAAAAAAAAAAATTAAGGTTTTTGATGAAAACATTCCAGGATTTTTCTCCATATAGTGGACTTCACTGGAGCCCAACACTCCAATGTTTAATGACAAAATAAATGTATGGAAGAGTACATTGTATAAGTGCATAGTGTATAGTGCGTCATTTGGGATGCAACTTATCACTATTTACTTGCATGAACTGTTAATCAACAAGCATGCAGTATATACAGCCTTGGGGCCCTATTTTAACGATCTGAAACGCAAGTGTCAAAGCGCGAAGCGCAAGTAACTTTGTGGGCGGGTCTCGGCGCTGTTGCTATTTTCCCGGCGGGATAAATGGCTCTTGCGCCCGGCGCAAATCTAAAATGGGTTGGTCTGAAGTAGCTTCATTATTCATAGGTGTGGTTTGGGCGTAACGTGAAATAAACCAATCAGAGCGTCATCCAACATTCCCTTTAAAAGCAGGTGCGCAAGTTCCATTATGGATTGCTATTATTATGGCGTATTTACCAGGCGCACGCCAGGAGCGGTTCACAGCCGAGGAGACTGATGTTCTTGTAAGAGCACTGAAAGACAGAGAAGTTGTGTTGTATGGGGATGGGAGAAACCCACCCAAAATAGCGTCGGTTAAACAGGTTTTTTCACATCTTCGTGGCACACCACAATGATTTCCGTCATCTCATGTGTTAATATTTTTTTAGTGTAACAATTTATGATTTGCAAAAATAACTGTTGCATCTGTGTAGATTACATGAGCAAAGTGTATGCGCGTTGTGCACGCTATACATTATGGTCAAGCATGCGCCCTTAAAATAGCATAATGAACAACGCGCAACGCGCCACTGACTTTAGACTAGGTTTTTTCTGGTCAGTGGCGCAATTGTTTAATGGAACAGCAAAATAGCACCAGGGATTGTTTGCGCCGGAACACGCCTCCAAATACCAAAATACAAATACCTTTACATACCAAAACACAGAAAATGAAACAATAATACATCTTCCCCTGTATTAATCTTGTGCAAAAACACACAAAATAACACTCAATTGCAACATTTATTCCCCTTATAGAGTGTGACGCAAAGCAATCTGGGAACTTGAAATCTGCTGCAACTCAGTTTAATGTTGAATGGACTCTTCTGAAAACATCAGTTATGTTGGTAACATCGGCAACATCGTGACATGGATGACGTCACTTTATATCGCTCAGTAAACGTAAAAATAATAATTTAAGTATAAGGGTTTACTCAAAAATGAAACTAAACTCCTTGTTCAGAAAATGTAATTGTTTTAAGTTGCATCAATGATTTAACAGACTTTAAAGGTGCCCTCGAATCAGAATTTGAATTTACCTCGGCATAGTTGAATAACAAGAGTTCAGTACATGGAAAAGACATACATTGAGTTTCAAACCCCATTGTTTCCTCCTTCTTATGTAAATCTCATTTGTTTAAAAGACTTCCGGAAAACACTCGGATCTCAACATAACACCGACTGTTACGTAACAGTCGGGATCATTAATATGTATGACCCCAATATTTGCATAATGCCAGCCCATTCGACGCATTAGACAAGGAAAGGCAGTATTAACGGCTGGATCTGTGCACAGACAAGGTAAGCAAGCAAGAACAACAGCGAAAATGGCAGATGGAGCAATAATAACTGACATGATCCATGATATCATGATATTTTTAGTGATATTTGTAAATTGTCTTTCTAAATGTTTCATTAGCATGTTGCTAATGTACTGTTAAATGTGGTTAAAGTTACCATCGTTTCTTACTGTATTTACGGAGACAAGAGCCGTCGCTATTTTCATTTTTAAACACTTGCAGTCTGTATAATGCATAAACACAACTTCATTCTTTATAAATCTCTCCAACAGTGTGTAATGTTAGCTTTAGCCACAGAGCATATAGCCTCAAACTCACACAGAATCAAACGTAACCATCTAAATAAATACTTTACTCACATAATTCGAAGCATGCATACAGCATGCATGACGAACATCTTGTAAAGATCCATTTGAGGGTTATATTAGCTGTGTGAACTTTGTAAATGCACTGTAATATAGTCGACAGCTCCTGTGGCAGAGGAAGCGCATCTCTTAAAGGGGCCGTGCTGAAAAAATCAGTGCATAGTTAATGATGCCCCAAAATAGGCAGTTAAAAAAATTAATTTAAAAAAATCTATGGGGTATTTTGAGCTGAAACTTCACAGACACATTCAGGGGACACCTAGGACTTATATTACATCTTGTAAAAAAACAATCTAGGGCACCTTTAATTGCAGCATACTCAATCTTTTAAAGTTAGTAGTACTATTTGGGTTTACAGTGTATTACTATGGTGACCATATTAACTAGTGTGACTGCATGATAATGGGTGGGCCTCAGTCAGCTCCCTAGTTCAGTAGTCAGGGCACTGATCAGGGAGTCAGCCATTTTAAGGGCTGTCTCGATCACAGAATTCTTCCTGTGCACTGAAATATTTGCTCATTAAAAAGCAATTAAATATTTCGCTTTCTACGCATTCATCATTAAAGTCTGTCCTTGAATGTTTCTTCATCTTTGTGACTTTCCTAACCACGTATTTTAACAATTATATTATATTTTATTATATTATAGTCACACAAGTCAGGCAGACACAAGAAAACTCAGATGAATATAAATCCAATATGAAGTTTAATAAATTCTGGCAAGAAAATCCACAAAACAGGCAGAGTAACACACCTTAACATAATCACGAGTAACACTGAACAGAAAATTAAGGCAAAGGCACAACTTAAGTAGTAAATACAAACGAGACAAATTAATCAAACAGCTGAAACCACATGAACTAATGACAGTTACTATAGAAACAAATGAGAAGTGGGAAATTAATTGAAATGTTTGTTTTCAATTTGACTTGCACGATTTAAAACCTGACATTTCAACGTTTCTTTTGACATAAGTCTAATTTTTTTGTCATTAGTATTCATAAGTTACAGTTCATTTTCTGAGAACTATCAGATTGGACTTCGTTCAGAGGGAGACGAGAGATCATGCATCATTTTAGTTTTCTTTATTTTGCCAAAAGCACAACATTGTGTTTTTACTCTGAGTGTACACAAATAAAAGAAGATATTCTATAGTTTCAATTGATATATTACTTATGTCTCTATGACAAAAAATGACGGAGTATTTTAAATCTGTTTTGCTTCAATGTGAAAAAAACCTGCAAAACTCGCCGACGCGTTTTCAGACCTCAGGGAGTTAAATCAGTGTTTGATTGCTGAAATGAAGTTTTGTATTTAGTATTCAAGTCTAGGCCCTTCTCTTCCTAAAACCATGTACCTGTGTGACTTTTGTTGGGGATTAATCTACAGAAAATCAGGAACTAATGAAATACATTCTAAAAGTCTGTGCATGACAAAGCCAACTAAACATATATATTCCCCACAATGTAGACTACCTTGTGTCTGTGGCAACATTCGAAAAATTGTTGAAGAAATACAAAAAATACTGTTAATGCGTGTACAATTGCATGTCTGTATCATGCTTCCACGAGGCAGGAATTCTCTTAAAAAGGCACGCATCTATTCTATGTAGCTGCTGTAGTTTCACCAGCAAAGAAGCTCAGAAAAACATGATGCTGTAAAAAATGTAGTGCTGTTTAAAATTCTTACCAGTGGCTACATTTCCAGTTTACTTTTATCCAACAATGTTACTCCACCAAACTGATGACGTAATCAAATATTGACAGATAAAATCTATCAAATTTATGTGAGTAAACAGTTATCTTTGTATCTCATGAGACCAAATCAATCATTTTGGATCTAACAGCATCCAAAATGTTATGGTGTTGCTAGAGGAGGAGTACAGTGAGAAGTGCCTGGTTCCCACAGTAAAGTTCAGTGGTAGTAAAGCTCTTATATAGGGATGTATGAGTGCTGAAGGTGAAGTTGTGCTTTATCAATGCTGTCATGAATTCACACACCACTGTGTAATTTAATACACAAACTTGAAACAGAAGATGTTACCCTTTCCTCATTCCCTGCATTGTTGGGCATTTTTTCAACATAACAATCAATGAGGATATGCATTCTCCCAAGGTGAAAAACCTTCACTGTTGCACTCAATCTTAACACTCTTGAGCGCCTGTGGGGGATTCTGTAGAGACGAGTTGAGCAACACTCCCCATTAAAGATCAGGGCATTTAAGGAGCTCATCATCCAGGAGTTAAACAGGACAGATGTGACAATTTGTCATGAACTTGTACACTCCGTGCCAAGAAGTGTCAGAGCAGTATATTCAAAATTATGGAGGGCATACTAAGAACTAGAATATTATACATTTGTTGAATTAAATCTAGGGTGTACTCATTTCTGCAATCCTAAATTTAAACAAAATTGGTTAATTTACTTATTTTATTGCTATTAATGACATATTTTTCTCAGTTTTTATTATATACAGTACAGTCCAAAAGTTTGGAACCACTAAGATTTTTAATGTTTTTAAAAGAAGTTTCGTCTGCTCACCAAGGCTACATTTATTTAATTAAAAATACAGTAAAAACAGTAATATTGTGAAATATTATTACAATTTAAAATAACTGTTTTCTATTTGAATATATTTCACAAAGTAATTTATTCCTGTGATGGCAAAGCTGAATTTTCAGCATCATTACTCCAGTCTTCAGTGTCACATGATCCTTCAGAAATCATTCTGATATGCTGATCTGCTGCTCAAGAAACATTTAATGTGTACAATTGTACAAAATTTTTTAAAATAAAATAAAAAAAATTTCAGGATTATTTGATGAATAGAAAGTTCAAAAGAACAGTGTTTATCTGAAATCTAATCTTTTGTAACATTATAAATGTCTTTACTGCCACTTTTGCTGAATAAAAGTATTAATTTCTTTAATTTCTTTTCAAAAAAATAAAAATAAAAATTCTTACTGACCCCAAACTTTTGAACGGTAGTGTATAATGCTACAGAAGCTTTGTATTTCAGATAAATGCTGTTCTTTTGAACTTTCTATTCATCAAGGAATTGGTATTCAAGGTATTTTTAATTAAATAAATGTAGCCTTGGTGAGCAGACGAAACTTCTTTTAAAAACATTAAAAATCTTAGTGGTTCCAAACTTTTGGACTGTACTGTATATGTTTAATACATTTTAGTTTTGCCATATTTCCATGAATTGTATTAGTGGTCATAAAGAAAATACATCTTTTGTATTTGTTCAGAGGGGGTGTACTCATTTATGCTGTGCACTGTATATATTCTCAAGTTAAGCATTTTTACATTGATTCCAAAATAATAACTATAAGAACGCAGTAACAAATTTCAGATTACATCTATTTTATTCATCTAATGTTCAGTTGTTCTTTTTAATATTCAACTTAATTTCGGATCATCAGTCATCAAAGCTCGGTAAACACTGTGTCATGCTGGTCAGACACGGAGATGTACTTTTAATTTTACCAAGCCATCTGTTCACTAAGGTTCACTAAGTCATTTCAATTGATTTTGACGTGTCATAAAGCGGTGATATCCAAGTGGTTGAGTTTATTTTTTTTTTTGTCTTCCCTTTAGGACCATTAGTTAATTCAGACTAATTCATGGACACGTTACGCACACAAAAGCAAGAGGCGGGATTTATCTCGTGAACAGCCAATCTTACCGAATCACATGACTTTTCTCCATTCATTCTCATTTACCTCCACTCTAACCTTTGTTTTATTTTTGTACTGTGGAATATTTTGTCATCTAAGTTTATGAGGAGGCACTGCGTCCCTTCCCACCTCAGAGTACACAACCCAGTTTAACTTAACAAATGGAAACTTATTATTACGTATTACCAAAATGTCCTAGATTCAAAGCCTGTCACTATTGTGCTACAAGCAAGGCACTTAACCAACCAAGATTGCTCCAGAGGGACTGTTTTTGCAGTGAATGTGCTGTAAGTAGCCTTGCGTAACAGCCATTTGCTAATTAGCAAATAACGAATAATTGGAAGTTATCATTGACAAGGGCTATACCCCGCAAGTCATTTTAGAGGCTGTTTGTTTTGTGTGAACACTTTAGAGGATCATATTTAGCATTATTTAATTACAGCCAATTTGATTGAAAAATAGGATAAGCTTTAAATGTTTTAATTGTGTATTTTTGAGTTGATTTGTCCTGCCTGTTAAATTATTGAGAGTTTAGCTCCAACCCTGATTAAAAACTCACCTGCATGTAGCTTTCTAGTAATACAGAAGATATTGATTTAGATTGTTTGTGTGTTTTTGATTAGGGTTGCAGCTAAACTCTGCAGGGCATGGCCCTCCTGGACCGAAGTTGAAAAGAAGTATGACATATAAAACGTGGATGTGGAAAAATAAAAAGTCCATGCTTTTAAGAGCCCTCAATAAACTAATTTGTGACAAGTAAAACATTTACAATAATTTTATAAATTATTGGAGATAAATATGTTGCTTGCAAAAAGTTGAATTTTGTCAGAATACATGTCTACTTTTGACAATCAATGGAGACATTCTCTCCATCCAAATAATTACGAAATCAGCAGGATGGTCTAATGGGGTCATGCTAACCTGCAAAACTTTTACCTAATGGCAATGACTCACTATTTCTATATAGAATTGTGCAATCTCTTGGAAATCCTTGAAAATGTTGCAAATCAGGACCGCAACAAGGGGTTTCAGACTTGTAAAAGTTTTTACCTCATACACAATTAATTCAGTTTGTAATAGTTGTGTTCACATATTCATTTATTCAGTCTTGCAGTGTGACGCCTCAACATATTTCAGCATTCATTATAATAAAATTAGATTACAAAAACATACTTATACTGTATTATACAGTGGACATAAATACACAGCCTTGTTAAAACAGCTGGCTTTTGTGATGTAAAACAAAGATAAATCACAGCAGAACTGTTGCACGTTTAATGTAAAAATTATAACCTATGCAATGCCACTGAAAACCAAAGTGGTTTATGATACTGTGGCTGAAAAGAGAAATGAAGAATAAACAGAAACAGTCTTTATTTTTAATAATACACAGAAGATCGCTGGAGAAGTCATATAAACACAACCACATAACCATTAACATTTACAGACAATACCGGATAATGAAACAAAGGAAACCGAGGGCTTAAATACAAGGCAGAGTAACAGAACAGAAACAGGTGCGTAGAACTAACTGACAACCAAGGAAAGTAACTAGGGAACATAGGCAAACCAGAACAGGGAAAACAGAACAAAAACACTATGAAACTATGGCTACGTTCACTGTCAGTCCAAATACGATTATTTGTGTATCCGATTGGAATCTGATCTAAATTATCGACTGTCCACACTGTGTATCGCAACTGTTCAGATCTGATTTGTGTGTCCCGTGACGCTCTTTTGGTTTCCGGAATATCTGCATTGGTTTCTATGGCAATAACATTGTGTTGGTAGGTATATGCCAAAAAAACAACAACCGCAGCATGGAGGGGTTTGCAATAGAGATGTTGTCTTATTTACATGACAATGTGTAGCCGCTCGCTGGACTACTGCGTCTTCTGAGGCAGCGGCTGAAACGTAGGCTGGTACGAGGCTTCATTCCGTGCTGTCGTCTTCGCCGGTTTCAAAACATGTCTCTATTATATTGTCATTTTCTGCTCGTCCGGCACTTTGCAACAACACAACCTTGTTTCTGCAGCGACTTTCAGCATAACAGCGTCTGACGGTTTTGTTTTACGTGGCGTGAGAAAGTCACATAAACCACGCAAAATGCAATCAGAGCGGTCAGATTGAAATGGATTTCCTTAAATGCGATTTGAATGGAATTTCAAACCACATGAATGTAGCTGAAAATAGATTTATAAAATTGCATTTCATGTGATTTTTTTTTTTTTTTTGCCATTCACTTGCTAAATCTGATCAGATTTTAATCAGATATGCGCAAGTCTGAACGTAGCCAAAACCAAAACAGAACATACATGTTACAGTACTCATCATAGTCATTATTTTCCAAAAACTGTTTGAATATAATTTTAACAAATACCATATATATATATATATATATATATATACACTGCCCGGCCAAAAAAAAAGTCGCTGTTTGGATTTTAATAGGCAAATACTTAAGAATCTATGAATGGATCATTATTTCAGTATTATTACAGTGTTATTACATTATTACAGTGATTATTATGTTTCTAGCATGTTATATAGACCCCTTAATCGCCTACGTCACTGTGACGTCACCGCTCTAGCTGGAGGCAAAACATAAATAAGAACTAATAGCGGGCGCGCTAAAAGTTTGAGGTTTTGACTTTAAAATGTCGTCTTGTTGTGTTTTTGTCTGCCAGAATAGAAGGAACAGGACTTTTGGTTTAAAACTAAAGTTTTACCAGATCCCGGCAGACATTCCTTCACAGAAATCAAAAAGATAATTGTGGTTGAAAGCAATACGGCGTACAGACTGGACGAAGACGATCATAAATAATGCTCGTGTTTGCAGTGCACACTTAATATCAGGTAAAATAATCGATGCATATGTAATGGTGTGTTGGTTTTATCTAGTACAAATCAGCAAGTTTCTGTTTTATAGGTGAAAAGTCGCCAACCTTCAGCGCACTAGCTAGCTCAAATGTTAAACAAACATACAGCGATAGTGTGCCATCCTTTGAATGGTCTCTTAAAATAATCCACATTGCTAGCCATAATCATAGTTAGCCCAGCGTTAGGTTACATTAGACAATAAGCCTTGACACAATTCCCCGAACCACCCGAAAGTAATTCATATGTTGTATAGGAAATATCCAAAACTTAAGTTAATTTACAAAAATAGCTGTCACGGTCCCGCAGAGTCAGTGACTGTACATATTCGGACAGTTCTGAACCTTCTTCTGCATCCATGTTTAATAAATCCCTCCTAAAACATGCTAGCTTACGCTTGTCAACATTGAGTCCAGCGTCTCTTTTTGCCTCCAGCTAAGCCCCGCCCCCCAGGAAACGTTGCAATGTTTACAAACTTTTAAGGGGTCTATATTTGGCAAAGGTTCTTTTAACCCTTAAAGATGGAGTGTGTAGCTTTTCATTTTTTTAAACAACCATATAGGAAAACACATCATGACCATATTCTAGTATGACAATGTCAAGATTCACCAGGGTTAAAATTTTGAAAGAATGGTTCAGAGAGCATGAAGAATCATTTTCACACATGAATTGGTGCCTCTGAGTCCAGACCTTAGTCTTAAATTCATTGAAAGTCTTTGGGATGTGCTGGAGGAGACTTTACAGAGTGCTCACCTCTTGCATTGTCAATACAAGATCTTGACCAAAAACTGATGCACCTCTTGATGGAAATAAATGTTGTCATGTTATTTCCACCAAGAGGTGCAGCAGTTGTTGATCTATCTATCTATCTATCTATCTATATTGGATTTGGCACATATTTTATGCTGAATGCCTATCCGGATGCAAATCACACTCACTTCTAAGGAAACCCATGCTGACATGGGGAGAACATGCAAACTCCACAAAAAATGGACTCCTGGCCCAGCCAGAGCTCAAACCTTTTTGCTGTGAGGTGACAGTGAGCCACCATGCCGCCCACTCAATTATTAATTCTTAAATATTTGAAATTTTATCCCCTGGTTTCACAGACAAGGCTTAAGCTAGTCCTAGACTAAAATGCATGTTGCTAAAAAACAACTTGCACTGACATATCTGAAAATATGTCAGTGCCATTGTCTCAAGATGCACACCAGTAATGTTTTTTTCTAGTTGAACTAAGGCCCAATCCTTGCTTAGACTAAGCCCTGTCTGTGAAACCGGGCCTATAAGTCATAAAAAAATGAAAATGATCTGCTATTTTAAAGTCACCATGATTTTTATTGAATACTGCAGAGTTTATTATAAATGATTTCTCTGTGCACATCATTGTAATCTATAACTTCCCCTCCCTCTTCTCTGATGACTTGTTTACTGGAATGAGGGCGGGGGAAAATGTCACTCACATGAGATCCACCAACAGAAAACCACAACCAATCAATTCCCTGACAAAAACAAGTCCCGCCCTATATTTTTCCTTGTTCCAGAAGCTATGGCCCCATCCCAAATGGAACCCTAAGCCCTTGAGGTCTTCCTCAGAGTCCACACTTTCGTGACGTAATGCCGCTTTGACTGTCGGAAAGAAGTCTGCTGCAGAGCTCGCTTCAGTGCGGGCTCAGCAAAAGGGCACATTGAGGGCGCATATCAGACACAAAGGGGGCACTTATGAGCACCCTTTGGAAATCTAAAATGACAAATGGGACACCCTACATACTTGTGGCCTTAATGAACACACGGTGGCCATTGTAAAGCCTTGTTTATAGCATATGAAGTGTGCCATTTCACTTGGATTTACATCACAATAGGGAGGAAAAGACTAATTATATTTACAATTTATAAAAGACTATCCTCCCTGTTGTGATGTATATCTAAGTGAAACAGGCCCTGTCCCAAATGGCACACTTCATATGCTCTTGCGATATCAATCATTTGTTTCGTATATTGTGCATTTCCACTGGAGCAAAAGTGGAATGGTATTATGAAATAGGAACTCCACTTCTGAATTCTGACTTTATTATGCAAAATGACCAGGGGTATACAAAACCAAATATACTGTATGGATACAGATTACAGAAGTACAAAACATTATAAGAGCATACAATAAAAATGTTTGAGTGCACTGAAATGATTTTAACTATAGGACAAAACCATTAACTACAATTTGGCTATTTGGTCACACTATACCTACTTTGGATGAACTGTCCCTTTAAATCTTTCCTTTGAAACTAACTAACTGGGTGAATGATGCATATTGTTTGTATTAAAAAAAAAAAAAAAAGTTAAATGTTAATTTAAGGTCCAGACTTCAAAGTAAAACATTCAAAGAATTTGTTCAAATGGCATGGTTTGATCGATGAGTCAGTTTTGCAGTCATGATAACGTCTCAGATGTGACAGTAATCCCAGGGACGTGTGCTGGCTTGTGATTGGGTACTTTCAATAACAAAACCGACCAGATAGATAATTATCTACAGACCTGATCTTTGCATGAGTTGCAGATCAACCGTCCCTGGATTAATCATAGCATCATCATTGCTAAATGCTTGTTTTGACAACACCAAAGAGGCTTTTTCAAAAACTTTCCATCGTCTCATGTCTTATTTCATTTTTGTCTTTTCAATGAAACAATTAAGAATCATGTATAATTGTCAACACTTTACGGATAATGAATGACTTAACACAGTCAGATAAATTGGGAGTTGAAACACCATTCATTTTGCTGGCTAACTAGGTTATCTTTACAAGTTTGTTCTAAGTGTCTGAAAGCATATTTAAAAAAACACAAAACAAATGACACCATACAGAAGAACTGGTTCTACGATATAGAAGATGATGATGAGGTTGACAAGACGTGTTTTAATGAATTAACATGATTGACAAATTAAAAATGAGTTATTCATTCCACGTAGCTGTCCACGGTCAGTTTAATTAACGTTAACTAACCTGCTCAGCAGGACTCTCTTTAACTCTTACCCCACCCTGACAGCAAAGAACTTATAATGACAAGAAGTGAAACTCAATAGAATGTTCCACTGTCACACCGGCGCCCAGCAGCAGCCCTGTGTTTCCTCCATTTTGGGGTGAAAGCAACCCAGCAGTCCACTAGTTTCTATGGCAATATCAGCTGCTTTGTTAAAAAAAAAAGTACATTAAAGCTGAAATCCAATCTGAATGATGACAACACAGAATAAAATACTATCACTAGTGATCATCAAATCCCTTTTAACAGTTTTTATTTTACAGACTTTGTGTTTAAGGCTTCCACTTTTTCATAAAACCTTTGCTCTCTAGAAACCCAGTCAGTTTGGGTTCAAATTCTTTGAAGTTCAAGTATTAGCATTATAAACACTGAATTAATACCAATATATGAAATTAAATTAAAATTGGGAATGTTGGACAACAAATATATAACAGAATATAACAGCTTGACAGCAAACTGGTTTTGCAGTGTTGTCTTTAAAGGGATAGTTCACCCAAAAATGAAAATTCTATAATCATTTACTCACCCTCATGTTATTCCAAACCTGTATACATTTATTTGTTCTGTTGAACACAAAGGAAGATATTTTGAAGAATGTGTTGAACTGAACAGTTTTGGGGCACCATTGAATTCCATAGTAGATTTTTTCCTACTATGGAAGTCGATGGTGCCCCAAAGTGGCCTAGTTACAAACATTCATCAAAATAACTTTCTTTGTGCTCAACAGAACAAATAAATTTATACAATTTTGGAACAACTTGAGGGTGAGTAAATGATGACAGAATTTTCATTTTTGGGTGAACTATCCCTTTAATGTCCGTTAAAACAAGACTATGTAAACAAAAAAAAAAAACACATCCGTGTCCAAAAGTGGGACTTATGGGATAACAGACACAGCAATGCATCATGTTCTCTAAGGTCATTATGTTTGTAGCGTGATCCAGGCGATTAAAACCTATATATTTTAGACCTAGTGGAGTAATTTACTATTACTATTACTCCATTAGGTCTGAAATATATATTGTACGTTTTAATCCCCTGGATCACTCTACAAACATGATGATCTTAACTTTATTTTTAATTTATTAATTTACTATTAATAGTAAATGTGTAAAGTTGCATCAAAGTAGGCTAACTATGTTACATCTGGGGCCGTATTCACAAAACATTTTATCTTACCACTAAGAGTTCTCCTAAATAGCAGTAAAAGTTCTTAGCTAAGAGTTTTCTCTTAAAACCTATTCACAAAGCTGCTGAGACAAACTATTACTAAGGAATAGAGAGAAGTCTTAAGCTAAGAGTAAGGGCGGGGTTGACCTCGTTGCTATGGACTATACACACAGTGATTGGCTGATGGGCGAGGAGTCAGATACAGGGAGAAATTTGGGCAGCACACCAAATACGCTTATATATATATATATATATATATATACAGTATATATATTTTTTACTCTATTCAATCATTTTTAAGTGTGAACTCATGAAAACCACTGCCACAGGTAATCAGAAAATATTAATTTATTTGTTAAAGTTTTTTTTTTTTTTTTTTTGCCGTCTCGTCATAGATTCAAATCTATAAATCAAAATGTATTGCATTTATGAAGAAAAGGTTCAGCACCTAAGGCTCTATCGCTATTTCCTCATGGTGTACAGTGTCTTTGGGTGGATTAGGACTGTTTGTGATTTGGTCTTAGTGACTCAGGAGTCCTCTTGACTACTCCTAACATTTCACAGATTTAGGAGCTAGTTTTAGTGCTAAAATGCTTTGTGAAATACTCTTAGAGCAAAAATGTAGGACTCCTAAAATTAGGACTGACACGCCCATTATTTTTAAGAGTTTCTCCTAAATCGGCAAGTTAGGAGCTACTTTTAGCCTTAAGATGTTTCGTGAATACGGCCCCAGATGTGTAATTGATGGATTCCACAATTGATAACATAAAACATATATAGGCTAAGACAATTACTGTAGGTGTCATAAAATTTACTGAATTTGGGAAATTTTCTATTGCGTTTCTGATTTGGCTGTGAGATTCGCCGATTTTGGGTGCTTAAAGGCAGGAACACACCAAGCTGACGGTCGGCCGTCGGCCAGTTTTTGTTCGTTGGCTGACTAAGTTTTCTCAGTGTGTTTCGCACCATCAGCTGAAGTTGGTCCTCGTCGGCTTTTTTTCGGCCAATTCCACGTTGAATCGGCGTCGGAGCTTGTTGGTCCGTCGGACCATCTGATCATTCTGTCTGATTGGTTGTTCAGCTACTGCCACCTGCTGGTGCGGAAAGGCATTTCATCTTTCGCAGGTGCAGAAGGGATGTGCTACTTGGCCGTCGGCTGTCAAGTGTTGGGTTGGTGTGTCGGGCCAACTTTGGAGACGCTGCTGACGTCAGCCAACCCCACAGTCTGCTTTCGTCGCCACTAGTTCGTCGGTGTCGGCTTGGTGTTTTCCTGCCTTAAGATGTGATGGAGTCTATTGTCCAGTTTGCATTTTCACTCCAAAATGGCTGCCACGCTAACGAAGTGCCACCTAGTGGCTGTTACCCAAAAAGCATCAGAGTTTCGCCTCTTTGGTTCTATACTCTTAGCTGACAGTGAAAAGAGAAGACTAGCTTTTACATGAAGACACTAAAGGGTTAGTTCACCCAAAGATTAAAATTCTGTCATTTATTACTCACCCTTGTGTCTTCCACATGTGTAAGACCTTCGTTCATCTCCGGAACACAAATTAAGATATTTTGATAAAGTCTGAGAGGATTTCTGTCCCGCCATAGAGATCCAACCCAACTACCACTCCAAGGTCCAGAAAGGTAGGTCAAAGAAATCATTAAAGTACTCCATGTGACTCCAGTGGCTTAAACTCAATTTTATGAAGCGACGCGAGTACAGCACTGTCTACAGTACTGTAGGTCAGATGTGCAGATATTGGATATGTATCTCATTTAAAACCACACAAAGAGGCTCAGAATGGATGTGAAAAAATCGGATCTTGTGCAGATTTTTGTGTTAACACGTGTGCAACAAACAATCTGTGTCACTGTGAGTAAAAAAAAAAAAAAATCAGATTTTTTGTGCCAGTGTAAATGCAGCCTAAGTTTACACTAATTTACGCTATAGCACCCCTTGTGGCAATGCTGAGAATGCATCGTGCATAGAGTGGTCAGCAATATCATGGGTTTGATTCCCATGGAATGCATAAACTGATAAAACATACCTTGAATGCAGTGTAAACGGCTTTGGATGAAAGCATCCGCCAAATAATTAAGTGTGAACTACATGCACAAAATGTAGCCACAGGGGTTGGTATTCACTTATTTACTCCTTTAAGACTTTCCAGCAGATGCAAATGGGCCACATCCTAGTGTTTGACATTTCAGAAGCATCGAAAGGCTTTTCAGTAACATTTTAGTATACTCATAATCTACACATTTAAAGTTCAGCTGCTTTACAAATGCTTTATATCCAGTTTCTTGGAAAGCATGAATAAATTATGATATTTTACAGAAGTATAAAAGCATAAACGTGTTAAATACACTGACACTTGCCAGAAAGAGCTGAAACACTTTTAATGTTGCTGTAGGTCCCTTTACAGCCTTGATAAGATGAGATTTGTCTTATGGCACAACATTTAAAGTGTTGCTTTATGGTTAGCATTTTATCCGAGATATACATTTGACTTAACCATATATTCAATAATTAAACTTTATCTCATTCTAATTAAATGAAATACTAAATGGAGTCAAACCACAAACACCACCACAATAATTAATAAATTAATAATATTAATAATTAATAAGAACATATATATATATATATATATATATATATATATAATGTGTGTGTGTGTGTGTGTGTGTGTGTGTGTGTGTGTGTGTGTGTGTGTATGTATAATATATGTTCTTAAAGAAAACTAGGTTTTATTTAGAGTTTTTTTTTTTTTTTTCTCATAATTCTCATTCTCATAATGTTCTTCATTCTGCTCAAGAACGCATCACATTCTTTCTCCTCAAAAATGTACATTAAGCTGCCAGGTAAATACATTTTTGAACACCTTCTCTTCTCTTCTCTTCTCTTCTCTTCTCTTCTCTTCTCTTCTCTTCTCTTCTCTTCTCTTCTCTTCTCCTTATGTATTATGTAGACTGTCTGAACAAACTGACCACAAAGATCTGATTTAATCTTAACTGACATGTTACCCATTTCTGGTTAAAATACACAGTTGGTGGTTGAAGTACCATGGACACTAAATTACCATAATAACCATCCATGAATTACAACTACATGAATTAAACAGAACTGAATGACTCTGATTAAGGCAGTGTTTGTTTGCAGCGTGATGCCAGTTACATCATTTTACTTTTGCGAGCAGGTGTGGTCCCAATGTATGTGTATATGTTCATCAAGCATTGGTGAAACACTTAGTGTTGAATTTAAACCTGACAAAACAACGAGCGAGGGGTCCCTCTGCATTCCTACACTTCTTTTCTTTCTTTCTCAGCAGGGAGCGCGTTGGCTCTGCATCGTGCAGGTTAGCATCCTTGCCTGGGCAGGCAGGGCAACCATGTGTGACAGAGGGCCACTCATTAAATAATGTAGAATGGAGAGTTCATCTAAGGCGCTGTCATAACGTGTTACATAGATGAGTGCTTTGTGTACTATACTGCTTCCATACCACATTCCCCCATGCCTACAGAGCTCCAATTACTTCCAGTTTTGCTCAGAAAAAAGAGGACAGCAAAGCAAATGCTACTTTTAACAAACTGGTTTTGTCAATCAAACACTCTCCCCCACTCTCACTCTCGTTCACCTTAATGAGAAAAACTAATATATCCTTTTTTAATGTATGTATGAATCAGGGTATGAATGTGTTTTTGTTATATATATATATATATATATATATATATATATATACACATACACAGTGGGTACGGAAAGTATTCAGACCCCCTTACATTTTTCACTCTTTGTTATATTGCAGCCATTTGCTAAAATCATTTAAGTTCATTTTTTCCTCATTAATGTACACACAGCACCCCATATTGACAGAAAAACACAGAATTGTTTACATTTTTGCAGATTTATTAAAAAAGAAAAACTGAAATGTCACATGGTCCTAAGTATTCAGACCCTTTGCTGTGACACTCATATATTTAACTCAGGTGCTGTCCATTTCTTCTGATCATCCTTGAGATGGTTCTACACCTTCATTTGAGTCCAGCTGTGTTTTATTATATTGATTATACTGATTGGACTTGATTAGGAAAGCCACACACCTGTCTATATAAGACCTTACAGCTCACAGTGCATGTCAGAGCAAATGAGAATCATGAGGTCAAAGGAACTGCCTGAAGAGCTCAGAGACAGAATTGTGGCAAGGCACAAATCTGGCCATGGTTACAAAATAACAAAAGAGCCTTAGTGAGAGAGGTAAAGAAGAACACAAAGATCACTGTGGCTGAGCTCCAGAGATGCAGGTCGGGAGATGGGAGAAAGTTGTAGAAAGTCAACCATCACTGCAGCCCTCCACCAGTCTGGGCTTTATGGCAGAATGGCCCGACGGAAGCCTCTCCTCAGTGCAAGACACATGAAAGCCTGCAATTCTAAGCCTTAATTCTAAGCAGTTTGTGTGGAGAAAACCAGGCGCTGCTCATCACCTGTCCAATACAGTCCCAACAGTGAAGCATGGTGGTGGCAGCATCATGCTGTGGGGGTGTTTTTCAGCTGCAGGGACAGGACGACTGGTTGCAATCGAGGGAAAGATGAATGCAGCTAAGTACAGGGATATCCTGGATGGAAACCTTCTCCAGAGTGCTCAGGACCTCAGACTGGGCCGAAGGTTTACCTTCCAACAAGACAATGACCCTAAGCACACAGCTAAAATAACGAAGGAGTGGCTTCACAACAACTCTGTGACTGTTCTTGAATGGCCCAGCCAGAGCCCTGTCTATCTATCTATCTATCTATCTATCGTGTATATTTGTTTTCGATTTGCCTACATTTAAAATCATGAAAATTGTCATAATATTTTATTTTGGTAACACTTTAGTATAGGGATCACATATAAACTATTAACTACGACTTTTGCCTCAATAAACTCCTAATTTACTGCTTATTAATAGTTAGTAAGGCAGTTGTTAAGTTTAGGTATTGGTTAAGAATGTAGAATAAGGTCATGCAGAATAAGACATTAATATGTGCTTTATAAGTACTAATAAACAGCCAATATTCTAGTAATATGCATACTAATAAACAACTAGTTAAAATACCCTAAAATAATTTAATTCTTAAATAAATTTTTGTGCATTTCACAATTAAATTATTCTTCATCACATCTGAAAATATCATTCTGTTGGCTTTAAAGTGTTCACCCAAAAATGAAAACTCTGTCATCCTCATGTCGTTTCAAACCTGTATGACTTTCGTCTGCACAACACAAAATAAGATATTCTGAAGAATGTTAGTAATAAAATCGTTTTGGTGACCACTGACTTCCATTGTATAGACAAAACCAACAACAACAAACAGAGACAAAACACTGAGACTGATGCTGCCTTCACTTCCCCTTCTGAAGTCATGATTATGAGCTCATCTTTGTTGTTGGAAAGAACAAGTTTATTCTTGCCTATTAATTGAGAAAATCTTATCAAAGCCAAAATGATGTTTAGCGTCCCATTCATTGACAACCATAAACATTCACTGCACTATCTATCTAGTAAGCTTGCTGACAATTCTGGAATTTACTGAATAAATCCCACCTCTTGCTTGTTATAAAGTTTGAGTTCCCTCTTTTATGATGTCATCTACGAGTAGTGTTGGTTTATCTTCTTCTCAGAGTTTTCCTGTGCTCCTGAGTTCCTTTTGATTTGAAATAAAAGTTTGAGATGGTGTGGGTTTAGTGTGCGTTAAAGGGTTAGTTCACCCAAAAATGAAAATTCTCTCATTAATTACTCACCCTCATGTCATTCCACACCCGTAAGACCTTCATTCATCTTCAGAACACAAATGAAGATATTTTTGATGAAATCCGATGACTCAGTGAGGCCTGCATTGCCAGCAAGATAATTTACACTTTCAGATGCCCAGAAAGCTACTAAAGACATATTTAAAACAGTTCATGTGATTACAGTGGTTCAACCTTTTTGTGTGCCAAAAAAAAATAACGACTTTATTCAACAATATCTAGTGATTTCATAACAGTGCTTCATGAAGCTTCGAAGCTTCATGAATCTTTTGTTTCGAATCAGTGGTTCAAAGTCACATGATTTCAGTAAATGAAGCTTTGTTACATAAGTGTTTCAAAACATTTCGAAATTTCAGTGGTTCACGTGACTTTGGCAGTTTCATACACGCTCCGAACCACTGACTCGAAACAAAAGATTCGTAAACATGAGGGTTAACGACATGAGGGTGAGTAATTAATGACAGAAATTTCATTTTTGGGTGAACTAACCCTTTAAGGGCACTGAGCTTTGGCGCTTTCTCCTCCTCTGCCAGCTCAGTGTATTTGGTAATAAAGTTCTTCTGGCAATTAATCTCTACTCTTCTTGCTTTCAACCACAATATGACAGGTAGAGGAGTTCCCTATTTAAAGAGATACTTTTGAGACTTAACATGTTGCTTACTATGTGTAAATTTGGATAGACAGATAAGTCTAACTTTTTATCTTCTCTAAAACATCTGAACATGTTGATTATTAAATCTTCAGTAACACTTCAGTTTAGGGTCCAGTTTTCACTATTAACTAGTTGCCTATTAGCTTGCATATTACTAGAATATTGGCTGTTTATTAATACTTATAAAGCACATATTAATGCCTTATTCTGCATAACCATATTCTACATCCCTAATCCTACCCGATACCTAAACTTAACTATTAACAAGCAGTAAACAAGGAGTTAGTTAATAGTAAGAATTGGACCCTAAATGAAAGTGTGACCAAATCTTTTTCTGACATGACAAATTAAATCAGTAATATGTGCATAACAGTAGAAACAGTCATAACAGACTATGCTTTTTTCTGAGGACTGACCGTTTTTGAAGTCCAGTGGCAATCACAGGCAGGAGCCGGATCAGCATCCTTCAAGTTAAATTACTGTCAGTGCATCACATGATGTCAAGTCATAAATCTCTTGTCATTCCCAGTCCTGCGGCCAGTGCCAGAGAAGAAAAACCTGCTTGTCCCCATGACAGATGGAGCATAAGATCTACAGTATGTAAAACACACCACAGTGTTTCCGTCCATCTGCTGTTTGTGGCATAAGAGCCAAGAGGAAAGAATAAGATTTTTTTTTTTTTCTTTGTTTTTTTTTTCACATAATGAAAGTCAATGGGATCCAAAACAACTCTGGACCTAATGACCTTTAGTGTATTTAAAAATAAATAAAATAAAATAACCTGAACTATGAAAGAGCAACTTCTTGCCAATACAATTGTTCTTTGGGAATGTACAGTTTATCGGAGTTCCCAGAAAATTAATTTGAATGCGTGTTTGTGTTCATGTTTTTATATATATATATCATACATTTCCATCTTCTTCCTCTTTTTCTCTTTTTTTTGATTCAGGTATTTCCACATTCCTAACCTGATGGTTTCATGTCTATCTTTCCAAAATAATGTAGAAATTGTTGTTTCTCATTTTTGTTTTCTGCACCCTGTCAATATATAGTGAAACACACATCTTTCACAAATTAAACCCAAGAGATAATTCTCCATATTTTTATTTCCAGGCCTAATTTTTGAGGAACGTTCACCCCCACGTACAGGTTGCTTTCCCTAATGACGGTTTAATGCAGCCCTGTACCCCCCTTGTTTTCACATCTGTTAATATTTGGTTGTGTTCACTTCCATGGTCTCTCAGTGTCCAGCCACATGTACAGCGCTGTTTAAATAAGAGAAAATTGTTGATATGAACAAGGCATTGTGAACAGCTGCGTCCATCGGAGAGTGGGTAAGGGAACATCACCCACAGAGCATTCTAATAGCTAATTAAAATGGCCTCTTCCTAATAGCATCAAATTGCCTCAACAAATAAACAAGAATTCTATTAGGAGACCAAGAACAAAGGTAATGAAATGCTTGCATTTTAGACGCAAAGATAAGATGGTTAAGAAGATTCACGATGAGCACATTCAATAGTGTTGTGTAAAAGCCACTATAAAGGCAATGAAACATTTAATTACTCCTTAAAAGCATACATTTTAAGCTCTAAAATTCTTTTTAAAATACACATAATTTTGTCACATTACTTAAGATTTGATCATAAAAACAGATTATGGGATTTTTTTTAATAGTAATCCTATAATTTGTTTTGTGCAGTAATTTAAGATGCAGCCTGTTCCTGTTATACCGGATATGTTTTAGCCTAACAGCCTTTGTAAAAAAAAAAAAAAATGCATAAGTCTACTTTTATGAATGCATTCAAATATTTAATATGTAGTATTATATTACATCTTAAAAAGCCTTCATGTTGGCAATTAATCTAGGTTAGATTCTATTTTTAACTTATACGATTATAGCACTAATACTGTAGTTATAGCACTATTACTAATACTAGTAGTAATTATATATTTTAAAGATTTTAAATTATAATCCAACAATTATACTTCAATAATCATGATTACAATGATCATGAAAGCAGATATCTAGAATTATAATTGATGCAACCATGTTTCTGATATATGTATAATTGATTTCTGTCTTCAGCAATGGCTATCGTATCGTTCCTCTGAGCATGACTGCATCTTTCCAGTTCGTTGCTTGCCAGGTTCTGACTTTGTTTACTAGAAATGACTACGGCTGTCAGCCGTTATGGTTAACACATATCTCAGGGGTATACCATAGGTGTGACTCATGCTTCACTGTTGGTCAGACTGACTGCAGATTTTTTTTCTTCCCAGTTTTGTCATAGGCCTACCACATACTTCTCATACTAAATGATTAATGCTTTATCAAAATCAGATATTTTTCCTGAGTCAGTGTTTTTTTTTTTTTTTTTTTTTTTACGAGGCCTAGTCCACATATACATGCATCCACACAAGCACAGTTTAAAAGAACATTTCCATCCACATGAAAACACAAAAACATGCTATAAAGCGCTGGCAAAAGCCATGTTGGCCAATCAGAAGCCTGGAAAAAAGTTTATTACCGGTTCCAGTAGGCTAACAACATTGTCATAAGCATTTTATTATTATTATTAATGCCATAAACCAGAACAATACAATGTGACATATTCATTCAAAGTAAAAAAAAAAAAAAACTTTGTCATAAGCAGTGACCTGTGTAGTATTGCATTCTGACACCTCTGTTGCTCAGTATAATGGGAGAACTGTGCATGTATCTGTATACATGTTATAAGCTCTGTTAGCACAGTTATTAGCAGCAATATTTTGGCTATGTCGTCATTTTACAGACTCGCCTCATGTAAACAAAGGAGATTGCGGTGCACAATATGACATCAAACAAAGGAGATATCAGCGTGCACACCGACGTGACTGAACAAAATCACTGGTTTCACCATCTACACGATAACGCTGTAACCGGAGTTTCTAAAAATCTTCACCCTGGGTTTTCAAAAAAGTTTGTTTCAGTGACCGGATACTGCGTTTGCATGTGGACGAATGGCCGAACCACACAGAAAAAGTGTTTGTGTTTGTGTTCGTGTGGACAGGGCCTGAATCCTTACTAACACTCCTGCTGTTATACTTTTAATATTCATATGCTAGTACATTTTTAATACTGATTCTGAATCAATAGTGGTATTTGCTGAGACAAACATCACTACTCAACAATGCTATAACTTACCAGGGCTGTGTCCGAAATCGCCTCCTTTACCCTCATTCACTACTCCCTATATTAGTCCAGTAATATAGTTCACTTGAGGGAGTGAATGCAAACAAGTGAGCAAATTTGGACACAGAGTGCCGCTTTTACATAGTTTGTACTTGCTGTTTAATAATTATTTGAAACTTACAAACTGGCAGCTCCAGTAGTAAGATGAAAAGATTTATCTTAAACTCTGTCATGGAAACTAAACTTTAAAAGGAATTTATATCTGTATGACATTACGCTGTACCCACATTGGACCAGTGGTTTGGAAAATGGATCAGCTGTGGGCGCCATCTTCTGATCAGACGTGGAAATTAATTTTGACGCGCGACTCTCACAGTGCATTATGGGTATTCTCTTGAATGATTGAATGAGTCCACTCGATAACGTCCACTATGTTTTCAGACAACACAACAAATGGCTGTCCCCACAAATAGTGCCCTATAGGGGGTAATTTTGGACACAGCCCAGATTCCTTCCAGGATACAAAACCATTTGAAGGTTATGAAAATCCACCATATTTTAAATTCCATTTCCTCACAATCATGAGTTATATAGTGATTTTAAAATTAAATTGTGTTATTCACATAAACCTTTTGCTTTGGAGGAGTTAAACTTTATGCTTCAGTACATTTCACTTTAGTTCTGGTAGTGTTGAGTGAACCAAAACATGCATGGCATATTTGGGTCACGTCAGGTTCTTCACATCTTGTATCATATTGAGTAAAAATCTAAGATCTAAGATACACTGAAGCTGCCAGAAAAACCTCAAGGAAGTATTTAGTATGTTTCACAAGAAAGCATGCATGATATGCATTGTGGCTTAAGCATAAACAGTCATCATTTCTCGAAATATATATTTATAACTGAATAGAAAATAGGTCAACATACAATAGGAAACAAAACCATTGTCATGAATTTATTTCTTATGTTCATGTAAATCACTGAAAGCAGATTGTATATTTACTACTAGTCTTATGACTTCCTAAATTTAAGCCGTGCTGATGTGATTTGAAATGTGATAAAGACATGTCAAAAAAAGAAAAACAAAAACAAAAGGATTAATAATTGAAGCATGGCTAAGACTGAATGGCAGAAAAGCATATTAAACTAAATGAGGCTGTCTGCAACAAAGCAAATAAAAACTGTTGTTACGTACAGAAGGGGATGGAGACACAGGTATAGTTAATATACAGTTTATTGAACAACCAGAGATTGATGGCAGAGTGCAGGTGAGTGGAAGCAGGTTAAGTTTGTGACTGAAGATGATACTGGATCTGATACTTGTCTTTATCTTTCCCAGGGATTGTGGAAGCAGGCAGGCATGGAGCAGACGAGACACAAAGTCACTCACAGAAGACGAGGAGACACTAGGAGTCACATGGAACACTGGATACAGGTAAGTAGAAGTTAGCAGAGTCCTTGAGGTAAGCATCACAGGTAGGTATGTGTTAACGAGACCGGACAGTGAGTGAGTGCTCTGGAGTGTCTTTTATGCTGCTGTGGTGATGAGTGCTGATGCGTGTCAGGTGTGGCTAGTTAATACTCAGGAGAGGGAGTGCGTTGTGACTGGGTGAGTGTAGAGCCTGGTGTGTCTGTGACATTATCCCCCCTCCACGGTCTGCTCCTGAGGACCGTGGACCCCGACGTCATGGTGGTCGACTCCTGCCACGTGGAGCTGGTCGGTTAGGATATCTGGCATGGAAATCATTGAGGAGACTTGGATCGAGAATATCATTCCTGGGAACCCATGACCGCTCTTTGGGACCGTATCCCTCCCAGTCGACTAGGTACTCCAGATGACCACCACGACGCCGGGAGTCCAAGATGTCTTTCACAATGTAGGCCGCTCCATCTTCCACGATCAGTGGAAGGGGGAGTTCTTCGGCTTCGCCAGGCTCTGTGGAGGGAAGAACAGAGGGATGGTGAGGATTTAGTAGTGACACATGGAAGACCGGGTGGATTTTATACTCAGGAGGGAGTTGCAGGTGATAGGTAACGGGGTTTATCTGCCAGGTGATGGTGAAGGGGCCAATGAATCTGGGACTCAGCTTCCTACAGGGCAGGCACATCCTGATGTCCCGGGTCGACAGCCAAACCTTCTCGCCTGGCTGGAAGTTTGGTGCTTGGGAGCACCGAAGGTCAGCTGTCATCCTGCGCCTGCGTAGAGCTTGCTGGAGTTGCAGATAAGCCGAGTCCCAGACCCTCTCGCTCTCCCGGAACCAGTAATCCACTGCAGGGACGTCCGATGGTTCCCCATCCCAGGGGAACAGTGGGGGTTGGTAGCCGAGTACACATTGGAAGGGAATGAGACCAGTGGTGGACTGACGGAGAGAGTTCTGGGCGTACACGGCCCAACCCAGAAACTGGTTCTAGGAGTCCTGGTGGCCGTGACAGAAGGTACGTAAGAAACGGCCGATCTAACTCTAACTCCGTTACTAACTCTAAAACGTTACTTTAGAACTAGTAACGAAGGAACGTCGAGTCGCTTCATTGAAACACATTGAATTTTATACAGTATTAGAGAGAGAGAGAGAGAGAGAGAGTAGGCTATTACCTGTCTGATATATTGCATTACTCTTGAACCTTCCTCTCTCCCTGCCCGTTCGTCTGGAGATGGTATCCAGAAGAGACTGATGGTCACACCTAGGAGCTTGAAGAAGGATCGCCATACTCTGGAGGTGAATTGTGATCCATGGTCAGACATGATATCCTCAGGCAGTCCATAGAATTGGAATACATAGTTAAACATGAGTTCTGCGGTCTCCATTGCCATTGGTAGCCCAGGTAAGGGAATTAATCAACAAGACTTGGAGAATCGGTCTACTACCTCCAGAACACAGGTACAACCGTTGGAGACTGGGAGATCCGTTATGAAATCTACTCCTAGGTGTGACCAGGGGCGGTTTGGAATGGGCAGAGGTTGGAGTTTCCCGGAGGGAAGATGGCGTGGACTCTTGGAGACGGCACATTCCTGGCACCCCCGTACGTACCTTCTGACGTCGGATGCCATGTTGGGCCACCAGTGCTGTTTCAACAGCGAGAGGGTCTCATTGACCCCTGGGTGGCCAGTGCCCAGTGAAGACTGCGCGGAATTAATTAGTGGAGTGCACTGTGTCCATGGAACATACTGCAAACCTTGGGGACAACCCGGCGGAGCATTGGCAGAGGCATTTGGCTCGGGGAGCGTCTCAGCGGACCAGGTAATGGGGCTGACAAACAGTTTCTCAGGGATGATGGGCTCTGGATCATCAGTGCTTTCTTCAGGACTATGAATACGGGACAGAGCATAGGCCTTTACAATCTTTGACCCAGGACGATAGGAGATGGTAAAGTGGAATCTGGTGAAGAACAGAGCCCATCTGGCTTGGTGTGGATTCAGTCGTTTTGCGTCCCGTAAATACTCCAGATTTTTATGGTCTGTCAGTGCTGTGAATGGATGTTTAGCTCCCTCGTGCCAATGCCTCCACTCTTCCAGGGCGAGCTTGATGGCCAACAGCTCCCGGTTCCCGATGTCATAGTTAAGAACTGGGCATGGAACTGCACTGAGGGCTGATGGAAACTGCATTTCTCGGCTTTGAGGTAGAGTTGAAAGTGCCTCAGGCGTTGGAGGACCTCCGCAACGTGGTGGCGATGGTTGGCCATGCTCCGGGAGTAAATCAAAATATTGTCTATGTAGACCAGGACTGATTTGTGCAGGAACTCCCGGAGCACCTCATGCATGAAGTCCTGGAATACGGAGGGGGCGTTGACACCCAGCCAGCAATGACATGTGGGGCCCAGATGAGGGCTTCATGGGCGGCAAATGTGGGCCCCATTATGGGCTTGCACCCGGGATCCACACTGGGGCAAGCTGTGGAAGCCCAGACGTACTAAAAGTGGGACCTGTAAGGGTACTGCATGGGTCTTAATTGGGCAATTCATGTCAGACCCATTTGGGCCCCACCTGCCCAAAGGGGTCCAAAGTGGGCTTTGCAACATGGCTACACAGATGGGCTTTAAATGGGATCTGTAAGAGTCTTATGTGGGTCCTAACTGGGCAATTCATGCCAAACCCATTTGGGGCCCACCAGTCTGAAGGGGTTTAAAGTGGGCTTGCACCCGGGATCCACATGGGGGCCAGCCGTGGATGCCCAGATGGGTTTTAAGTGGGATCTGTAAGGGTCTTATGTGGGTCCTAACTGGGCAATTCATGCCAAACCCATTTGGGGCCCACCAGTCTGAAGGGGTTTAAAGTGGGCTTGCACCCGGGATCCACATGGGGATCAGCCGTGGATGCCCAGATGGGTTTTAAGTGGGATCTGTAAGGGTCTTATGTGGGTCCTAACTGGGCAATTCATGCCAAACCCATTTGGGGCCCACCAGTCTGAAGGGGTTTAAAGTGGGCTTGCACCCGGGATCCACATGGGGGCCAGCCGTGGATGCCCAGGTGGGTTTTAAGTGGGATCTGTAAGGGTCTTATGTGGGTCTTAACCAGGCAATTCATGACAGACCCATTTGGGCCCCACCTGCCCAAAGGGGTTTAAAGTGGGTTTGCACCCGGGATCCACATGGGGGCCAGCCATGGATGCCCAGGTGGGTTTTAAGTGGGATCTGTAAGGGTCTTATGTGGGTCTTAACCGGGCAATTTGTGTCAGACCCATTTGGGCCCCACCTGCCTAAAGGGGTTTAAAGTGGGCTTGCACCAGGATTCAACCGTGAATGCCCATATGGGCTTAAAGTGGGCTCTGTAAGGATCTTATGTTGGTCCTAACTGGGCAATTCATGCAAGGTAAGCCCAACCATTCATTTAAGGAAACAATCTAAGAAAAATAAAAAATGAAGAATGAATGTAAGTACAAGATAAATACAAAACACTTGATGCTTTGAACTGCAAGAAATATATTAAATTGAACAACAAAAATTATCTTTAAAAAACAATGTCACAACATACGGTAAACTAAAAAATATATTTTAAAAAAATCTCTGAAAAAAAACCCTCCAAAAATACAATACAAAATACACTCATTATATAATACATTGAACAACAAACATAATCTTTAACAATTTAAATTTTACAACGTACCGGTAAATAAATAAAAAATATATATTTTTTAAAAATGTCTGAAAAAAAGAAAACAAAACATCTCTCCAAAAAATACATCCAAAACAGTCATGGCGTTTGTGTTGTCGATGTTCTTTTTTACCCATAGATATATGAGCAATATCACACGAGTAGCCGTGCGATATGGCTGTATATCAGCACGCTGTGATTCGTCCGTAGGCACGAGGCCGCAGGCCGAGTGCCATAGGTAATCACTGCGTGCTGATATACAGCCATATCGCACGGCTACTCATGTGATATTGCGTTTATACAACAGTTCGACGGCACGAGTGTGTAAATAAATAAGAACAACAACGGAGTGTCTTTAAAACCCTCTTTTGTGCAGCACTACTTCCTTCCGCCACGGATTCATATCTCAAGTTGTCAGTTGGACCAAGCCTCCGTTACTAACTCTAAAACGTTACTTTAGAACTAGTAACGAAGGAACGTCGAGTCGCTTCATTGAAACACATTGAATTTTATACAGTATTAGAGAGAGAGAGAGAGAGAGAGAGAGAGAGAGAGAGAGTAGGCTATTACCTGTCTGATATATTGCATTACATTCATTCTTCAAGTCGATGTCCATAATATTATATCCATTATAAAAGTCCGTTTTAATGTCCTCTGAGGAAAGCGATCTTTGTATAACACCACAGCGCTAAAAACAACTTCCTTTGCAAAAGTTCCTTTCAATTTAAAAGTCTCTTGTGCTTCACTGACTCATTCCTCCTGTAAAGTGTTGCCGCCATCTAATGGCATATTAATGTAACTTTCACTCAATCCATATTACTTACTAATGGACATATTTATATAAAATAATATTTATTGAACAACAAATAAGCACAATTGTACAGTTCAGTCAAACAAAGCACTAGTTATTTACAAAAAACAAAAACAAAACAAAAAACATTTACGCTTGTATGTGGGTTTTACAAATATTTAACGAATGAAAAGGATTTTAAAGAGCTTGTGACAAAACCTCTTAACTCCATTGGATCCTCAAACTGTCAATCAAACCTCATTACATTAATCCGCCTCCCCTCGTGAATGAAGTGCGCACGCAGTTTGGACATCTCCTCTATGCAATGCCAAGGTAAATAAAGATCTGATGTTTGAAAAAAAAAACTGTAAAGCGTTTTCTTTACTCAAAAAACCCTATGTTTATAAAGTTTAATGTTTTACGTATTTGAAGAGCAGAGAAGAGTCTTCGTCTGATATGTCCCGTCTAGTTGAAGCCAATATGCTATATATAATGATGTAACATAACGTCGTTTATTATTATCAAATTTAACATAGCACAATTCGACTTGCTCTGGAACAAATAATAGATTAATAAAGACCAAAGATTGCCTGTTCTATGTACTCAAATTGAATAATGTCTCATGTTTAACCACTATAAGAGCCAGCGGCAAATCCACGAAGCACTGGCCGAGATTAAGCTGTTCTCGGCAGTTACAGAAGCACTGAACGGCCACTGACGCCCTGGAGCTCACATCTCCGAAAACGTCAAAACAAGTTGTAAAATAGGCGCTGTTATTAAATATGAGTCACATATTTCAGGTCTAAACAACTACATTCTCGCCTAAAAACTATTAAAACTACAGTTTGTGGTACAACAAGTAGTATTTGTAAAAATTGCGGTTGATTTGGTCGGCCGCCATGACGGTCACTTCAAGCGGAGTGATACGAACGGTGAAAAGGTAGGAGGAGTGCTGTTATCGCTGAAATATCGCATGGCTATCAGCCAATCAGATTCGAGAACCAGACAGAACTGTTGTATAAATATATATAAGACCCATATATGTGTTCCCAGTTCAAACCCATGCCAACTTGGCCCATAAATATATCATGCAAGACCCATATATGTATTCCCAGTTCAAACCCATGCCCACTTGGCCCATAAAATTTCTATGCAGGACCCATATGTGCATTCCCAGTTCAAACCCATGTCCACTTGGCCCATAAATATGCCATTCAAGACCCATATATGTGTTCCCAGATCAAACCCATGCCCACTTGGCCCATAAATATGTTATGCAAGACCCATATATGTGTTCCCAGTTCAAACCCATTCCCACTTGGCCCATAAAAATTCTATGCAGGACCCATATGTGCATTCCCAGTTCAAACCCATGCCCACTTGGCCCATAAATATGCCATGCAAGACCCATATATGTGTTCCCAGATCAAACCCATGCCCACTTAGCCCATGCCTGTCCCTTATGGGGCCCATGCCTGTCCCCATGTAATCAGCTCATATGGGCTTCCTATGTGGGACTCGTACTACAAAACCTACATGGGACCCGCTGATTTCACCCAGCCAAAGCCCATGCCCACACAGTACCCATGGAACCCGTAGTTAACCCATCTGGGCCCCACGTGTCATTGCTGGCTGGGCAAGTCCATATGGCATTACCAGGTACTCATAGTGGCCGGTAGGAGTCACGAAGGCTGTCTTCCATTCATCCCCTTCACGTATCTGGATGAGGTTATACGCGCAGCGGAGGTCCAACTTGGTGAACACAGTGGCGCCGCGTAGATGTTCCAGCATTGATGGGACGAGAGGAAGTGGATAGTGGAATTTAATGGTGATCTTGTTCAAAGCTCTGTAGTTGATGCAGGGCCGCAAGCCTCCGTCCTTCTTCGCCACAAAGAAAAAGCTTGAAGCAGCAGGGGAAGTAGAAGGGCATATATAGCCCTGTGACAGAGCTTCATTTATGTACTCCTCCAAGGCCTTTTCCTCCGGTAGGGAAAGGGAATAGATTTTCCCTCTGGGCACTGGCTCACCGGGGATGAGGTCGATCGCGCAGTCCCATGGCCGATGGGGAGGCAGCTTGGAGGCTTCTTTTGGACAGAAGATATCGCTGAAGTGGGAGTAACATGCAGGGATGTCTGTAGAATGTTTCTCGAGTGGACTTTCCACAGAAGTAGTGTAGACTTGGATTTTCTCAGAGCTTAGAAGACTTGACACAGGAAACTCAGAAGCAGAGACTTGAATTTCTTTGGAACTTGGACGACTTGGAGCAGGAAACTCAGGAACAGAAACTCGAGGCTTCCTGGAACTTGGACGACTTGGAGCAGGAAACTCAGGAGCAGAGACTTGGATTTCTTTGGAACTTGGATGACTTGTAATCGGGAACTCAGGGAAACAGTCAGGAAAGCATTGGTTACCCCACTTAAGGATCTCTCCTGTCCTCCAGGAGATGATGGATCATGCTGCTCAAGCCAGGGGCACCCTAGAATCACATCAGCCGTTGATTCCTCCAGAACCAGCAGATGAATCTCTTCCGTGTGGAGGATACCGATTTGGAGGTGAAGAGGTCCAACAAAATGACAAACTTGACGGAGTGGTTTTCCAGTTACCGAGTGGATCTGGTAATCTTTCGATGTAGCAGTAGTTTTGAGCTGGAGCTGGCGACAGAGGGCACTGGAGATGAAGTTTCCAGTTGACCCAGAATCGAGGAGGGCATTGACTGGAAGACAGAAACCAGCAGCAGTAAGGGTTACAACAATAATGAGTGGTTTCATCTTATTCAACGTAGGCATGATAACACTCACCATGGGTCGTACTGGACGAGTGGGGCATTCAGAGATGTAATGCCCAGCACGGCCACAGTAAAGACAGAGATTCTGGGTCAGCCTCCTCTGTCGCTCAGCAGATGAAAGACGTGAGTGTTCTATTTGCATGAGTTCGAGTTCTGACGGATTCTGGCTGGTGGAGGATGGATGGAAATAACGGCTGGCCCTGGTGCTCTTCGAGACACAGCTACATACGAGTGGCGAATCTGATGGATAGCTGGATGAACGTCTCGAGCCCAATGGAGTCCGCCAGGCCAGTGAAGGGCGCCAGTTTGGCCATGGGACTGGCGATCGCCGATGACGAAGGAGATGCAGCGGTGAATGCGGAAGTGGTCGCTGAAGGTGCTGGAGGTGCTGGCGTGGAAGTGCTGGTGAGCGTGTGGCGAAGCGCATCAACGAGGTCTTGAAATGGATCTGGATGACTCATGGTTGTTCTGACGATGTTGGTCCAGTCTTCTGTTACATACAGAAGGGGACGGAGACACAGGTATAGTTAATATACAGTTTATTGAACAACCAGAGATCAATGGCAGAGTGCAGGTGAGTGGAAGCAGGTTAAGTTTGTGACTGAAGATGATACTGGATCTGATACTTGTCTTTATCTTTCCCAGGGATCGTGGAAGTAGGCAGGCATGGAGCAGACAAGACACGAAGACACTCACAGGAGACGAGGAGATACTAGGAGTCACATGGAACGCTGGATACAGGTAAGTAGAAGTTAGCAGAGTTCTTGAGGTAAGCATCACAGGTAGGAATGTGTTAACGAGACGGGACAGTGACTGAGTGCTCTGGAGTGTCTTTTATGCTGCTGTGGTGATGAGTGCTGATGCGTGTCAGGTGTGGCTAGTTAATACTCAGGAGAGGGAGTGTGTTGTGATTGGGTGAGTGTAGAGCCTGGCGTGTCTGTGACAACTGTACACAGTCATTTTTTTTTTCCTGGGTCTTGGTGAAATGCATGGGGTTGACATGGCAGCATCTGAGGAAGAGGACAGTCCTTATGGCTATAGATACTGTAGATTTTCTCTAAAGAAGCTGATATTTTCCTCAAGGCTCCTCAAAGATAGGCCTTTTGTGTATTTGCGTGCTATTTAGAACCAACCTTTGCCAATCACAGCACTTCAGATCCACATCAGTCTGTTATAAAAGACCAAGAATATTTCACCAACAGTTGTCATATTTCTAGTTAAGATAACATTTGTCTGTGACCCGTTCTGAATGTGTAACTGGTTGTAGTATCCTGCCTGTGTGTGTAAACTAGTGATTCACTCAAATTCCCTCTCCAGTATCCCCTGTGGAAATGCACACAGCACAGCACCAGTGTTTTGACACTGGTAGTGGATACAATTATTCTAGTGTCAAGGGTGAAATAAAACAGTAGATTCCTCTTTAAAACCATAAACTGACAAAGAAGAAGAAATTAAGGGTACGTTTACCTGGGATAATTAAAGGGACAAATAAACCAAAAATTTAAATTCTTCCATCATTTACTCACCCTCAAGTTATTCCAAACCTGTATGAATTTGTTTCTTCTGGTGAACACAAAAGTAGATATATGAATATGGGTAACCAAACAGTTGATGGGCCCCATTGACTTCCATAAAATTAACTTCCATACTGCAATCATCTTCATCTGGCCTGCGGCACCCCAATCTCCCTCCTCCTCTTTTCCTGGCGGCGCGGCTAAATTTGGTTAGATACTTGGCCGCAGCAGTGCATGAAGCTGTTCGTACCATGCACGCTCCTCCGACTGACCTGAGAAATGTTTTCCGTGCAAATAATGGATAACGGAATGAAAGCTTAAAGGAGCTGCATTGCGACATCAAGTGAGAAGCCTTTCAATTCGACACACACCTCTCGTTTACAAACCACAAATCAAAATAACTATGTTATAGCCATTTATATTGCAAAATTTATTAGGTGGGAAGGGAAATATAATTCATGTTTTTGTTAAGGTGTATTTTACCTGTGTTTAGGTGTATATATATATATATATATATATATATATATATATATATATAGGCCAACACGGCTTGGCAAACGATATGTGTTTCCTCCTAGCAGCAACAATTGCAGCCATGTCGCAAAATTGGTTAAGACATGCTTTTTGGGGGCATTAAATAATGGTGCAAATATCAGTAAATTGACGAGCACAAACATTAGTAAATGGCGTTGCATGATTCATTTAAATACTCTCCTCCCATAAATTTTGCGTCTGAAAGGGAAACTCCTACAAATGCAATAAGGTCAGACACAAAAATAATTCAGCTCACGCCTTTTCAGTGCTAATATTGCACTGTGTGTCTTTAGTAAATCCCGACAGTAGTTTTTTAACACCAAAAGAAGGTTTGCGCTGGCACAAGCTGTTAGTAAATCTGGCCCATTAGGTGAGTGTGAGAGTGTCAGATGATGCTGATGATGCAGATGGGCACCAGCCAAGGAGTTCCACCTTGACAGTGATGTACAATCCAGGAAGATTGTTGAAAAATAATAGTTTGTTCTCCACAAGAGGTGGCATTGTCAAAAGCATCTCCTGTTTATGTTGTCCACAGAATCTAAATCACATTGAAGTGAATTTTTCCACATATGTCGAAGGTTGTCATCCTGTTTGCCTGCTGTTCTCTAAAATGGTTATGTGCCTTTAATTGTGTGCCTACCTCTTTCTCCTCCCACCATCCCTGGCTGAGTCATATCTTCATACACTCATAGAGAAACGGTCTTCCTCCCACAACCATTCAGATGTAGTATCAACTGGCAAAAACGTACAAGCTCCCTGAATACATAATGAAAAATGTCAGGCTGACTGTATCAAATGAACTATGAGAGCAGCATGTTCTGACCTTCACTGCATAACCTAAGAATGTGGCACTAATTTTTTGGTCATGTCTAATGTATTCAAAATAAAAAATATTTTATAAATAATATTTAACAAAACTGCTTATTAATGTTTTAAAAGCTTTTGTCCACCAAATCAAAATCATGTTGTTTTTTTGTTTTTGTTTTTTTTTTAAACATAAATTTTATAGTGAGGATCAATGCAGATTCTCATCATTCTGTATGAAGGCCTCTAAAAATATCAGCTAATTTGACCATTTTATGAAACGTTAGTTCAGGTTGTAAAATGTGGTAAGACTCCCCAAAAAGCTGATTATATTTCTGAATTTAATTCATAGGGGGAAATACTTTTTACCTTGAAAAGTATATTTAAAATGTTTTATTATAGGAATATCCTGAATCATTAGGGATATTTTGCCTAAACTTCAACTATAACATAACTGTCACACATTGTTGAAAACAAGGAGGAAGTAGGATCTAAATGCAGCAGGAATTTAATGAACAAAACTCTGAAATACAGGATCAACAGAACAACAACGTAGGCGTAACAAAGAACTGACAACTGAACAGAACAAACACAGGGCTTAAATACAGTGAACAGAAGATCTAACAAGACTAATTAACAAGACACAGCTGAACTCAAACACTAATTAAATCTGTAACCAAGGAGACAAACAAGTGGCGGGAAACTGAGAACAAAGGAGAACATGTAACCAATGAAAAACTATGGCCGTTTCTCAATATGCGTACTTGTCTGTACTTGTGTTCTTGTGGACTTGTGAAACGTCATCAGTCGCTGTCCATGTACTGTTCCAATTCAAAGTTCGCATCTAGCCAAGTTCAGTTCAAATCCCCAGATGTGTTCTTGATCCGCCCCTTTTATCGAGGATGCATCGAGAGGTGACTTTTGCAGACTTGAGACAGCCAGGTATCCCAGAATGCATCTCGCACTAACCAGCAAGCGTCAATAGTAAAGGAGAAACCCCGCATAATTTAAACATATTACTGTGTTTATGTCATGATATGTAGTTTTAAGAGTTTTTCAGGCGAGAATGTGCTGGTTTAAAGCTCAAATTTGTGGTTTATTGATAAAGATTGCGCCTTTCTGACAATTTGATCTGACGTTGTTGGAGTTGTGAGATCCAGGCGATCACCGGACGCTCAGCGCTCATGTGCCCAGCCGAGAGCAGCCTTACCTCGGCTAGTCCTTCTGACGTTTGCCGCTGGCTCCGTTTTGGCTGAGGGCAACGTGACGTTTCATAACTTTATATATGGCTATTTAACTTTTGTATCCTACTAAAGCGCTGATTTTGTACGCTTGACTGAATTGTTTGCTTTATTTCTTATTGTATATTCTTACCTTTTATAATGGCTATTATTGATCATTAAAACTGACATAAAACAAATAGAGACATTGTTTTATGTTATAGCCTATTTCAAGTTAATCAGAGTATGCACAAATAGTATTACATTTAATATTTTTGAAATATATACGAAAAGAGGCAGGGTTGTTTAATATTTCGTTTTGTTATACTGTATGCACATTGCAGATAATCAATCACTCGTTGCCCGAGACTATTAGTCTAATATGTTTTTGTTTGTTTTTTAAATAAAACGAAAAGAGGCAGAGTGGTGTTTTATAACAAATTTCGTTCTATTGTTGGCTAAAATATACATAAAGAGATAACCGGAGAAGCCAGAGCGAGCTGAGTGATGTTATCAAGAACGCTGCTGTTCCATTTGCAGAATCACCGGACTTGTGTTCTCCCGTCCACGGGAGTTCGTTCTCCTGAGTCGAACTTGCTAAGTCCTAATTACCAAGGACGCGAGTCCGAAGTTTGCAAACTCGGTTTTGAGAAACGGCCAAACTCTAGACATGAACTAAACAGAACAAAACACAACTCAAACCATAACAATATCTTTAGCATAACACTTATACATATATAGCCTATATCTGCAAATCTATAATTTTCTACAGCATCTTGAATCTTGGTTAGTGCGCTGCCTTTTTTCTTTTTTTTTTTTTTGGCCTGGTTGGGTTGCTTTTAATAACCTAAGATGCATCATTCTGTATAGCCACAAGGTTCTCTCATCTCTGATAAAGAGAGAAATGCTAATCAAATTTAGGGCTGAGTAAGCAAAAAAAAAAAAAAAAAAAAAAAAAGAACATAATAAATTAGCAGGACAAGATCTCTGTGTACCTTAAATTGCTACTGCCAACAATAGAGTCCTCAAAGAAACACCATTAAGTTTCTCTTCTTCTAACAGTGTGTTTGTGGTTATACAGCACTCAGTTCAGAAGCATTGTGGTCTATAGAGCACATCAGCTGTGGTTCTGTGTATGGATTTTACATACTGTAACAGGGAGAAAGTATGTTGTTTTTTGTGCTTGTTGATTATATGTTTGCAAATATCTAATTTTATTTTGTTATAGATTTGTTAGACTAGTCTATTTGATATTCTTTTCCTGAGAATGGCAATGACTGTATGTGATTCTTGTGCCAACAGATATATACGCACTTATGAATCAGAAATACCACATTTGTATTCTAATAATCCAGGACACTGGGATGATTTTGTATGGCAGCTTACCAGATATTTACACATTCTTGTATAACTCCAGATATTTTGAAATTTAAAATTGTTACACCACAGAACTTTTTAAGTGAACTTCGAAGAAAAGATTTATTTATATATATTTGTTTATATAATTAATAAACCTCCAAACCAACAACATTCTTGCCATATTTTTTGTTGCAGATAACATGTATGGAAAGTTTGCAGTATAATACATCTTTCATATGTAGAATTACACACAATGTTCAAAGGTATTCCTGATGCACCTGTCTGTATATGCATGTGTCTTCCCCTTTAATTTTCTGACTTGTGTGAATCTTATTCATTTCCTGCCTTGGCTCCTCCTCTTCCCTTTTGTCAATGTGTCTGTATGAGAGAAGAAGGCTTATATTAAGCTCTAATTTAATCTTAGTTTTAAAAATATTTTTATATACATTTTCTTTCAATTCCTGTTCATTATTTATGTTATTTTCCCTTTATGATTTTTTTCTTGTTTTCACACGTTTTAGGTTATTATTCATTTCTTGTCAGAAAACTTAAAGCATGTGCTCATTTTATTGCACATGATATTTATTTTACAGTAATAAAAATGGCGATCGCACACAAAAGACTGCTTTATTTCTTTTATCAGGTACTGTATGTTATTGTCTTGTTGTCAAATCTTTGTAAAGTAATTTGATTTGCTTGAATTTTTCTCCACTTTGCCCCTTTTGGCATTGTGTGTGTATGGGAGAGGAACGAAAAGGGCAAACTCACACAGTTTAAAAGACTGCTATATTTATTTTTATCAGGGATTGAATGACAAGTTGACCCATGTCTAATTATCCTGCAAAAGAAACACAATGCTGACAATATTTGTTACACAGATAACAAAGGCTGTGCATCCAGTTAAACTAGTAATACATCCATCACTTGTTGATGGCTGAATGTGTGTCTGGTGTCCCCAGAATGTGTCTGTGAAGTTTCAGCTCAAAATACCCCACAGATCATTCATTATAGCTTGTCAAATTTGCCCCTATTTGGGTGTGAGCAAAAACACACTGTTTTTGTGTGTGTCCCTTTAAATGCAAATGAGCTGCTGCTCCTGCCCCCTTTCCAGAAGAGGGCGGTGCTTTAACAGCTCAACAACAACAAAGCTGGAGAATCTCACGCAGCCAAAATGAGGATTGTCAGTAACGGTGTTCAGCCTTACATTGTTCAAACCGGAGTCGACACTGATGGAGAGACTCAGGAAGAAGTTACAACTTTTAGAATGAAACTGGACGTTTCTGAACGGTTAGTGGATAAATTTATGTAGTTGCTAGCATGTGCCGCCGTGTTTATTTTTTGTGCAAATCCCGTATGGACGCCACTATACCTGTTACACACCAGACTAACATTTATGATTGCTATCAAATGCTGTGAATGGTCAAATATTTTTGCAGACTCTAAATAGTGTTCTGCGTTCGTCTGTGCAGCAAATGACAGAACAGTTAGCATTCTTTGCTCGAACTTTTGCCATGGCCTTAGAACTGGAACACTGTTTTCGCTTGCGAAAACCAAAAAATCTATAACTATAAAGATAATGATAACAATAACTACATTAGCGTCCACACCAGATATCAATCTGTTTATTCTAAGCGCATGCTGCAGTTTTGTCGTCTGTCACTTTGAATGTTGGAAATGCTTTTATCGTTCATCAATTAGAAATCATTGTTCTGAAAGTAATTGCTACTAATATCTTTTCTCTGTGCTGTTATTGTTATAGTTGTGGTGTGGACTCTGCTATTCTTTTTTATATTTAGAATGATTTTTAGAACTATATCTTGACACTTTTCGTCCATGGTGTGACAGTAGGCAGATGCCAACATGGACAGGTTTGGGTGGCATGCCATGAACAAAACTTCACAAGGTAACACAAGTCAGGCTGCATTGTTTTGGGTTGCCACTTGATGTCCAATATAAAATCTGCATCCTGAAGCCAAAAATAGGAAATAACCTAACCACAAACGCAAAACCTAAAATACACAACGTCCCTTATACACATAACTTTTGACCTGTAATTTTGATGTTTATGGGCATATTGCATAAATTAGAAAGAAGTCTTGCAGTGCACAAAATTCTGCACAAGGAAGGAGGAAACCACTTTCTGCAGTCCTAATCTTCCTTCGTTCTTGTATTGATCTGCTCATCAAAATGTGTTGTGTTACACTGCAAAATACGTTTGTGAGTCAATCTGAATCATTTATCTGAAAGCATATACAGCACCAGGGACTTCACATCATCGTGCTACATGTAGGAACACATCCATTTTAATTGCACAAGTGCAAAGTAAAAGCATAACCAAATATGTCAACATGTGTTAATCTTGCTTAACAATTACTAAGCAATTTGCTGAGCTCTTTTCATCTGGCCTACACTCACACAGGTACTTAAAATACAGTTACTCTCACTTTTGTTTTTCTTGACAAAATAGACAGGACATGCTGCATGTTGCATTATTATGACAAGCTTTTAATTTAGTCTACTAACTAACCAGGTGGATAGCTTGATTATTTGGGTCAGTGGAGTTCTTGGGATTTTTGGGGGAATGCTTCCCTGTCAGGCAGATCATATTCACGCTTAACAGCTGCCGCTGTAGAAAGCTTGCTAGATGAGCCAAAGCAAAAAGCCCCACATGGTTCCAAATAGTGATACAATTTTTAACACCCTCTAGCTGGTGTTTTTACAAGGCAGTGATGGAAAGCAAACAACTGTGGGAAATGAACATGTTCTTCAGGGCCTCTTTATTTCTTCCCGCTTGTGCAATTTTTTAACTCGTTGGAAAAAAACAAAACAAAAAGGCAACCACTTCTGCTAAGCAAACAATTGCACTAGGAAGTTCATGAGCATGTCTGCATGGTGGCCAGAATGACTGTGAGGTAAAGGAAATCATGGCTCACTGCTAAAATAAGCCAGGACTTGTTGCTCCAATGAAATGAGCAGCAGGAGTTCAAGAGTTTTGAACCTTTAAAATGATTCAAACATCTAAAATTATGTAATATAAAATAATAAAGATCATGGGTGTCAAACTTTCTGCCTGGGCCACAAATCTGTGATTTATTTTTACTCATTATATTCAGACTATTGTTTTTATTAAAGTACCCTTATTAAGCTTTTCTGTATATATTACCTTTCATGTAGTGTGTTATAGCTGTTTGTGACTGTAAAATGTATGCAAAGTTTCAAAGATCAAAGTGCATGATAAATGGAGTTATTGTCTCCCAAAAGAAAGAACTCAACTGCCTGAAACAAGCTGTCAGTAATTCCAATCTTACTTCATGCATGACCATAAGTAGGATTGTAAAAGAAATTGCATAATGCAAGCCTATGGTCTTTACTGGCTGCCCATGAACAGCGTCTACTTTGACCCGTCCTCAAACACTGTAGTTGTAGCTGACACTGGAAGAATTTGGTTTGTGTTGTCATCATGTCGAGAAGAAGCAAGTCTACTTTGCATGCACTTCTAAAGGATGAGGACTCAGGCTTGAATTGATAAGGTAAAACTGACAACATTGTTACTGTTCATATCTCTGAAGTGCTATGAAGCCTCCGGAGTTGAACCGTTTCAGACATTGTGAGAAAAGAGTTGATGTTGCAAAGTGCAATTATGAGAAAATTGCACATTGCAAGTGCTTTTTGATCTTGGATGCATGTAAACCTTTTGTAGGAGACATCCAAAACAAAATAAGAAATAGCATAATAACTTTAAGAACTTGCTGCTCTGAAAGCAATAGTATAGATGTGTTATAGAATGTATTGCATTCCCATTTTCACGGTGATGCGTCAAGCTTGTCACACGATTGTCAGTTATAAAATAAGCTTTACACCTGTGATATGGATAGTTATATACATACATAATGTGTAATATATGAATGCAATGTTACCCGCCTTCTATGGTGGATTACTCCAAGCTGTAGTGGGCCAACCATTGAGGATGACTAATGCTTCCTAGAGTGCCTTTCACTTCCTTATTGCAGCCATATGCATAATTCCTCTTCTGAGCCACCAGTCACTGCTAACCTTGGTGCCATATCCATCAAAAATGTGTAATTAGTGGCCAAAGTATCTATTTTTCTCAGGAAAATGAGGCCCATTGTGATATCTTTAGCCCTCAGCAGGCCACTCAGTTACTCCTGCTCCGACCCTTGTGCGCCAGTGAGCGGCTACCTGGCAATCCTCTACCCCATGGCCTTATATATATCCTCTCTTGCTTCCAGAACAGAAGGACATGAAGGAGTATGTGGAGGAGGAACTCAACCAGGAATTTATATATCCCACAACATAGCTTCCAGCTTCTTTTTTTTGTGGCCAAGAAAGATGCAGGCCAGCATTGTTCACCAAGCTCGACCTGCAAAGTGATCTCATCTGAATACGCAGAGGAGATAAGAGGAATATCACTAAGGATATCGAGTGATGCTATATGAGCTGACCAGCGTTCCTGTGTTTTAAGGAATTATAAACACAATCTTTGCATCATTTTGTACTCATTTATATTGACAATATTCTAATCTTCTCCAAATCCCTGATGGACCATCTTCAGCATGTCCTTCAAACACTCCTTGAACACCAGTTGCTCCTCAAGGCAGAAAAGTGCTTGTTACATCAACCCTCTGTCAAGTTCTTTGGGTATAACATTAGTCCAGAGGATGTGCAGCTGGACCCAGGAAAAGTCAAAGCAGTTCAATAATGTTCATAAACTACAACCATAAAAAGCTTCAATGTTTCTTTGGTTATGCCAACCTCTACCACCAAATCATAAAAATAAAAAAATCAGTTCCAGTGCTGCTCCACTAACTTCACTCCTCAATATCCCAACCCCAAACCCAAAGACTGGAAGGTTTTCACACTTCTCTATGTCCATCAGTCACTTCGGGTATCATCCTCAAAACAACAAAAAAAAAAAAAAAACAGAACAGAAGATCCAAGAGATCAGCCATTTCCTGAGGGCATACTGCTATCACCACCAAAACATCTGGAACCATTTTGTAATCTGTAATCCTGCCACTGGATTTACCCCTTTCCAACACATACTCAGCTTACAACTTCCCTTATCCCCATGGTCTGGAGAACCATCAGATGTACCTGCCATCGACCACTGGTTCTATAGGGCAGAGGCCAGTTCATCATCAGAAGAGCCAGGCTGATGCTCGGCACTCCGCACGAACCAGCCCGGGCAGAAGGTTTGGCTTTTCACAATACATTCAGCTTTGGCTGCCCTGCAAAAAGTTAAAGCTTGTTAAGTGAACCCTGTCATTTATTGCCTCTAAATGCCACCCAATTAAATAATTGCATCTACATTTCCCGTCTCACATCTCAAACCTCACAATCTGTCTGTCTTGTTCCACAGAGGCTGGTAATTTTGGTGATCCCCCCTCCAACTCTGCTGCTTGAGGATGACCCAGTGTATGTTGTGCAGTAAATCCTGAATTCATCCTGGGGTCGTCAACCACCCAGATCAGATTGTAAATGGTGTCAGGTGTCTGCTTGTTCTTCACTCTCACATTAACATTGTCAAGTCTCACAAAGGACTATTGATCTTTCCTGACCTTTCCTGAAGAGTAACTCACCTCCTATGGTTGTTTAGTGAGTGAATAAGTAAGTAGTCAACCATAAGGTTATTCCTATGGTTGATTACTCTCTGCCTTTATTGTCCTCCTTTCATTGTGGATTATTAACCATTGACTACCATTCTCCCAGTTAGCATTCACTGTTCACCTGTGATCTCTGCCAGTTGAGTTTCCTTACTTTCCATCAACCACACCAGTGTTTATACAAACACCATTATTATTATTATTATTATTAATTCACAATTACCATTAAGGTTTCAGGGAATTACATGACATTTTAACCTTGCTGTCACATCTGTTTTAGGTTTTGTTTCATTTTCATGTCTTATTTTGAAATAAGCCATAGCCATGTGTTTCCTATTCATGTCATGTGACTTCCTGTTGCCCTTTTGTTCATGTGTCACGTTTTCATTGGTTTATTGTCTTATCCAGTGTTGGGGGTAATGCATTACAAGTAACTTGAGTTACATAATCAGATTACTTTTTTCAAGTAACTAGTAACGCATTACTTTTAAATTTACAACAAAATATCTGAGTTACTTTTTAAAATGAGTAATGCAAGTTACTTTGCTTTCCCGTGTATTGACTGACAGCTCTCCTGTCTCCAGTGCAGAGGTGTTGAGTGTACACATGATGGATATTGTAGTCCTAGACTAAATGTAGGCATTTACTCATCTCACTTGCACAGAGTCCGTATTCCTCAAAATGAATAAAAACAGTGTAATGCAATCTCAGAATATTGCACAAGCCTGCAATAATTAAATATATTGAATTAAACAAATATACTTTATTTAATTTTACTTTATTCACCAGTTTCTTTCCTGCTGACTTTCAATTATCCAATTCAACCATACTAATAAGCAAAAATTACTTTAGTTAAACATCAGTTAAACACACATTTGTGATCAGCCTGAAGCTTATTCATTTCACGCTTGATGTGAAAGGGCCTTTTCATTTGCCAAATATAGAATGTTTTTGTTGTCATTAAAAAACAAAAAAACAAGCAAGCCCAGCCCAGGGGCTCGTTCTTCGTACGTCGCTCACTCGGTTAGCTGGATTTGATTGATGACGATTTGGCATGATCTTGGATTGTTCTGTTTTTCAACGCTCATCCTGGACTTGCTGCCATAGCAACAGGTCCGTAAGCTTAAACCTTCTCGTGAGCAGGCTTATTTCATGTAAACAGGATTAGATTGCATCTTTTTAAGTGGAATTGATACTTAAAATCTGTCCCAGCCACTGCTACTTTATTTCAAGAGTACTCTACTTATCCAGGGACAATCATTTAAAATGATAATAATTTACTTATTAATTTGAAAATAATATTATAAATGTTGTGTAGTCTATAATACTATAGGCACTGCCAGTTTTACTCATTGAAAGATTTATTCGTGATGGAATAATTGCTTTACAATTGTATTGGAGTCTTACACACATGCCTGTACAGTTATTCTGAACCATGCATTAATTTGAATGGTGACGCTATTATGGGAGTGGCTTGATGCAGCGCAGGAGATGCAGATAACTTGATCTTGACTTTAATTACTTTTTAATTAAACTTTAATTAATGCTGTCATGTAACAAATCTGCTTCTAAGATAAAATTAAATGAATTGAGAATTACAACATTGAAATAAAAATGTACGACTGTAGAAATGCTTCTGAATCTAAATAATTGGGAATCATGTAAAAAAAAGAAAAAAAAGAAATGTGCACATTTCATTTATCTATTATAACATTTATGTCGTAATGTCATGTCAATGTTCACTTGGCTGTTTCATTATAAATGTCCAGAAATTCGTCAAGTTTTTCGTCACGTATCTTTTCTAATTCTATGATGTCATTATGTTGCTGTCTTGCTGCCAGCCAATCGTTGCATTGCTGTTCGTGCTTTTGAGTATCGATACACCTGCCCTTTTCAAGGAACACGAGAACGCGCAGTAATCACAGACAACTTAATCCTGATATTTTATGCATTCCACCAATTCGTTTGAAGAACCAAATTAGCCAGAGATCAGTTATCATGATTAGAAGATCTAGCATCTGTCAAATCATCTCAGATGTATTTAGTGAGGTACGAAGAATGGACCCCTGGTGAAGAAAGTAACGCAAAAGTAATGTAACACATTACTTTCCATAAAAAGTAACTAAGCAACACAATTACTTACTTTTTTAGGGAGTAACGCAATATTGTAATGCGTTACTTTTAAAAGTAACTTTCCCCAACACTGGTCTTATCTTGTTATCAGTTCTGTTTTGCCATTGGTTGTTTATATCATGTGAATACCCATTGTCTTGTATTTAAGCCCACATGTTTGCCATGCGTCCTTCTCATGTATTGAAGTACATATGCTGATTCATGTTCCACAAATCAGGTTATTGTTTCAAGTCAAGTTTATAGTTGTTCATTTTTATGCTTTGTTTTCGTGTTTTGGATTCTATTCATGGTTTATGTTTCATATCCTTGGATAAATAAACTGCACTTGGGTTCACTTTACCATTGTCTTTGTCTGCTCCATTGCCAAGCTAACTACATGCCGTTCCACACCTGTAAGACCTTCGTTCATCTTCAGAACACAAATTAAGATATTTTAGTTGAAATCCGATGGCTCTGTGAGACCTTCATAGGGAGCAATGACATTTTCTCTCTCAAGATCCATTAATGTACTAAAAACATATTTAAATCGGTTCATGTGAGTACAGTGGTTCAATATTAATATTATAAAGTGACGAGAATATTTTTGGTGCACCAAAAAAAACTAAATAACGACTTATTTAGTGATGGCCGATTTCAAAACACTGCTTCAGGAAGCTTCGGAGCGTACTGAATCAGTGTATCGAATCTTGATTCAGATCGCGTGTCAAACTGCCAACGGCTGAAATCACGTGACTTTGGTGCTCCGAACAGATTTGATACATTGATTCATTTGTGCTCCGATGCTTCCTGAAGCAGTTTTTTGAAATCGGTCATCACTAAATAAGTAGTTATTTATTTATTTATTTTTTTTGGCGCACCAAAAATATTCTTGTCGCTTTATAATATTAATATTGAACCACCATACTCGCATGAACTGATTTAAATATGTTTTTAGTACATGTCATTGCAAATGTAATTGCTCCTTATGAAGGCCTCACAGAGCCATCGGATTTCAACAAAAATATCTTAATTTGTGTTCCGAAGATAAACGAAGGTCTTACGGGTGTGGAACGGCACGAGGGTAAGTAATAAATGACAGAATTTTCATTTTTGGGTGAACTAACCCTTTAATGACCTTGACAAACAGTCATTAGGGTCTTCAGGGCCCTCTATGATATCAATTAGTTTTTTTACCCTCCCTGCATTTTTCCTCATGTTGGCACCACATGCCTTTGATTTCGTAAGAAGTAATAATTAAAAAGGTTATGCCAAACTTTAAGGTTTTCTTTTTTAAAATTTCGTCTTTTTAATTAAGTTTTTTTATTTTGAGATTAGGAAGGTTGTATGTATTCCGTCACATTTTTCACTTTATGCTATATAATAAAGTCATATGCATTTGGAACTGCAGGGTGTGTAAATAATGACCGAATTATCACTTTTGGGTGAACTATTCCTTAGACATTAGGAAAATATCTTTCTTCCAGCACACCATCAATCCACTACTGAAGACCATTTTGCAATTATTGAACAGCTGCCTGCCCAAACCTAACAATATCTGCTGATTTTTTTGAAGTGGCTGTATTTATTAATGACCCATGATTGCAGTTAGAGAAGGGTATTGTTGGATCAGTAATGATCACGTCTCACACAACATCCTGGAGTCTCTGTGTTCCCTGGAGCTACTTTACAGAGTCAAAGAACAGTGTGGTTTCTTCTAGTTGGCCCCTGGAGATAGTTTGTATGCTTTTTCTCTCCACTGGCATAATTAAACATCCACATGTCTACGCCACACCCGTTACCCCATAATGAACTTGTTTGCATGGGGGAGTGAATCTGCCTCGTCTCTTCACTCTCTAACAGCTTAGAACACCTTCCCATTTTCTCTACATTAGACTTCTTTACCTCAGCATTGTATACCCTTTATATTGGAGTATGCAGGGTTTGATCTAGTCCATCTGTCACGGCTGGTAAAAGTCAGGAAAGAGATGAACGTGTAGAATTCCTTGCCACAAGTGGACTGCTTACATAGCAAATAAATTCAACATGACATTCAATGATAATCTGGAGGTCAGAAGGTTTTCAGATGCAGCCATAGTATGAAATAACAGGAGACACATTATTAGCCAAGCAACAGTATGGTTGTTGAATTCTGTTGAAATCTCTCAACTCAATTTCTCACTTTTAACCAACTATTAACTTGACTTTTGCCTCAATAAACTCTCTTTATTACTGCTTATTTATAGTTAGTGGTTGTTAAGATTATATATTGGGTAGGATTAGGGATGTAGAATATGGTTATGCAGAATAAGGCATTAATATGTGCTTTATAAGTACTAATAAACAGCCAATATCCTAGTAATATGCATGCTAATAAGCAACTAGTTAATAGTGAGAATTGGACCCTAAAGTGTTACCAGACTTTCTAGGGTAAGTATATGTGAAATTTTGTAATGGATACATTGACATGTTTGAAAAGTAGTGGCTTACTAACAACAGACATCCGTACTCTACCTATGTTTCGAATAGCATGCTACCATATACACCGATCAGGCAAAACATTATAAGCACTGACAGGTGAAGTGAATAACACTGATTATCTCTTCATCACGGCACCTGTAGGTGGGTGGGATATATTAGGCAGCAAGTGAACATTTTGTCCTCAAAGTTGATGTGTTAGAAGCAAGAAAAATGGGCAAGAGTAAGGATTTGAGTGAGTTTGACAAGGGCCAAATTGTGATGGCTAGATGACTGGGTCAGAGCATCTCCAAAACTGCAGCTCTTGTGGGGTGTTCCCGGTCTGCAGTGGTCATTATCTATCAAAAGTGCTCCAAAGAAGGAACAGTGGTGAACAGGGTCATGGGTGGACAAAGCTCATTGATGCACATGTGGAGCGAAGGCTGGCCCGTGTGGTCCGATCCAACAGACGAGCTACTGTAGCTCAAATTGCTCAAGAAGTTAATGCTGGTTCTGATAGAAAGGTGTCAGAATACACAGTGCATCACAGTTTGTTGCGTATGGAGCTGCATAGCTGCAGATCAATCAGAGTGCCCATGCTGACCCCTGTCCACTGCCGAAAGAGCCAACAGTGGACACGTGAGCATCAGAACTGGACCACGGAGCAATGGAAGAAGGTGGCCTGGTCTGATGAATCACGTTTTCTTTAACATCACGTGGATGGCCGGGTGTGTGTGCGTTGCTTACCTGGGGAACACATGGCACCAGGATGCATTATGGGAAGAAGGCAAGCCGGTGGAGGCAGTGTAATGCAATGTTCTGCTGGGAAATCTTGGGTCCTGCCATCCATCTAGATGTTACTTTGACACGTACCACCTACCTAAGCATTGATGCAGACCATGTACACCCTTTCATGGAAACGGTATTCTGTCTTTCAGCAGGATAATGCATCCTGCCACAAAGCAAAAATGGTTCAGGAATGGTTTGAGGAGCACAACAATGAGTTTGAGGTGTTGACTTGGCCTCCAAATTCCTCAGACCTATCCAATCAATCCAATCGAGCATCTGTGGGATGTGCTGAACAAACAAGTCCGAACCATGGAGGCTCCACCTTGCAGCTTACAGGGCTTAAAGGATCTGCTGCTAACATCTTGGTGCAGATACCACAGCACACCTTCAGGGGTCTAGAGGAGTCCATGCCTCGATGGGTCAGGGCTGTTTTGGCAGCACAATATTAGGAAGGTGGTCATAATGTTAATGGTGGTCAAATATTCAAATGACCTACCATCACAGTTTACAACAAGAGCACACAACATAGAAACCTGTAAGGGGCCGTTCACATATCGTGTCTTTTGGGTGCTCAAATTCGTTATTTCAAATGCAGGCGCGCTCACTCATAACGGAAGTGACGTGGTCACAACGCGCATGCAGTGCATTTTCCAGATGCATGGAGATGAAAAATTCTCAACTTTTCAGAATGCCGCAAGCGCACCGCAGGTCATGTGACAAGAACCAACCGATCAGCTTCGGCCTTTCCGTAACAAAACATCAAAATCTCAGCCGAACAGCTGATCGTAGCTGTACAGGGTGGTTTTTATATCTCATCTCCATAAATATATCTAGTAGTAAAGCTAATGCAAGGGCTAGAAATCAATTTATCCTTTGCTGAAACTTCCTCGTCGTGGAGAGCGCAGTTCATGGTTACATAGCAACGACAGATGCCACGGGAGTGCAAGCGCTCTGACAAGAAGGACCCTCCATTTCCTGTGTGATGGATGAACCAGAAGAAATTATGCAATGGTTCATTTGACAAACACGAGAAATTGCGGGTCAAAGTGAGAACATTGCATTGTGGGATACATTATTCCACGCATACATTAAAGGTGCAATATATAATAATTTCTGTCCGCTAGAGGTCACTAGAGGCAAAACAAAGGCGTAGCTTGATGACGCCAAGTTTGAGCACAGAATCTTGGGACATGTGGTCTTCACCTGAACGTACGGTGCAAAAGAATCAGGATAGGACTCGGGTAGAAATCATGTTCATGGATGTGATTATTAACGTTACTGTAGTATGAAGCAGAGCAGGAGCGAGTGTTGTGGAGCTGAACGAGGCCGCTGGAGCGATTGCGCAACACGCCTCACGAGCAGCAGAACTTTTATTATGCTGCAGTCGCCGGCACCGCTTCCGCTTTTCCAGTCATGAGTATGAGGTAACGCAGCTCTGTTTATCATATTAGATACATTTGAGTGTGTTGAAAATTATGTTATAACGTTACTCTGTGCGTTTGCTCAGTGGCTGCTGTGAGACACTGTTACACACTGCATTACGATAGATCGATTTTAGAATATCATATTAAATGCTGGATGGCTTGTGTTGATAAATGGCATGGAATTCATTTTAAAACGTATTGTATGATGGAGAAAATGCTGTATTACTGTTACTAAAGATAAAGCTGCATCTGATTATGCTATGTTAGCTACTTCACAAAATAGTGTTTTTCTCTGAGGCATGGTAAAGCATGATACTCGCAAAACATCTTTGGTCTTTCCATGGTTTTTACAAAATAAAACCAGAAACCGAGGGTAACGCGGGTATGACGCGATTGACAGGCGACTCCTCACACGTCCCGGAGCCTTGGTTAAAATTGCAATTTTCTCACGATTTACAAATAGTTGCTAATAGTACTCAAGTGAACAAAATATTTAACACTAGCCTAGTGCTTTTTGGATATTTTACTGCAAAAATCTTACATATTGCACCTTTAAGCTCTTGTGCTTATTTTGACATATTCTGTAGATGATTTACATTCAGAAAATGTGCTTACTATGCACAGAATGCATAGCATGCAGAAATAGTAAGATATAAGTATAGAATAAGTATAAAGTATATAAGTATAAATATATAAATATATAAGTATATATATTACATTGCTGTAATGTCTGAGCAAACAGCTTGTGACTACAGACACTCCTTTTTTTCTGTTTACAGAACCAATTAGTTGTTGATTTATTACAAGCAATATATGTTGCACACCATGTTAGCCCATTTTATCTCCCATTTTGTCTTTTATCTATCAATGATTAAATACTTTAAAAACTATAATCAGGCATAGTTATAAATGGGCTTAATGGCAATAAAATTGAATGAGAAAATGCTTTTTCTGTTTCATTTTTTGTTGTTGACATGCTGTGCATCCAGTCACTTGGTTTTAGCTAGCAAAGTGATAATCTTCCTTTTCAGCTTGTTATTTAAAAACAAAAAATCGCATTGTAATTCAATATATAATTTTAGGACACTTTGGTACAGTCTACAGTCATCAGTTGGCAATCTTCTGCTTTTATTTTCTTCTGTACCTTTCAGCAATTTGGGAACTTTGTTTCTATCATTATATCCTACACGATAGTCGCACATTTACTGGAATAGTTTAGTAGCCTCTAAATGCATCGTATGCAACATGCAATATTTTACACGTGACACGAGGCTACGAATATTGACATTAAACTGACCCCTTGTGCGCATGTCGCTTTCTCTTTACTCAACAGTCTAAAGTCTCACCTTTTAAATTTATCTTTATTGAGCAGATGTGGACTAGCAAGCGGACATGATGCAATACTGGACAGCTGTTACTCGTTTTATCCTAAGATAGAGACGGAATAACCAAAGGCTATTCTTTCTCAATTCGCATTTATTCCGCGAATGTGCCCTTTGCCCCTTTATTTAGCCAACGGACTGAACTGCGCCATCCTGAAATCTTTTCTCGTACAGTCTTCAGGTCGTGTATAGATCTGAGATAACAGAGTTCGTTGTAAGGCGCGTGCAAAAGTTGCGTTATAATGTATGAAAGTTGCAGCGCTCGCGACTGCTAATGTGCATTAGCTAGCGCGCTCGAGGTCGCAAACGAGTCCGTCTAATCAAACTCTGAAGTACAAAATGCTTGTGGACAGTCTGTATACCGTGTCGTCGGTTTAAAATGACATAGAGGGAATGACATAAGCAGTGCAGGCTACACACGGAGTGACCGTTTCTGTTTCGACCGCATCCAAATGAAGCGGCGGTGTTTGTGTGTTCGGTGACACTTTTGACATTAGCATCAGTGTCAGCTCGTTTGTCGATTCGGATTAAGCTTTTATTGTGATTTGTATTCGCATGGCTAGAGGGTAACTTGTACTGGAGTTTTTTTTTTGTTGTTGTTGTTAGAGGGGCGTTTACCGTGTTGAAGCTAGCAGAAGCTTTTTGACGGGTAGATCACGGGCTGTCGGGAGTTTGACAAGCAGCTTATGTAATGCTGGCGATTCCCCGCTCGACCTCAAAAGACGAATAACAACGAGTATTCAGAGCGCGGCTAAGTTTATTTCGTGACACGACTTGTATGCGTCGTCATTACGGCGCATTTTGTTGCGTTTGCGATTCGCTGCTGTTGAAACGCTGTCGAAGCTGCAGCGCGTCTTGTCAAATCTATTTACCATGCGGGAAGTTAAACGAGAAACTATTGTGAACACCATCTAAACGCATGAACAGCTTTGGACTTGTGTAGAAATGCATTTTTCGTCTTAAATCTGGTAAAGGTAAGTCTGTCTCATGTACTTGGGGTCATTAGCTTTCCATGCGTGTTGAATTGCATTTAAAATCACATACAATCTGCATATATTTTTTTATTGTTTTAATGTTTACATACATCGAAATTTCGAATAACAACCCATATAGCTGCTCCTATATAGCTTTATTTTTTTAAAAAAAAATGCGTCATTTAGAAACTCCTGGCCTTTTTTAACTTTTAAACCATAATTGTTTGTAATTCTCGTTAAGTAATTTAGTGTTTATTGGCATTCTGTCTGATGTTTATGTATGTTTAGCAAGTACATTGAAGCGGTTTGTCAGACTGAAGTTTATTTTGGACGCAGTAGCCAAGTTCAACCGACAGGTGGCAGCACTGCGGTGCATCGACTAATGCGTTTGGAGGATTTGTATGAGTTTTAATGTCTCTACGTGCCTCGAGCCTTCATTATCTGAGCAAACAATCGCCTCATCAAGCTCCATTTTGTGGGATGAGTTTGTATGCTTTGCTGTAGTTTTATAAAACGACAGAATTTATTACTGCTGTATGCAGACTATTGATTCAAATAAGTTGTCAGGAGGAAAAAACAAAAGCTCGTACAAGGGTCAAAGACAACTTAAAATGGTTGTTCAGCTGGAAAGTGTTTAAAATTTGCATGACCAAATCATTATATCACCTCAAGAGAGCTTTGGTGGCAGCAAATGTATAGAAATGTAGTTTCATAATGTTGTTTAATTCTGTTTGGAGCTGAGAGGAACTTCAGGTGGGAGACGTACTCTATTCAAAGTCTGAATGTGTAATATTTTCTGAGTAACTCGGCATCACGAAGTAATGTAGAATATTAAAAGCTTAGGTTTACACCTGCTTTATTTCAACATAAGTGCTATGCGAAATACTATAACTTAATCGCAACTCCTGCTTCGTTTTACATGTAAACAATGTCATGTTTTCATAAAATTAATTGCCTTTGTCATCTTTCTGTCTATACAACAGGACTGAGATATGGACCGTGGACTAAAACGCAGCAGTAACGATGCTGAGAATTTAACTTTTGGGGAATGTATCGAGAGAGGCCTCGTACCGGAAATTGGTGTCAGTGTGCCCACTTTAAATACATCAAAAGATTTCACAAACGGACTGAGCGGTAGTGACGCTCAAAGAGGTCTGTCTATGGTGGATCCATCCTTAATGGGAAGTAACATACAAGAACCAGATGTTAAAGTATTTAAACACTTAAGAATGCAGCAGCAGCACCAGCAAAAGGGAAAAGAGCCCCTTAGTCTCAACATCGGGGAGAACTTTTCACTCTTGGACGAGAGCATTGCAGACTTAAATCGTGGTTCTGGCATCCAGCCACAGGACACTTTTACAATGAAAATGGAAGAACTGTCCCCCATGGAGAAAGATAGGCTGGACTTTCCACCCTATGGCCAGCTGGAGAAGGAAATGGATGGTCACGAGAGGGTTATTGGAGACAACACCATGGACATCCTAAAGGATCTGGACTTACCCGACTCACTCACTGACCTGAATGAGATCTACGTTGCCGACGAGGCTGCCTTTCTCTCCTCGCTGGCAGTGGATGATGCCCTGCTGGGAGAAGGCAACTTGCTGAAGGATACCAGCCCTGTTGTCACTGGCAACAGTGCAGCCTGCACAAATGTGAACGGCACAAGGAAACGGCAGCAGATGGTGGAAGCCAGTGTCAACATGCCGGTCATAAAGACGGAGAAAGAGACAGACTTTATCCAGCTGTGTACACCGGGTGTCATCAAACAGGAAAGTGAGAGGCGGAGCTACTGTCAGATGTCAGGGATGGGTGGGTCTCACGGTGGGCCCACCACGTTGGGAGATATGGGTGGCCAGGGATACCACTATGGAGCCAACACCGCCTCAGCTGTGAGTTTACCAGATCAGAAACCTCCGTTCGGCCTGTTTCCTCCCCTACCCACCATGAGTGACGGCTGGGGTAGAGGAAATGGTTATGGAGATTCATCTGGGATGCAGAGAGCCAATGAGACAGTACTTCCGTCCACCTATCCATACAGCAGGTAGGGCTGACTTTTTTTTAAAGCTGTTGCTTTATGATTATTATGATGGTTATATGGATAAACAGTGAATAATTTAATCTAAAATGAAATGAGGCTAAGGTCGTGCACGTCATTTTGCATGATTGCCTGTTTTAACACAAGGTTCCTACAGTCATGGAACTTATGCAAATTTTAAAATTGTGATTTCCAGGCCGGAAAAAGTAATGGAAATGAATCGAATCTTTTCTGTAGTGAATATAAGTTTTGTAGTTATGCTGAGCTGTATAATATTTCATCAGCTGATGAACATTATGGAAAATTCTGGGCATTATCTTGCTGAATGTGGGTCATATCGACAAAATGCAATTTGAATTTTGAAAGACATGCCAATTGTGGGACGAGATTTCTACATCATGCACAACTTACTAGGGAATTTTGAAATTGTAATTTCCAGACTTTGAAAAGTTAAGAAAATCAATACACTTTTAAGAAGTCTAAAACGTTTTATAAAGTTTTTATAGTGGATATAAACTAAAAAGTTTCACTGGCAAAAAATAGCATTTTGTGGGTGTAATTTCAATAAAAATTACATTAAAAATCATTATCCAGACAAGCGTGGAAGTCATGATGGCAGTGTTGGAAAGGTTACTTTGGAAATGTAGTAGGTTACAGGTTAGAAGTTACCCTATTTAAAATGTAATAAGTAGTGTAACTATTTCAATTACTTTATTAAAGCAATGTAACTAATTACATTTGATTACGTTTTGATTTCCAGCACTGGAACAAATTTTTATCACTCGCCATGGTGGTAACTCTCAGACAGATTGTAGCACAAAAACAAGATATTTTTATCATTTTTATCTCACAGTTCTTATTTTTTCTTAGAATTGCGGGCTATAAAGTTGCAATTGCAAGTTATGAAGTCAGAATTGTGAGATAAAAATGTGCAATTACCTTGTCTTTGTGTTACATACTTATTAAGTATTTAGATTAAGTTACAAAACTTGGGTAATCTAATGAAAAAAGTTGTGTTTTATGTAATCTGTTGTGAAATACATTTTAAAAGTAACCTACCCAGCTTTGTTAAAGGGTTAGTTCACCCAAAAATGAAAACAATGTCATTTATTACTCACCCTCATGCCGTTCCACACCCGTAAGACCTTTGTTAATCTTCAGAACACAAATTAAGATATTTTTGTTGAAATCCGATGAGGCCTTCATAGGGAGCAATGACATTTGCCTCTCTCAAGATCCATTAATGTACTAAAAACATATTTAAATCAGTTCATGTGAGTACAGTGGTTCAATATTAATATTAAAAAAGTGACGAGAATATTTTTGGTGCCCCAGAAAAACAAAATAATAACTTCTTTAGTGATGGCCGATTTCAAAACACTGCTTCAGGAAGCTTCGGAGCGTTATGAATCTTTTGTGTCGAATCATGATTTGGATCGCGTGTCAAACCACCAAACTGCTGAAATCACGTGACTTTGGTGCTCCGAAGTGCTGATTCAACACAAAAGAGTCATAACGCTCCAAAGCTTCCTGAAGCAGTGTTTTGAAATCGGCCATCACTAAAGAAGTCGTTATTTTTATTTATTTTTTTGGCACACCAAAAATATTCTCGTTGCTTTATAATATTAATATTGAACCACTGTACTCACATGAACTGATTTAAATATGTTTTTAGTACACTCACTGAGCTATCGGATTTTAACAAAAATATCTTAATTTGTGTTCCGAAGGTCTTACGGGTGTGGAACGGCATGAGAGTGAGTAATAAATTACATTGTTTTAATTTTTGGGTGAACTATCCCTTTAAATTAAGTAACTCCATTAAATGTAACTACACTGTAAAAAGAATTGTTGGTTTAACTTAAAGTAAGTTACCTGGTGCCTTAAAATTTTATAGTTCATTTAAGTAAAAAATTTGAGTTGAATCAACAGAAACTCAAAATATTATGCTATCTGAACCACTGAAGTTGATTTGACAACAGAACAAATGTTGTGATAACACTGGTGGAGTGATTCTCTGTCTACCAGACTCATTTGCCTTGTAGTATTCTTTGAAAAACTGGCCACCAAACATCTCATAACTGCATGATATTTGATAAAGCTGTTGTTTGCAGCTTTAATTAGTTGAACAGAGCATGTGCTGGTCGGCTTCTTCTCCCAGGAGCCCACGTGTGCTGATCTGTATTGGTGCGATGCCTGTCCAAAGCAAACACATGGGCCTCGTGGAGCTCCCGTTGGCCCAGAACGGCACACGCTCGCTCCTCTTTGAGCCTTGTTTCAGGAGGCTTTAAGCATTAATAAAAAATCACAGAGTGGAACTCTTGACCGCTATTGCTGTTGCTGGAGTTTGCAATATTGTTTTTCGGTGAGTGTGGAGAGGACTAGAAGCTATGAGTCATTATGTCTTAAAATCCCCTGAGTACTGGAAATTATATACAAGTGTGTCTTGACTCTTGAGCAATATTACTTGGCTATTTGGGGTTTAGTTTTCAGGTGAAATGAATATTGGCGTTTTATGGCCAGCCTCCTTGGCTTAGATGTAAATTTATACGCTCTGGGAGATCCTCAAAGATATGGATTTTCTTGACCTCCCGCTTATGCTTTTTGTTCATGTTTCTGATCTGTATGTTTAATAACGATAACTGCCAAGGTAAAGCATGAAAAAGTGACTCATTTTTCCCATCTAACTTGATCCACCGTGTCATCTGCGCAAGAAAAACCTTTAAACTTTTCCCATTGGCCGTCCTGAATGTTAATCTGGCAGTCTACTTAGAAAGCCAAATTAGAGATATCTGGGTCAGCATGACTCTGTCACTAAACCAACTTGGACTGTTAAGTTTCCCCTAACACAGCACTAATCAGTGTTAGTTACCTGTCATCTCACCTGACTCATTTTTTTTATGGACACATCTTTGTATTAATGTTCCTGTATTAGTTTAAACTTTTAAGTAATATCTGCCTTAGGTGTGCTGTTTTGCTGTTGTTTTTCATAGACTTTGTTCTTATGAAGACATTTAAGATTAAAGTCTGAAAATCTCCCTGACCTACACTGATTAAATGCGCTCAAAATGTAAACGGCAGTGATGCCTGCATCATTATATTTGCATACTGAATTACGATTGGTCTTCCTTGTTACACCAGTTTGTGTCCTGAATTGTTATTGGTCGTCTTCCTTGCATATTTAACCATTTATAGCTGTTTTTTTACACTGCGCATTTTGTGTGCAGCAACCGAAAATAGACATGCTCTGACAACAGCAAAGAAAAAACTAAAACTATTTTTTCAGTGTCTTGCAAGCACTAGTATTTTTGTTGAGGAAATGCATATCTATTTTTACCCATGTTACCTTAAAAAACCCACCAAGACAATTTTTGATTTTATAAACATTTCTACTTTTTTAGATATATTTTTGACCAGTTTGCTTCAAATGATTTACCACTCAAGATTGTGATTTGCTGCTGAAAAGTGATGATAAATCAAACATGTTATAAATTCTCATTCACATGTAACAGGTCAGATAAGAGGTGGGCCATACTGATCTGTTGATCAGGTTTTACACACAGTGGCACACAATGGTACAGCTTAAATAGCCAGTGGCCTTTAGTTCACATCACAGCCATGAATCATTATTTGCTCATTTGAATTAGAGGTAATTTGACACTTGCAATTAGTGGGACAAAATTCATTTGACTTCCCTGAATTCAAGATGAGTCATCAACATTTTTGGTCCATTTTCCTCGAAGAGTAAGACTGTACATTAAAATTAAAACTTTGAATATTCATGAGAAATTCACATTTGAATGCAAACGGTACATTTGAATGTTAGGTGTGTGTTGGGCAGACGTACAGTACCGGTTAGAAACATGAGACATGTTGGTGACGTAGGTGAAGTGGTTAATTTTTGCCTATCCAGTTCAATTCAATGCATCAAGACTGCATTGTTCTTTCAGAACATGAACCCCAGTACAAAGAAAATTGGTTACACAAAAAACAAAACAAAAAAAAAAACATAATAGAAAGTTCACACGGAATGCGTTTTTTATTCCACTTCCTTGTGTTTCACATTTTTAAGTGCAAAAATGCATTCTGTGTGAATGGCCCCTCAAAAAGTGCTGCCTGGGACTTTGATTTCTGGAGTGTCGATGTTGAAATTGCTGACAGTTTTCGTGTTTACATAATACTGTACATAACACTGTCTGTTGAAGAGTTGCCAAGCTTATAATGGGCTTCTTGTTTTGGTAAGTCGCATTAAGAAATCACAGGTCACAGTTTGTGTTTTTTTTTTGGGGGGGGGCTTATTTAAAAAAAAACATGGAAGATGATGGATGATGCAGGGAGGAGAGGGAACTAATTTTTAATAATTTAATTTAATATGTTTCAGGCTCATTTATTGATAATAAATAATTTATTACAAATAATGTTGGTGATAATAAATACAATAATAATATTGGGCTTGTTTTTGAAGCTGTGTTTGCTTATTTGTCTTGCGAGAGTTGGCAGCTCTGTTTTCCTCATATTACTGATATGATTTGATATATTAAAGCAGGCTTATATGCACTTTTGTGACTAGAAAGGTTCTTTTGCATTACATTGTGCCTAAAACACAATGCTGTTTGTTGATGCAGTTAATATACTTATATTTGTTTTATAAACGGTAACTATTGTATAAAAAAAAAAAAAAACTATATAATTTAAACATTAGTAATATTTAAAGGTGCCCAAGAATGCTTTTTCATAAGATTTAATATAAGTCTAAGGTGTCTCCTGAATGTGTCTGTGAAGTTTCAGCTCAAAATACCCCATAGATTTTTTAAAATTATTTTTTTAACTGCCTATTTTGGGGCATCATTAACAATGCACTGATTTACACTCTGTGCCGCCCCTTAAATCGCGAGCTCCCTGCCACATGAGCTGTCGACTATATTACAGCGCATTTACAAAGTTCACACAGCTAATATAACCCTCAAATGGATCTTTACAAGATGTTCGTCATGCATGCTGTATGCATGCTTCGAATTATGTGAGTAAAGTATTTATTTGGATTTTAAAGTTTTATTCTGAGTGAATTTGAGGCTGTCCTCCGTGGCTATCGGCTAATGCTACACTGTTGGAGAGATTTATAAAGAATGAAGTTGTGTTTATGAATTATACAGACTGCAAATGTTTAAAAATGAAAATAGCGACGGCTCTTGTCTCCGTGAATACAGTAAGAAACGATGGTAACTTTAACCCCATTTAACAGTACATTAGCAACATGCTAACGAAACATTTAGAAAGACAATTTAAAAATATCATGCTATCATGGATCATGTCAGTTATTATTGCTCCATCTGCCATTTTTCGCTGTTGTTCTTGCTTACCTAGTCTGATGATTCGGCTGTGTGCAGCTCCAGACGTTAACTGGCTGCCCTTGTCTAATCCCTTTCATAATGTTGGGAACATGGGCTGGCATTATGCAAATATTGGGGCGTATACCCCGACTGTTACGTAACAGTCGGTGTTATGTTGAGATTCGCCTGTTCTTCGGAGGTTGTTTAAACAAATGAGATTTATATAAGAAGGAGGAAACAATGAAGTTTGAGACGCACTGTATGTCTTTTCCATGTACTGAACTCTTGTTATTTAACTATGCCAAGGTAAATTCAATTTTTGAATCTAGGGCACCTTTAAGTAAAAAATTGAACTTACTTTTTTCACCCCTTTTGACTGCCCTAGTACATTTAAAATGTGTATATCTGCCAAAAAGTAATTTTACAATTTTACAAACTTTCTTGAGTGCATAAGCATAAGTGGCTTCAAAGCTAACAAAAGTCTCTAATAATAGTACTTAACAAACAGTTATAATAATAATTTATTATTAATGACAGCAGTCCTTTAATGTACTTATGCAGTGCAGCTAGAAAACGTGGCCTAATATTTAAAACAGTAATCACTTTAAACAGTGCCAGTGAGTAATGTTTGACTTTGACTTAGCTTTATTAACTTTAGCTGTTTCCTAAATCACATCTTTGATAATCTAATGCCAACATCTCAGTTCTCAGGTTTGTTTCAACTTGTTTTCCAATCTGAATCAATGGAATTTCCAACAGCAGGCCTTAATACTAGTAGCTGTCTCATACTTCAGCAGAAAGAAATATCTTGTCCATACCGGTCGGTTCTGCTCTCTTTCCTGTGGGCAACATACCAGCATGTTTGTTGCTTCCCTTCACGTCGACAGTCTCAAACTGCATTTAATTTGGATATTAATTCTCCCCAGATGGATGTTCTCTGGAAAGGTCAAAGACAGTCTAGGTCTTCTGCAAAGGAGTCAAACAGTAGTTTATAGCTGTTGAAATTCTAATAAATATCTTGGAATAAATCAGTGTAAATGATATCTCTGCATCTAATAATAATTAGTTGAACTTGACAGGGTTATAAACCCTTCATAGAATATTATAGGGTTTACATTAGAGGTCTGCCAATATCAATCTTTTCATTTACCAATACTGAAAACTAAGACAAACCATTTTTAAATCAATGTATTGATAGAAAAAAATAATTAATTTATTTTTAATTAATCAAATACTAGTTATTACAAAAAAATGTCTCCGGTTGCGTATGCAACACGATTCCCTGAGAAGGGGAAGGAAATGCTGCATTTTGGTCTTGATGCTATGGGGAATGCCATAAGCGTGACCGGTGTCTGAAGCATGTGTAAACACTAGTGTTGTAGTCAAGACCACCTAATCTGAGACCAATGTGTGTTAAGACCAACACAATATACTGCCCATTTTCAACTTGGAAAGTGCCCAAGCAGCATCGCTCGGCAACATTGCCTGGCAGCATCGCTTAAAAAGTTGCCCCATGTATCGTTACTTTAAGGGGTTGAGATCAAGACAAGACCGAGATCAAGTCAAGACCAAGACCACACTAGCACTCCTCAAATTCATCTGAAAGATCCACATTTACTGCCTGAGAAATGTCTTATTTTTAATCATTAAATACAATTAGAATACACTATATAGAGCTGTTACCAATCAAACAAAATTCATCTTTGCACAGTGGAGGTTGCACAGAAGCTGCATCTGAACTGGTAAAATGATAAATGCATAAATAATGTTGAGAATAATGTTTTAAAAATAAAATTGTGTTTATTGAATGTTTGTATAAAAGCAATATCATGTTTGCAATCGTGCTCAAATTTGTGAAAACAGCTCTCTTGCCCTTGTGATATTGCTTAATTATATCATATGTTATAATATAAAAATCCAGTACTTTTTTTTGCTATCATATCTTGAATTTTGTGGGCATTTGTATAATTTTTGATGACATTTTTGACACAATCCCTCAATAATTTCTGACCCAGCACATCAGTATAAATAAATCAAATTAGAAAGAAGTTATTGATTGCATTTGAAGCATACTGGCAATTTAGTGATATCCCCGCAGTTGTCTTGAAACAATATCCTGAGTCCTGTTAGTCTGAGACAGAGACGAAACTGAGTACAAATGCGGGCGAGACCAAGACAAGAACAAGACCTTCAAAAAATGGTCTTAAGACCAAGACCAGTCTCAAGTACTACAACACTAGTAAACACACCAATATTCATTGGCAGACGGCAGTCTATAACATCACATACAGAACCCTCCAGGACAACCCATGGGATTTCTAATTCAATTATATGCATTCAATATGCCAGTATTTGATCATTCTGAAAAGTTTATAATTTATAAATAGCCTCTAGTGTTTTTTGCGGTGTTCATGTCTTAGTATTTATTTTAGCACATTTTTGAATCTACCTTTTTTGATATTCTCATTTTTGTGTATGTCACTTGTTAATTTTATTTTACATATAACATACAGTGAAATATGTTTTAATAGTTTTCTGTCTCTCATTTTATTATTCACCAATGCTCAAAGGATTATAGTGATGTAATCTACTCCTATAATCCAGTGTATGTCATAGAATGACAGAAAAGGTTTGCTTGGAAAGCAGATGTCTCTATGAACTGAAGAATATTTCTACTTGGAAATGAGACTCATTCCTCCAAACACTGCCCAAATGCATAATGCATGAGTCAGGCGAACGGTGAATAATTAGTGTTTCTTCTGAAGCTGCGACTTTACACTTTCCAGCAGATCGCTCTTACTTTTCTGCTGTGGTGGGACTAATGAAAAGATAACCATAACATCTTTTGCCATTATTTTTCTGATAATTATTTTTCAAGCAGTGTTCTCTGTCGACAGTAGTGCTGTTCAATTATTTTATTATTATCATTTAACTTTTTTGGCCTTTTTTATTTCTGCTGGATGGAAGCTGTGTGGAAAGGTGACATTAATTATGGGATCAGAAAATGAGCCAGATTCAAACTTGCAGGGTCGCATGAGCAACCTAACTAAGCCACTGCTCTTGAATATATGATCAAATTTGTAAAAATGTCTGTGTAACTGATCAGAGAAAAACAAGTCATTCTTTATTCCGTACTCATTATTTTACGTACTGAAATACCCATGTTCCACCATCTTTTACGACCTAAAAAAATGGGTACTTGTATTAAATTCTGGTAATTTTTAGTCCATTTTAGTCTGTATTTAGACAAGAGCATTTAAACAATTATTGATACATTTTTTTTTTTTAACACACATAATAGAGCCGCACTAGTAGTCAATAAAAGATCACTATCTCGATTCAAACACCCACGCAATCTTATTCCTAAATGATAATGATTCGGCTATGTCTATTAAACCTTTGCCAAGTACAATCACAGCGTATTCAAATCTGTGTTAGCGCTGCTGCTGACCCAGAGAGAGCAGTTGTCCTGTATAGGTTTGAAACAGTTTCACAAACCATCTTTTCAACCACACAGAATCATTATTTCTGTGTTAAAATAATTCTAATTATCACAGAAGTAAAGGGAGAAAAGCTTATAGTTCAGATGTAAACATTGATGTCTATGGTAGCGATCAAAACAGAGTAAATCACCTTTAGAAAGTAACTTGACGCTTCAAATAAAGATTGTATCATATGCATTGTTACACCAGTAGGTGGCAACAAATGACTGTTAAAATGTTTTTGTCATTGAATCATTCATTCAAACCATTTTTTTTTAATAATAATAATAATTCAGATTAATTAAATATTTTTTAAAATAGATTGCAGCAATTAACATTTTGTCAGAACCTTTAGCAAATTATTACATTAATAGATCTCTTTTTAAAATCGTGGTTCTCAATTTATCCAAAGTTGTGCAGCTCTAACATATAATGATGCATATTTAATAATAATTTTTAAAAAAAAAAATATTATTTGATTTTCTCCTTTTAGAGTTTTAAAGGTCCTGTTTTTCGTGGTTTTTTGAAGCTTTGATTGTGTTTATAGTGTGCAATATAACGTGTTCATGTTTCGCGTGTAAAAAAACACAGTATTTTTCACATAATTTACTTATCTGTATACCGCTGTTTCCACTGTCATAAAAACGGGCTGATGACTTCCTTGTTCTATGAAGTCCCTCCTTCAGAAATACGTAACGAGTTCTGATTGTGCCAGCGGTTCCTGTGTTGTGATTCGACAGCAGCTTAGCGCTCCTTGCCCGGAAAGGTCACGCCTCTTACCATAACGTGGAGATGCACGTGCTCAGTGTTATTGTAAACATGTCTTTAATTTTACCCTATCAATTTGAGCCGGAATCAGACCCGGTGATTGGACTGCGGGATGAAAATAACAGCGTTTCGACGACATGGCGACAAACACACTCTACAAACGCAACTCTTGCGTATTCCTGTGGGCGGAGGTTAGTCAAAAAACTGTTTTAGTGACGTCATTAAAGAAGGAAGTAGAGGGATGTAGTCCAAACTGGCCGTTCGATGTAGGCGACTTCTGTTAAATAAAATATCTCGCTTGGCATTGAACTTTGAGCTTTAAAATTTTACAGATTTTATTTATACTCTAACAACAACATTACACACTAACTAAAGTTTGAAACATGGGATCACGGAGAACGGGACCTTTAAAGAAACTTCAGTAGCTTCAGTAGTTTTTATTTAATAATGATGCATGTCCTGTATGAGTATGAATAGCTTGTACATGGCCCTGTCTAATAGCAGTTAGTGGGGCAAAATTTTCCTGCAAATCTTATTTCTAGGAACAGATTGTTTGATGCAAAACGTTCAAAAAAGCCTATTGTACAGTAGAACATGACAAAGGGAAATGGTACAGTTTTCTGAGCAGTGGAATGTGGGTGACATTGGGGCCACCTGCAATCATGCATCCGTTTTTGACTGCTTCTCTCACTCCATTTATGCAATGCAGTACTTGTTCAGCAGGAACAGAGATGTCAGTAGTGTCTTGTGCACAACATGCACTTCAATTTCTGCAGATGCACTGTGCAGTCTGTGATGTAATGCATAAGTACCACCAAAACAACAATAGCAATGTACAGTGAGAGATTTACAATATTTATTCTAGATATATTCAAGAAGATAGAAGTCATTACTTTTACAAATAGTTGTAACAGTATTTCAGAAGAATTTGATATGAAAATTAGAATATTTTCTAATAAACTGTTCATCTGCATTTACATTGCTTAATGCATTATACACTATTTTGACATCATATTTTTGTCCTATGCTATAGGTATCACTATGTCAACCATTGCAATTTTGAGAGTGAATCCCACATTTATATGATATTTGTTATATCGAGGGTATCCTATGTTATGTTATACGATATAATATGTGATGCAACATATATGATATGATATTATCATGGTACTTAAGGCAAGATACAACATCATTGCGATTTGAACATTTTGCGACATTTTGCGACATTTTGCAGAGTATTGGGATAACATATTGTGATATTCCCTTTTTTCAACTGCAAATGTACCCAAAGTAAAACTTTGTCCACATATTATAATTATTATTTTTTTTTTTTGATCTAATAACAAAGTTCTCAGACTGTTCATTTTACATCTTCATATCTATGTCCTTAGTCCATTCCTAATTCATTGCTTTTTCCCTTGTATTTTAGACTTTTTTTTTTAATAGAAATTAAAAATGTTTGCGCATTTCAAGTCAGTGTATTTGTTTTTACAATGCATATTGTTTTAAGCAGTTTTACAAAGAACAGCCTTAGGGGCCGTTCACACAGAATGTGTTTTTCTATTGTAATGCGCTGCTTTTCCATTGTTTTTCTATGTGAATGACCATTTTGCTCACGTCTTTTGCTATGCCTCGCACATGAGCGGCATGTTTTTAAGACGTTGTGTGAAGTTAAAAGAATTGCAACTTTTACGCACATCGCCAGTCATTAATGTCAGTCCCAAAACAGTGGACCAATCAGAAAAACTCGGAGGCGGGGCAAGTGTTGTGAGCTTCTGTTTATAGTAGCAAGTTAGCATGGCAACGGTTTTATTTGATGGCAACATGGCGGAGGAGGCCATAGCCAGTGCAATTATTTTCTTTTTTTCTATGTCAAAATAGTATCTATCTATTCTGCTGTTTGCCTTCTGTTATTTCTGTTATTGCCATTATTGCATCACGTCTCAAAAGTGACATTCTGTGCTGTGGTATAGGGTTTTTTTGTCCTCTCCATGGGCCCTATTTTAATGATCTAAGTGGATAGTCTAAAGCGCATGGCACAAGTGCACTTAGGGCATGTCCGAATCCACTTTTGCTAGTTTAATGATGTGAAAAAGGGTCGGCGCGCCAGGTGCGTGGTCCAAAAGTGTTGTCTCTATTCTCTTAATGAGTAATGGGTGTGTTTTGACCATAATGTGCAATAAACTAATCAGAGACTCATCTCCCATTCCTTTTAAAAGCCAGTTGCGTTTGTGCCATGGTGGATTCGCTATTTACATGGCGGACTTTGCAAGCAGAAATACTGAATGCTTCTCTAGCTCTAGCTTGACTTTAGAGCAGGTTTCAGTTGGTCAATGGCGCAGTCGTTTTCAGTTGCCTCAAAATAGCAACACGCCAACAATGTGCCTGAATACTCCTTGTTTTCAGACCAGCACGCTCATGGGTGAACAAATGGGCGCAAATGTATTTGCTATTTAAACAACGTGGCGCAGGACATGAAAATGATAACTGCGTTGGGCTGAAACTAGCAAAAAACACTTGCGTCACGCCTGCCGCCGCATTGCGCCGGGTGTATTATAGGGCCCCATGTGTTCGCGATCACAATTTTTCTAAAATGTAAACAAGCTCTTTGCTGTTGCACTATACACATCATTTGGTTACTTGGTGTCTGTTTGGATTCTAGATGTATCTTTTTTTTTTGTTTAGAAAGACACAATTTACCTTGAAAAAAGCTTGCAGAAAATACAGTTTGTGAGAATCACCCTTCAATCTGATGGTTTACTTTGACAATCTATTGATAGCCCTTAGCTATACATGGTGTTTTTGGTTGTGAAAAGAGTAGCCAGAATATTCAAATAAAACTCCCCTTTCCACAAAATTTCCACGAAATGGAGAGAAAGTCACTTGGGTTTGGATTAAAGGTAAACATGAAGATGAGTAAATGATGAATTTTCATTTCTGGGTGAACTATTCCTTTAAGATCTACGGTCTCGCTCTGCTCTTCAAGTGGGAGTCCTTGGCCTGATTTCCTGGCTCCAGTAAAAGCATCTGCCCTCCCCTCGATATCATTGGAGGAGGAGTCGAGCTGTACTGTAAGTGGGCTTGGAGCCAGCTGGACTAAAGTTGCAACTTCACCCTCAAGCTTAGTGAATTCCTCCCCTCTCTCTGTTTGTTTTGAGATTTCCAGAAGCTTGAGATGGATTTGCTCTGGGGTGCCGAGTTATTGCACTCTGTGGAATGCAGTACCTGAATCCTGTGGAAATCTCATTGGCAGTTCAGCACTTTTCATTGGAAATTGATTGAATTGTGGGTGTTTGTTATACACACTAACTGTTTTGTTTTTTTGTTTTTTTTTCCCAGACTTAAAACCCAATCTAAAGATTGGTGCTTAGACAGATGTCCTCTGCTCTTAATAATGAAATGTACAGCAGGATATGGTTGTGTTAGAGAGAACATCTTTTACAGAGAAAGGAAGAATGCTATCCTTTGGACTGGATTGCCTCACAAAGATCAAACTCTTACAGTTTAATTTGAATTTTAATTAATTTGAATTTTAATTTTTCAGGAAAAGTGGTCCAGTAAACCTTATTAATATCAGCATAAAATGCTGTCCAATATAATCAAAATTACAAATTACACTCTTGCTAACAAACTTGATATTTGAGGCATAGCATACTATGGTCAGTTTTTTTTTAAAGCTCATATCTAGAGAGCGGTGTGTCCGGTGGCTAATATATTGCCATTATGATACACAATGATAACATATAAAATTATATATATATATATATATATATATATATATATATATATATATATATATATATATATATATATATATATATAATGTGTGTGTGTGTGTGTGTGTGTGTATACAATTAAGTCAGAAGAATGTCTTTCCCTTATAAAGAAAATATCATAGTGGCAACAATTTAAAAAGAGCACACTTAACATTGTAATACTGTTATATTTAACACAGAAGATTGTTAGACTTTTCGAACTTAAAAACAGAAAACACTAAGAAAAAAACGAAATAATGAAAAGTCTTTATAACTCATTACCAAAGTTTGAAATATGACTATTTTTTTATTATCTTTCTATCATTTAAATAGCAATGAAGCAACAACAATAAATAATAATAATAACAATAGATCTAGTCATTGTTTTTGTATTAATAAACTAAAAACAAGCCTTATCCATCATGCATTTCCCTAATTTCACATTTTGAATATGACCTTCCAAGGCGGCCCTTTGAGCTCTTTTGGCATCTTTACTAGATAAAACCGCATAGTTATATGGTACTTAATCATGGCAAAGGTAATTCACAGAATCTGATTCTGCTTCTCAATGCTTGCTAGAAGCAGAACAAAAGCTAGAAGTAAAGCATGACAGAGATAGCAACAGTTACTAAGGAGGGCAGGGCTTAGCAGAGGAGGACACGTTATAAAGAGATGCTTTCCTTTCAGGGGGATTTGTAAAGTCATTGGAACACTTTGCACAATGTGTTGCACAACCTTGAGAGAAATATTACACACAGAATTATACTGGTTGACAAATCTTTACTATCTACTATGTTAGAACACATAATGAATATTGAATTATTAAATTGCAGAAACCTCTCTTAATAAGCAGCTAACGAAATCTCTCTCTCTCATACAGAATGTTATTTCTCTTGCTCTCTATCCATTTGTCTTTCAGGCCTCTGTGCATTTTGTGGCCTCTTTCACATGTAATTATTGTCAAGGTTCTGTTCTGTCCTGGCAAAGGTGAATTAATGGATTTTTGCACTGCTACAGTGATTTTTATGAACATCTCTGTCGTGTTCTTGACCTGTGACTGTAGAGAGCAACATTTAGCCCCTAATTACACTCCACTTAGCTTTGTTTTTCTCAGCGCTAAATGAGAGATGTTTTTTCTCTGCAAAATTAGTTTTCCTCTTTTGGATCAAAAGTAGAAACTAAATTACCTGCATCAGAAAAAGTACATATTTGACTGAAAAGAGAAAAGTAATATGAAATTTTCTTTTTTTGCCTTTAAAAAAAAAAAAAAAAATCCACTTTAAGCAGCCACAAAGCTTATTTTGGTCTAGTGTGATATAATAATAATAATAATAATAATAATAATATTTTTATTATCATAGCACAAATGACACAATTATACATGTGGGTCATTGACAAATAAGGTTCTTAAAAGTGTAAGCAAAAACATAATGGAGATGTAATAATACATTTTGAAATTTTAATACATGTTAAGAAAGAGATTATGTGGTTTTTATAATCAGTAAACACTGCTTTTGTCATTTTTTAAAAGATGGTCAGAATTTGTCACCAAAAAAGTTTTCGGTTTTACTGAATGACACTTTTGGTTATACCGAATGAATATATTTTGAAACAATGCTAACAGGCTGATATCTCTCTAGCTAGTTAGTTAGCTTGCTAGCTATCTAGCAAAAGCACAATCAAACATTTTATATTTAGTTCAAGTTTTTAAAGTATTACAACATTTTCCATGTTTTATAGCGGTTGTACCGAATGACCTGATGTTTCGGGACATGCGTATGAGCGAATGAAAACATGAATTTTTCAAATAGTTAGACATTTAGTTACTTTGCTTCACAACCATGTGGTCCTTTGCAAAGGTCTAAATGATGTCACATCCTGTCACATGATATTGACCGCATGACTTGATCCAAAATGGTCCCTTTATATTGGTTACTCCAAATGACATCAATGAAATTCATTTTTCCGGACATTCTTTCTCATAACAAAGCAACAACTTCTACACATAATTTTAATACCCTTTTGCACTGTTTATATATGATGATATAAAATAATGCAATAATAATAATAATAATAAAAAAAATAATAATAAATTTATTACATTTTAAGATATTTTAATCACAAATGAAATGGCTGTATTGGCCTTTGGACAGTTAAAGTGAATGACCTTTTGACACTTCAAAATCTTTAAAATACCTTTATAGAAAAATCCAAAGTATGTAAGGTAGTTCAACTAGATCTCTTTTATTGAATCCAAAAGGTTTTAATTATCCTTTTGGATTCAGTAAAAGAGATCTAGTTGAACTATGTTACGTACTTTGGATGTTATACACTATATTTCCAAAAGTTTTGTAACGCCTGCCTTTACGTTCACATGAACTTTAATGACATCCCATTCTTAATCTGTAGGGTTTAATATAGAGTTGGCCCACCCTTTGCAGCTATTACAGCTTCAACTCTTCTGGGAAGGCTTTGCACAAGGTTTAGGAGTGTGTTTATGGGAATTTTTGACCATTCTTCTAGAAGCACATTTGTGAGGTCAGGCACTGATGTTGGCGAGAAGGCCTGACTCACAGTCTCCGCTCTAATTCATCCCAAAGGTGTTCTATCAGGTTGAGGTCAGTGCAGGCCAGTCAAGTTCCTCAACACCAAGGGGTCATCCCCAAAATGTTCGCACAAAGTTGGGAGCATGAAATTGTCCAAAATGTCTTGGTATGCTGAAGCATTAAGAGTTCCTTTCACTGAAACTAAGGGGCCAAGCCCAACCCCTGAAAAACAACCCCACACCGTAATCCCCTTCCACCAAACTTTACACTTGGCACAATGCAGTCAGGCAAGTACCGTTCTCCTGGCAACCGCCAAACCCAGACTCATCCATTGGATTTCCAGACAGAGAAGCGTGATTCGTTACTCCAGAGAACACGTCTCCACTGCTCTAGAGTCCAGTGACGGTGTGCTTTACACCACTGCATCCGACGCTTTGCATTGCACTTGGTGATGTAAGGCTTGGATGCAGCTGGAAACCCATTCCATGAAGCTCTCTACGCACTGTTCTTGAGCTAATCTGAAGGCCACATGAAGTTTGGAGTAGAGGTCTACAAAGAAGACCCGAGACCCGAGGACCCGGGACCCGTACGGGTTCGGGACTATATTTTAAATGGTCAGCCGGGTCCAGGTCGGGTACTAATCTATTACTTCGGTTCCCGGGTCTGATTAAAATTGTGTGTATACCCGAGCCGATTTGATTCGGAGATCACCCGGCCATGTTGGGAGTCAGGCAGCGCTGTGCATGTTTTGTAACTTGCAAAGTATGAGCCGGGAAATAAGGTGAAAAAACAAGAGTGACCCCAGCCATCAGAAGCAGAGTGGGCGGAGTTAATGCAAGCGAACGGTGATCATCGAGTTTTCCTATTCCTATCGTGTGCAACAGTAATGCAAACAAACTTCAAATCTCAAGAACTGCTTGTAGCCTTGCACATTTGCATTTAAATAACATAGCCTATTTCAAATCATTAAAAAAATATGAAATATCACACGAATGTTTTCTGTGACGCTTAAAGCTTATGTTTCAGGTTGCTCCAGCTAACGCGCATGTCTCATGCGAGCACACTTTCTTTCTCCTGTTTTTATAATAACATTATGCCATCTTGTTATATCTAAAGTTTTGGTCAGACTCGGCTCAGAAAGCACAGAAATGACCGCAAATAAGTAATGCTAACATCAGCGGCCATGTCACTGAACAAGCAATCGTTATTATAGTTCAAAAGGGCAAACAGTCAAAGTTATTTTATTATGTGAGTTGACTCGAGTCTCGAGATACAACGAAATAATGCAAAACTGCAAAGTCATGACAGCAAGTGAACTTTTAAAGCTGGAATAATGAGTGGATTAAGCATTTCAATCGGCAAGAGAGGAATAACGGATGAACTATCTTGGCAAGTGCATCATAGTCAGGTACAAGGGAGAAAGCTATAGCCTACTAATATTAGGTAAGACAACACGTTTTATTTTTGCAACTTGTTTATTGACTTATTAATAGCAATTTGCTGTGGAATAGACCTATGTGCCGATCGGGTCCAGACGGGTCCGGTCGGGTTCGGGTCCAGCTTAGACTGGTCCGGGTAGTACATTTATGGCATTTCTCGGTTCTGCACGGGTTCGGGTCCAACTTTCAAAATAATAGTCGGGCCGGGTCGGTTCCGTGTAGCACATTTACGGGTCTCTTCGGGTTCGTGTATGAATTTTTGGACCCGTGAAGACCTCTAGTTTGGAGGTCTGTAGCTATTGACTCTGCAGAAAGTTGGTGACTTCTGCGCTCTGTGAGCCTCTGCATGCGCTGACCCCGCTCTGTGATTTTACGTGGCCTGCCACTTCATGGCTGAGTTGCTGTTGTTCCCAATTGCTTCCACTTTGTTATGATACCACTAACAGTTGACCATGGAATATTTAGTAGTGAGGAAATTTCACGAATGGACTTATTGCACAGGTGGCAACCTATCACTGTACCACACTTGAATTCACTGAGCTTCTGAGAGCGACCCATTCTTTCACAAATGTTTGTAGAAGCAGTCTGCATGCCTAGGTGCTTGATTTTATACACCTGTGGCCATGGAAGTGATTGGAACACCTGACAAATTGCAAGAATAAAAAAAAAAAAAATTATAAAATAAAATCATATTTGAAAACCTGAAAACAGATCTATAAGCTGTAGAACTATAAGTGCAAGAGCACCAGTTATTGATTTTAATGCAGGTCTCCTCCACTGATGCATTGGTTGCCATGGTGAAGCTCAGGGTCTTGTGAATGTTCATGTTTACCTCTGATGACTTCCTGTCTGTTCTCAGCTTTTATGTGGTCATCACTCTAGCTGGTGTGAAACTTCCATGAATGCCACACTATCACCTCAGTCTGTTTCATACCACGATAAGCATCGGCCGTATACGTGAGAGTCTTCTGTTTGATAATGGAGCTGGTGCAGTTTATCTCGTCTTTGATGCAGAATTGATATTTCAGATATTTCAGTTTTGTGAAACACACAGACATGCTGCATTGAAATGGTAACACCGTTCCTACACCAGACGCGACTTTTATCGCACCGCAACAGCTAAAATCTGTCTCCACTGAACGCGACAAGATGACCATTGGAAAGCACTTGGACTACGTCAGAAATAGAACAGGGAATCCGTTTACTGTCGGGAATGCGTCGCGCCACATCCAGCGTAGACAATATCATTGATTGTAATGGGTTCTATTGTCTTTTGTCACGTCGCGCCACTCGCATCCGGTGTAGACACGGTTTAAGAACGCAAACTTGAAATGCATTATTTGATCTTATTTACATCACTAGTTCAATGTTTGTTATTCTTAAATTTGCTTAACTTTGATTTTTAAATTCAGTTTTTGCTTTAGTTTCCGGTTGATTTGTTGAGTTTCCAAACATGTTTCCTCAAACTTTCTCCCCATCCGCCATTGGTTTGACAAACAAAGGAAGGATAAAAAAATCATCTTAAATTGTGAAATAAAATAATGTGCCAACAGTTCCTTTTCCACCACTGGTGCAAGCAAATAATCCGTTAATAAATAATCAGATTGACTGCTCAATCGGACTGAAAAACCTTTATCTAAACACCGTAAACGATCTGATTGAGCTCAATCCGAATTAAATTTCAATCGGATTGGAAGGGGTGGTTTATTCCTTTTCTAATCTGATCTAGAGGACATGTAAACACTTGATCGAATTGAAAAAGCTTGTGACATATAAACGCACACATCAACCTGATCACTTTATTTTGCGTTCATGTAAACACTATGTTTAGATTCATTCATTAAATCAAAATGTGTTCATGTAAACATAGCCACTGTCTTGACTGTTCATTTCCCATTTCATATACTATGTGTTTTTTTTTTTTTGCTGTATGGAAGGCAAATCAACTTCATGATATGACTACATGTCAAATGTAATGCAATGGCAAAAACATTACATCAGATCTTCTGAAACCCCATTGTGTGCAAGCTGGAAAGTATTGCGCTATTTTTAAGTATTTCGTGGTAGAGATTATTTCCTGTTGCTGCATCTTTCTGTTGAAGATTTCATTGATCTTCATTAAAGGGGTCATGAACTGCATTTTTTTTTAATATATAATGTTCTCTGAGGTCCACTTATAATGTTATCAAGATTTTTTCATCAAAAACATCCTAATGTAGAAGTAATAGGCTATTTTCTATCTTGTTTTTGACCCTCTCTTTCAAACACTCTGTTTTGAGGGGCATGCCACATTTAAGACTTTGAAGTAAACACCCACTGCTATGACTGGGTAACAGTTTTGTATATTAAAAAATTATTTTCAAAGTCCCAGCCATTACATGTGTGGAATTGTTTTAAAACTTCCAGTGTTGAAAAATATCTTGTTACATAGTTGAAACAATTTGCCAACAATGTGAGACATTTATGCATAATAAGTCATTGTTGTGGTGTGGATGTCACTCACTGAAGCTTTTATTCAGGATTACAGCGAATGGTCACATCTACATTTTTCAGTTGGCCTAATTGAATTTCTGTGAATTGAATTGTATCAATTGTGGCAACAGTCTGATTACATGTGCTCAATCAGAAATAATATGTTGAGTTAATGGAAAAATGTTTACCAAACATTTGGTCCAATTAAATATTTTAAATTGTAGTAGCAATTGTTTATTTCTCACTGTCCCAAAAGAAAAAAAATATATATATATGAAAAACATACATTAAACATACATTAAGCAAAATACAGAACACAGACAACAGGGTTGACATTCATCACATCTCTTTATTAACAAGTCAATTCCAACACAGGATATTTGGTGAAAATACCTCATTTTAAATAAGGAAAAACACTGAATACATTCAAGAAGTCTTCTGCATAATAGGATGTGGTGAAGAAAACTTCACCACAAAAAGTGGCACTGCATAGGTTAAAAACCTGCAAATAAAAATAAAAACTAACAAAAGTTCCCCTACATCACATCTGGCAAGTGACAGAACAGAAGTTACGAGGATGAGTCTTGTGTCAGTCGATGTAGATTTTGCTTTATCGTTTATTTTGTTGTATGTAAAACTATCCAGCTTTCAGGACTGCTTAAAATTACTGACATGAGCAAAAAAAAAAAAAGAAAAAAGAATGGATTAATAAGAAAATTGGGTTGATTTCGGGTTAGCACACCAACACCCCTAAAACACCCCCCAGACGTACAAATTCAGTGGAGAATTCGACCGCCCGATGGAGAAAATTTGGACGACTTTTGACTGGCCATTGGGCTACTTTTGTTGTGCAGACCTGGCAACCCTGATCTTCAGCACCGGCTGGTTCGGCTCCGCTTGCTCTGCTGCGAATACGCATTTGAATTCTCCGTACCAACGTTTTTTTTCAGGCAAAATGGCTGCCGTCGCATCATCCAGGTGGATTCTGCACATTGGTGGTGGTTGAGGAGATTCCCCCTTCCATATGTAAAGTGCTTTGAGTATCCAGAAAAGCGCTATATAAATGTAACAAATTATTATTGTTTTGAAGTTTTGGTGGAGTTGACTTCTATGTTGGGATTAAATCACTCGCATATGCGACTAAATTTCACTTCAGGTGACTAAATAATGCCCTTCATTAGTCGTCAGCTAATAATTAGTGATTGAGTTAGCAAAGAATAAGTTTAGCACAGATGTATTTTTACTGCGTTTTGTCCAATAACCTCTTTAGTTCGCCTACACACTAGAACACTTTGACAAGAAGGAATGCGTAAGCTCATTTAGAACCATTCTAAATATAAATAAAACGGAAATACACAGAGTTGGACAACAGAGAGCTGTGATTCTCAGCGTTCTCTGACACACTGTAAATTCAAATGTGAAGAGAGAGAAAGCAAGAAACTTACCAGGTAGAATTGATGCACTACATGTAAATGATATAATTATTATTATTTTATTTTTTTCTTGTTAAAATGAAGGAGTTTGGAATGATCACCATCCAGTTTATTTTCAGCAACGCAGTGAACGCAGGCAACCTGATTAATAGTCATGAGCCCATCAGCTTGTCAGACCTTAGCACATTTAATATAATATATATTTGTGTTTGAAAGGTGAATGTCAGTCTGATGGGTTTGGATCGACATGAGGGTGAGTAAAAGATGACAGAATTTTCATTTTTGGGCAAACTAACTGTTTAAAACCACAACGTTATCCATTGGTGATCTGGGCAAATTGGCATAACAAGCAGGAAGAAATATGAGAAATAAACGTAATCACAAATTGCTTTGTCACAGAGTATTGTAATCTGGTGCAGGCCAACAAAGTACATTTATACTAACTGTTTTGCAAGCTTGTTCCAGAAGAATCTTTGACTCTTTTTTTATCCTTTTGGTTTCGTTTGAACATGCCGCCTCATGGGTAGAGATGGTGGGTGGATGTAAAGCATGCCATGCACACTTGAAGAGCGATGCATCCTCCACTGATGTGACCTCTTTTCCATTTCCTCTCGCACTGACCTGTCACTTAAAATCCTTTTCATGACTGTTAGATCAAACAAAGACTTCAAACATTAAATGTTTCAATGAGGTGGAATGTTGCAATATCTCATTAATAGCATTTTGAGGTTTATCAGCGTGCTGTTGTGCCTGTACAAACGCATGCTGGTTACAGGTGTGTAAATGCTTCCAGCCGCTTTCAGGGCAGCTGAGGACATAGACTTCCTGCATTTTACTGCCCTTCCTGAGGGCGTGCCAGGTGGGCTGCTTGGGACTGATGATGATGCTCGGGTTGTTTACAGCAGGCAAATCCTAACAAATAAAAAATGCTAATAAAAGACAAATGGTGGTGAAGAGCCTTTTTCATTTGTGTCTTTCAAGTAAGAACCGGTACTTGTCCAGTTGTGGTACGAAAGTTGGAGTACTCGGGGTTATTAGAGTTTTGAAAAATTTATTTGTTTTCATTTTTTAGATATGTGTTTTTGTTTTCAGTTTCTGTAGATCTGAGGGGTATTGCACAAAAGTAGAATTAAGAAAGCCAGGATAACAGAAAAAGCGTGGCTTGACCTAGTTTAATCAGTGCATCCTGGCTTAGTCCGTTGCACGTTTGCTGAGGCAGGATTAGTACGTGCAGCTATGTCAAGCCAGGTTTAGATAGTTGGGATAAGTGCATGTTCATGGCATTCTTAAACAGACCACAGGATCGATCACAGAATCGATGATGCAAAAATGGATAAAACCCGTGAGCAACAGCTTCTAATGGAAACATATGAAGAGGTGAAACATTCAATCAATGTTGCCAACTACTTTTCAGAGGAAGTTGCTAAAGGCGAGTCGATTTGTTGCTAAAAGTTGCTAAATGACGTGGTAACGTCATCGCGTAGCCATAATGCAAAACTGCGTTTTTGCGTAGTATACACATAAAAAATATTATTTTGTAAAATATTCATTTAGATTTGTTCATAAAAAATAATATAAATATCAGATATTTGTATTTATAAATTCAACATTGAATTATTGAACAGTTACACATTTTTGAACAATTACATTTGATGTATTTTCTTATTAACTAGGAAAACTACAGATTAAGCAGTGTATTGATTAGTTGTGTGCTACACTCTAAGAAAATTCCGTAAAAATAGGGCACAATATGAAGGAATTATCCATATTAATTTTTCACAGGTGTTTTACTTGTGTTTTAAAGATTTTATGTGTTATAAAGTGTTATAAGGATTTTATTGTTCATGTCAATCACAGTACTGATTGCCTGCACCAAACACTGATCCCTAAACCTACCCATCACTGTAACCTTAACCAATGAATTGAGCTTCCTCTTTAACTTTGAAACAGTTAGAATTAATGCGTTTATGCCGGAAAAAAAAACCTTTTAATCTGGAACCTACATACTGAAACCCACCTAAACTTTACCCGTATGCCTGAAACCCACTCAAAACTTTTATGCTTGAAAAACCCTTTTAATCGAGAACTTACATACTGAAACTCACCTAAAACCTACCCTTACGCTTTGAAACCCACTCAAAACCTACTCTTATGCCTAAAAACCCTTTCAATTAGAAACCTACATACAACAAATCAGGTTTCCGGGGTGGAACAAGGATGGGGAGGCTCAAGGTGACGTATTGGGTATGGGTGTGGCTCACACTGTACGTGGGCGGGGTTGGATGTCCACCGCAGGATGCAGTGAGCTCTACTTGCAGAGCGTTGTTTCTCACATCCCCTCCTCCTCAGATTCGACGCTCACGCTGGTTGCCAGATTGAGGACACGCAACAGGAACGAGAGCAATTGACAATGGAAGGCGAGGAGATTTACACACTGTAAGTTGATGAGTTGATTTATCCGCACTTTAATATACTCCTGTTCATTGAGATTTTTAGCGAGTAGAATCTGTGATCTCTGACCCAGTTCGTAAGCAATACTCTGTGTTTTCTGCCAACTGGCAACCTAGTGTTTGAAATACTCTTGGGTAAATTGGCAGTGGGCGGGATCACACAGACCAAAACAAAAACAGACATTATGACACGGATCTATCTATCTATCTATCTATCTATCTATCTATCTATCTATCTATCTATCTATCTATCTATCTATCTATCTATCTATCTATCTATCTATCTATCTATCTATCTATCTATCTATCTATCTATCTATCTATCTATCTATCTATCTATCTATCTATCTATCTATCTATCTATCTGTCTGTCTGTCTGTCTGTCTGTCTGTCTGTCTGTCTATTTATAAATTAGTTTCAAATGTGAGAATAGCATGTCATGCAGCAGGACAAAAATCCCTATGTCACCTAACAGGTGTCAGCAAAGTTGTGAAAAGTCTTCACACTCCTCCTCCATATCACTGTGTTCTGCTCCTTTGTTTTCAAGCATTGTTGGCATTGAAAACTCTGGGCACTTGCTGGACCTTGTAGGCTTAGAGGCTTCTGAGCTGTTTTGTCTGTAAGATGCCACTCCCCTTTTGGGTGCACTTTATTTAACCATGGCAGGTGTCCAACAATTTATAAATTGCAGACACTTCCTTTCAAGCATGTAATTGTTGCTAGGGATTTATGCTCTTTCTGATTTCTCAGTAGCAGCAGATTACACAATTTACAGGAGAGGTGATCTAAAGGTGTATCTCAGCTTAATTTGCAGAGACAAATACAAGTAAGTAATTCGTAGGTTGATTCAATAATAAAAAAAAAGTTGCTGTCTTGGTGCGGTCTTTCATTTTATACTTTCATTTATATATATATATATATATATATATATATATATATATATATATATATATATATATATATATACACACACACCTGCAGCCACATGACAGAAGTGAGGGGCGGAGCTTATATTAATATTATTAATATTAATAATATTAATATTATAACACACTGAATACACTGATTCATAACGCTCCGAAGCTTCCTGAAGCAGTGTTTTGAAATCGGCCATCACTTTAGTCGTTATTTTGTTTTTTTTGGCACACAAAAAATATTCTCGTCGCTTTATAATATTAATATTGAACCACTGAGTAATTGAGTGAGTAATTAATGACAGAATTTTCATTTTTGGGTGAACTAACCCTTTAACAGCAGTATGAACTGACAGCATATCTATGGACTTTTAAGGTAATCATCAGCAAAACTACCTAGTTCACATTGTTAAAGGTGTTTTATTCTATTAAATATCTAAACGTTAGTGTGAATAAGAAAAATTAAAACTTTTAAATATCAATCTGCACATGCGGGGGACATCAGTAATGCTCATCTTGGCTCGCTCCTTGAATAAACAGCTCATTTTTCATGAAGCACATACAAAAGACCTAAACCAGAAGCGATCTAATCTGTTTTACAGAAAACGGAAGTTAGATTGCGCATAACCCCTATAGAGTTGCGTTACCTAAACACGTAATGTTCTTTTATTAAATATGAGCTATTTTCACATAGATTTTGATTGGATCGATATTTAACAAAAATACTTTTAAATGAACTTCATGTTAATGGATAATACAAACACTATTTTGTTGTTAGTTCATACTGCATGCACGGATGTATCTCGATAAATCAAGCAAAACAACAGGGCACAAAAATAGTGAAATAGTTCTCAGATGCCATGTTCGTTACAGCAGCATGATTTAAAAAGAACTGCTTTCTGTTCTTATTGGAATGAACTTTAATAATCGGACATTAATTGCAATCTTGAATCGATTCATTAGCAGAAGTTATTTCTCCACCACCTGCGTGTGACGTCATTAACAACAGATAATATTGAACCAATGTGGTTCAAACGACAGTGCTGAGAGCATGTTAGTACAGTTTTAGGAAACAGTCTTAACTAGTTAATTTTTCCACAATGCAGTGACTATGGTGGTTAATCAGTGGGTTATGTCATTGTACAGGAAACACTCTCGCACCGCACAGCAACAGTGACTCAACTAATGGTGTGAGTTTGTGTCTGTTGCTAAACCAATGGCAGATGGAATGTTTGGAAAACCTGTTTAAAATCTTTTGGAATTACGTTTGGAATAACAAACTTTCCGTTTTACCAATTCACTAAAATCTTCCAGAAAACATGTGTTTAACGTGTTTTTTGAAATAATTTATTTTTCTGTTCTTTTATCTCACACATTTGTTCTGCACAATTTGCTGTTCAGATTAGTATTTTCCTTGAATTGTTTACTAACATGACTCTTCTCTGAAAAAGTGTTTCAGCTCTCCACTCACCCTTTTTGTTTACCTAACCTAGATTGAAAGCTTTGAACATTGATTTGTTCTTTAGCTTCGGATTTGAAGAGCACCGCGGCATATTTACTTTCTTTAATTTCTCCAAGCCAGAAACCAACAGCTACGGAAATCTCTGAAATAATAATAATAAAAGTGAACAGAAGTCTGAGCCGGGCTGCTTTAATTTGTCAAATGTGTACAAACAATGTGTTACCATTAGCTTCGCTGTAGCTGTAATGTTCCAAACGAAGGCTAATCGCATAAAACGGACAAGGAAATGGCAGCATCCACTGACTCTGTAGCCATCCGTCTGCTTTAACTGTGAGGACGTGTCAGGCGTTAATCGAATTGGCTTATTTGCACCCAATCCATGAATTCTTTTATTGCTGCCCTGTGGGACTGAAAAGCAGCATCATTTGAACATTCACCCTGCAAACTGGAATAATAGAAGTGTCACCACAACCCACAGAAGTGTCCTTGAAAATGCCAGAGCTTTTCTTTTCTTTTTAAATGGGGAATGTGAGAAAACGGTCATGTTTAGGAGCTCTGCTTTGCTAGGTATAACCTTGAGGTTTTAGAAAGCTGTTTGGGAGGTAAAATTCCATCAAGACTAGCTGTCGGCTGGCCCGTCGCGCTGCCCTTGGCCTGCCTCGTGCCGTACTGCAGATATTTGTGTCTGTGTCAAGACACTAAAATGGAAGCCGAAGCCATTTTACAAAGGAGCCCTGTGCTGTCTTTGCCTCTTGTTTATCTCTTACTGTGTTCATTCATTTTATCGTTCTGACATGATTCTACAGATGTACTGAATGATTGATGACTCACATGCAACTGTGGACTTTCTATAGTGATAGCGGTGCAGTGCAGTGACAGGCTAATGATGACATAAGCACAGGCCCACTGCTGTATTCAACATGCTGCTTGGCTATAAAAGTGCAGTAAATCTTCCATGTTTAAATGTGTAAAGCATAGTATTTTAACCTTTCAATGACTAGGTTTTTCAGAGAAATGTGCTGCTTATTAATTTTGGCACGATACTTCAAATACGGCACAATGGATTAAACTAAATTAACTCCAAATTGTCAAAAACTCTGGGTTCGGGCAAAGTCAGAGTGCTGAGCCCACTCCCCGGACAGCATGCCAAATATGCATATTTTATACTATACCTGATTATATATAAGTGCGAACTCATGAAAAATTATTGGAGTATGTTTTACAAGAAAATACCATTTTACTCTTTTCTACATTGCATATGTATGATTCACTTTGATGAGAGCATGACTGTTCACTTAATGTAGATCTTTCACGTAGCATTACATATGCAAAGGACACTATGCCGCCATTGCTATAAGACATTGATGCATCTATGGTAGGTCTAAAATAGTTTAGCAAGTGCAAGGTCAGATGGTACTCAGTGATGAGTCCAAATTATATTCATGAACATAAAGGCTGTGAAGGAAACAGAAAGCTCATTCTTCAGCGTTCCAGACACAAATTGGATGCACAAAAGGGACAGTGTGGGATTGTTGTCATGCCCTCCGCATTTAAATTCTTTTAAATTCTCGATCAAGAGTTGTGGAAATCTAATGGACACATTTATTAAACTTACTTGCAGTGTAAAACATAAAAAGTTGTGTTTGTAATGTATTAAGTGGTAGTAGGTGTGTATTATGTAAATGTGTTACTTAAATGTGTGAAATAATGCGAGGAACTACAAATGAGGCATTTCAGGCAGGTGTTTTCTTTTGGAGAGATCATGAAATGGACTTTGTGCTTTGTAACTTTGCAGATCGATTGCATTCACAGATACCTACATTGCACACTAAAAGAAAGGTAAAGTCCAAAAAATCACAATAACCATACTTGATTATCTAGTTGGTCTAAAAGGGTCGTATGGAAGTTTGTTTCCACCACTGAATAAAAAATAAATTAGGTAATTGTGACTTTTTATCCCACAATTCTGACATTTTTTTTCCCTCAGAATTGTGATATGACCTCACAATTCTGAGAAAAAAGTCCCCTCAGAATTGGACTTTGTAACTGCAAGTTTATATCTTACAAATCTGAGAAAGAAAGATTAGCAATTTTTTGCCTTTTTTTTTTGCATATTCTATGGAGCCCTGCACATGACATGCAAGAAAAAAAAAAATCATGCGCACGATTTACTAATTCATTCCCTCGATTTACTAATTTGTGCGCACATTTTAGTAAATCGAGGGAACGAAATACTAAATTGTGCGCACGATTTACCCTACTATTTTTTTCCTGCACGTCATGTCCGGGCCTCAGTAGTATTCATCCAAAGAAAAGAAAAAAGTACTCTTCGGGTTAGTTTGAGTGATCCTGTAAATCTCAGTGCATACCTTACAAAAACCTTAACAATTAAGTGTAAACAAGTTGATTCATGTTTAAAATAACCCCACAAGTTAATTCATTTTTTTCAAAACTCACCTGATCTTCCAAAAACAATGATAGCCATTGTTTTAGGACATCAGCCAAAAGAGGTTCTTCATCAACTATCTCCTTGAACAATCTTCTTTAAAACTCTCATTCCCTCTGGCAAGCCGTAACATCATAAGAGAAGAGGAATCTGGAAAGTAGAGAGTTTCACGCTAACAGTCACATAAACTCTGGTTTGAGCTGTTGGATGGGGATGATATACTGGCAGTGTCTAAAGAGGAAATGGAGACCTGTGATTCTGATTCTTCGGGTACTGTCTGGAGTACCTTGAGCACTGCTCTATTTGGTGGAAGCTCTGTTATATTGGTCAGATTACGAAGGTTACGAAGGATCATTTATGAACTCACATTGTATCAGAAAGTCATCCTTGATTTCGAGCCTTTATTGAAGAATTCTTTTCAAGTGTTCAACTGAAGTGAGTTTTCAAAATATCCAACCTCCTGATATTATCAGGGGCCAATACAACACATAGCCTGTACAAACAAAAATTTCTGATTTTGTTGCCAAGGTGAGTGGAATGTTTTTGAAATTGTGGACGTCACTTACCAAGCCGTGCTTGGCCTCAAATGTGATTGTTCAGAGCTCGGCGTCATGGCCCAAAGCAGTGAGTCAAGTGCGGATAGTGCTTCACATAGTGGTGTTTTGGTCACAATTTCATGTTTGGGAATGTGTCTTGAAGTAGTAGTCGGTGTTCTAAAATTTTTCATTCTAAAAAGCATAGGGTTGCTTCTGGGAACTGGACTGACATGACCAACTCCACTATCTCTCTCAAGACTATAAAAATTTCCCAAGCAGCCACAGAATTGGGTACAAGGTTACCAATCATTAATGGTAATAAGTGTAGCAATGCCCGATTCTCATGCCCATTCCCACATATGGGTTTCTTTTGAAAAGCTGGACTGGGAAGTTGCTTGAGGTCTGTTTAGGAAAGGACTTAATACAGTTGTACAGAGTAAGAACAATAACATGTCCCTTTGTGATGAGTTCTTTCAAGCTAATTGATAGCTCAAATGGAACAATTCCCTCCAATGTGTCATATGTAGAACATCTGGTAGAAACCCAGGGTGAAAGAAAGAAAGCAGCTTACTGAGGACACATTCTTTTTTTTTTTATCTGTAATGGAGGTGGGCTGTTCAACAGTTCGAGGCTGAAAACAACCAGCATCTCATGTCTGTATGTCATCTTTGCTGACTTGGCAAAATCTACACAGGTTCTCAGCTTGAAAGCTTTCTTGAAAGCCAGCACGACTGTGAACCCCATGATTGCCAGCAAATACGCTATACACCGTCCCTCTAAGATGTGCATTCAGTGCTTCAACAAACACACCTTGCTGCTCCAGTTATAGCCTTTTTTCATCACTGCTTTTTCCGAGTAGAGCAAGTTGAATTGAGGGAAGAGTACAACCGAATTGAGCGGGTAAATATAGAAGCAGCTGTGATCTTGTGAATCTGTCTCAAAGTGCCCAGGGGATTGCAAACCACAAAATCATCAGACACCCACTGAAATGCAATCACTTTAAACAACTAAAAGTTGGTTTTCTTTGTAATACTGCCCACTACGAGTAGATGTGTACTGTCATGTTAACTCTCCTCAACAAAAACAGCTCTTGCCAAGACATCTGCGCTGTTGAGTAACACTTCAAGAACTCTCAACCCTGATACACAAGGGTATTTTGGTGTAGCCTATCAAACCGGTGCTCCACGGGATCAATTAAAAATGCTCTTTAAAATAAGCATTTCTCCTATAGTCTGTTGAGAGTGTACCCTTCATTGCAGCGGCTGTAAAAACAGGATTTGTTTTAAGCACTTCAGCTGATATCAGTTCAGCAAACTCCTCTGCCAATGACTCATCAATGTGGCTTTTGTATTTTGTATTTTCTTAAAATATCCCTGATCGATTGTTTTGCTGTATACCTAGACAACGAAATGATATCACTCATCCAACTTAATATCTCCTGAATAGTCTACAGGCTCTGAATGCGAGTTTGTTTCAGGTCCAGGAGAAATTACAGGAACAGTGCTATCTGTAACATTTGACTGTGGATTTGGCATAGGATCTCCTGTCTCTTCCATCCAAGAGCATTGCTTTCCAAATTGTCCGTTTGAAATGTAACATAACTGCTTTGAGACTTATTTTTACGAGATATGCGACTACTAAACGTTGTAAGGACATTGGTTGTTCAGCTCACAATCTTTAAATGGACATTTGACTGTGTCATCCTCTCCTCAAATGATTTTTTGATATGTTAGTTAGAAAAACAAGCAAGGCTGCTGCCTGGATTGCCCTTGATAGTGCTGAAACCTGTAGTGTTTCAAGAGGACCTCTCTGCTACTGTGGGCAAATTTGCAAAGCTTACAATGCATTCCAAACCTATGAAAAAAAAAATGGTTTGAGATGTTTGCAATGTTAAATTTCCACTAAATTGTCATTGAATGTTTTAACACAACATAAAATATCAATGATAAATGAATAAACAGTGGCTTCCTGAAATACTAGACATTATAACAATTGAGCATGTTTATATATTTTCAGTATTTTGGGCTACGTGTCCACCAAAGCGTTTTTAGCCTGCTGAAAACACCTATATGTGAGCGCTTGAGAGAGCTTCGGCAGCCCAGCGTTTTTGCTAGACGCTTTGTTGCTATGATACAGAATATCCACGGCACTGTTACTTGTAACTCATTTTGCAGATAATTAGTTTCAGACTAAAAATGTTGACGCAATGTGGAGTACTTGCTATGTATGTTTGGAGACCAGCGATATTAATTTCTCATCCATTTTGTTTCGTTCTCTGCTTGATGTCGTTGTACAGCGAGAATGTTGTGACAGTTGGTCGGTGTTATATTTGTCCCGCCCCTCCTCCACTCTGATTGGACGGCTGGCTAAAAAGTGACAGTGATGAGCGCAGCGTTTTACTCAAAGTTGAACATTCTTCAACCTGAAGCGACTGGTAAAAAATGCAGAGCTCTGAGCGCTTGGGCGTGAAAAAGACGCTCAGCGCCTCGTTACGCTCCTGGCGTTTCAAAAACGTGGCGCTCCCATTGAGAACAATTGGAAAAGTACACTAGCCGCTGGAAAAATGCTTTGGTGGGCACGGGGCTTTAGACTAGATGTGTTATGCTGTACATCTGTATGTCTATTTAGATCAGAAAGTAACAATGACATTTCACAGCGCACTCACCAAACGTGAGCAGCGCAACATGACCAAAGACAATAAAACCCATTATGATCAGTGATGCTGTCTACACTTTACAATCTAGGTGTGCAATTTATTTCACTGAAAGAAAACGTACCTCAATTAGAAGAAATCCAGTCCCTTTGACAGCGTGGTTGAAGAAGGAAACCCAATCCAAGATGGGGCAACAACAGACTGCGCATGCACAATGACAGGAAGATAAACATTTGAATGAAGAAATCAAAATTTAAAGTTTTCTCAACTTAATTGCGTACATTCATTGGACAAAGTAGTAGTAAACATGCAGTAATAGTTTTTATAAGTAAATTTAGCCATTCTTTTTCCAGCATGAGAGCTCAGTGTTTTGTTGGCAGTCTTTGTGGAAATTAGTGGTAATGAGACGCATAGCAAGTTTGGCTAATCATGCTTTATTGGCCAAGGAGATTAACATAAAACATGCAAACATCAACATGAGCAGAAGTTCTTTTCTCTGTAGAGTTCTGTATTGGCTGCTGTTATTGGGTATTTGTTTAGCTAGCTACAGTATTGAAGCATAATATATTGGTACTATATCTAGCATTCTTGTAGCTCAAACAGTAGATCATGGTGCTTGCAATGGCAATGTTGTGGGTTTTATTCACAGGGAATGCATGTACTGATAGAAGGCATACTTTGAATGCAAAGTCGCTTTGGATAAAAGCGTCAACGTAAATTTTGATTATCGTAAATTTTGATTATCGGCTGGCATTAGAGTTATTAATGTAATGTATCGGTCAATATTGGATATCTACTGAACAGTATTGTATATTTATTTGAAAATTCTCATTTCCCTGATTTAGATTATCTTTGCCATCATCTAATGCTCACTTAAAGTTAATCGGTAACACTTCACAATAATGTTCCATTTCTTAACATCAGTTAACTACATTGGATAACATGAACTAACAATGAAAAATACTTACACATTTACCAATACATTATTAAAATCAAAGGTGGTATCTGTTAATATTATTTAATGGCCCTTTTTTTTATATACCAGGAAAGGAGTGGTTTTAATGCGCAAAGTTGTTTTTATTGTCTCTTATAACAAAAAATTAAGCGCATGAAAATGCAGATCCTGTTGTAAATAGTGAAAAAAACACTTTTTAAATATGTTGTTCTATTATTACTCCAGATTTTGACTCATTAATAAATACTGTAACAAATGTATTGCTTGTTTTTGTTAATGTTAGGGACCTTTTTGTAAAGTGTTACCAGTTAATCTTTAACAACACAAATAATTTCATTACACATGTAATATTTAGCAAATCTCAAAATTAAAAGTCAACATTTACAATTATTGATTGTAGTCTTTAGTACTTAATTTTTTTAATTTACTTAGAATATTGTAGATTTTCAGCATTTGTTGTCTGTCAAATATAATGCAAAGGATTAATTCATCCAAAAAAAAAAAAAATGTCCATTATAGCTTGACAGATGTACTCTCTATAGTTGTTTTATTAAAAATCCTCCTTTTGTATTCCACTGAAAAAGTAACAGCATATAGGTTTAAAACGACATGAGGGTATATAGTACATTTTTATTGTGGATGGAACTATTCTTTTATATACCATAAGAGTGCAAAGAGGAATGAAAGAAAAATCTGCATGTGTGTTTTTGACTTTCTGTGGGTGGATGAATTGGATAATCCCATGATCTGTGCGACCTCCTTTTTATTTTTCGTATGTAGCAGGATTGGCCGAGCTCAAGCTTTGCAAGCACAGCCATAGTGGCAGTTTAGATATTATATAAGCACCTCAGAGCTGCAGAGAGAGTAAAGGGAGGAAGAGAGGGCAGGGCTCTGCAGCTGAAGAAAACAGTCTCTCCGATACACTCTTTCAGTGAGACCCGTGAGAACTCTTTTCACTCAAAGAGCCAAAGAACTGATGTCTTCTCCTCAGGGGAAGTCAAATGCTAGGCCCTTCGCTCTATCAGGACACATGTGACATGTATGTGACATCGGCTAGACTTCAGTGAACATTGTACCCAGGGCTCTACATTTTTGTTAAGGAGCATTCATGACAATTTTTAAAGGCATAGAGTTCATTTTTTAAGACTGCAGAAATGAATGAAAACTCAAACTCATTTCATGCAGATTATACAGTTAAATAAAACTGCGTTTTAAAATGTAATAATCAATAATGTTTAAGAAAAAAAAGTTGACCAGTTATTTCATTTATTTTTTTCTCCCGCCAGTGAACACTAGACTGCCAAAACCATCAGGCTGAGTGCCACCAGGAAATACAGTCTGAAAGCCCGTAATAAACACCGAAAGTTGGGAATAAATTATGTATTACAGTGAATCACGATTAATGCGTTTATAATCACTCACTAATAAGGTCTTCTAAGCGTCATTCTGGTTTGTTCAGTTCCAGCTCACCAATCACCGTTCAAGTGGATGTGAGAGAAAACACCTTCAGTTTTAAAAGAGTTTTCTCTTATGGGATTCAAAGTGTCATAAGTGCGACAAACAAGTTAGTTTCAGGCTTTTTTGGTTTCAGTTCCCGCTCACTACAGTCACCGGTCCAGTTTTTTTAAGAACCGCTCCTCGCTGTGTTCAGTTTCAAAGTTCTCTCCTTTCCGCTTCAAGTTTCCACACATATTCCTGTCGTGAACATAGATTGGCGAAGACTTGCTTGTACTCAAACTCCTACATTCACTGTGAAACACCTGTTGCTTCAAATGCACGCCACAATGCGTTGCGTACTACAGTACAAAACCGTAACACATAAATATAGTAGATCAGTGTTGAAAATGGCCTGTAAATGAACAGCTGTTCCTTACCATGTAGAATATTGCCCATATGACTACATTACTCATTTTAATAGAAAACAGTATGATACTGTCAGAGTTTTTTTTACATCATTTTTTTACAGTTTGGGCCACAAGGTTCACTTCTTCACAGTGCAGGTTTTAAAAAAAGCCTTACATTTTGATTTTCATAACTTGTAGATATCAGGGACGTTGAGAGTCAAACCATGAAAATGTTTTTAAAAGTTCAAAGATTTTTATCTTGACATACCGCCTTTAAAATGCAATGCTTATGGTGTAAGACAGTGAAAAACTGCTTCTTCGGGAAGCTTTTAATTCTAATCGTACTACATAAATTCATGCGTTTTGATCTGGGTGTCACGTCTGCCCAATAATATTCCACATTTGCACACATTTCCACTTGCAAATGTGAAATGCTTGCACTGCATCTTTGCACTTTACAGCCATTGGAGCTGTGATTAATGGGACGTATCTGGAATTTTGTGTAGCAACATGACTGTTATGAAACTAGCCTTTCCTGTTGGACGAGCATTCTCAGCGATAACAGCCCCTCCGTTTCTCATTTGTATTGTTAGCATATTTTATTTACCCACATTATTTATGGACTTGCTTTCGAGAATGAAGATAAAGGAGTCCTGCTGAAGGATTCTCAAATTGTAATAGGGTTTGGAATTGTAGTTTTGTGTTTAATAGTTGTAAAATCTTCTCATATTGATTTAGAAAAATAGGTTTTTTTTGCACATTGGCAAGTTGGTTAAGGGTTGCTTGGATCAGACGCTTTGTTGGTTAAGGGATTGCTTGGATCAGACACTTTGCCTCAGGCAAAAGGCTAATGTGATTATAAAATTCATTGAACTCATGGCTCCTACATGTGTTTAATACTTCAGAGCATTGTGTTTGAGAGGAAAGGCACGTTTCTGTGAATGCAGCAACTGTTTGCCACATGTCGGATCCAATTTCTCAAATAATCATTTGGCAGTTTTGGTAAATGTTTAACCTGGGAAGATGTTTCAAAACGTTCCTCTTCAAAGGATCTCAGGATGTCTCAGGTTGCCGAGGAGCGTGTGTACGCTGCTGTATCTGTTAGTGTGTACTTGGTTCTGGGAGAAGAGTATCTTTTAACGTCTTGCCGTGAGGAACATCTCCAAAAATAAATAGTGAAGGAAAAGGAAGCGCCTTGTATACGAACTGGGGATCGCATGTAGTGCAACCTTGTTACTCTAGCATTTGGGTGAATATAGTTAGCATTTTTCATTAAACTCAGAAATTCATGATCACTTTAAATGGACACAAACAAAAGATAAGATTATTCTCAGATGGTTATAGACATAAATGATGAGCCTTAAATCAGTACAAAATCATATACACGGTAAAAAGTAATACACTCTAGCCACTCAATAAAATTGTGGCAACAGATTACAAGCAATGTGATTAATTAAATTCAACATATAAGAATTGAGTTAGAATTAATCAAATGAATTCCTTAAAATTCAACCATTTAAAATGTGTAAAATACACCATTACAAAAACCACAAACTGACATAAAAAGCAGAGTGAAACTGCCAAACCGAATGAAACACTGATCACCACAATGATGACCAAACATGTTCAATAAAATCAACTTTGACATCTAAAACTCCGTTAATTCTTGTGTTTCTCGTTCCTTCAGTGATTCTGCTTGTTGTCATCAGGTGTCTTCAATGTTGGCAATAAAAAATAAAGAGTTCTTAATTCATCTTTGATGTCTGTCTGTCAGAAATCTTGTTTAAATTTTGCTTAAATTTTACTCGTTTTAAATGGTTGACATTTAAGGAATTAATTTGATTAATTCTAATTCAATTCTATTTGTTGAATTTAATTAATAATATTGCTTGTAATCTGTTGCCAAAATTTTGCATAGTAGCACATCACACTGTAACACTTAAATTATAAAGAAGACTCAAATAGTAACAGCCTAAATCAGCAAACTTTTTGCTTGGTGACATTTTATTTATTTATTTAAATTTGTACTACAGATATACCCTGCTATAAACTATATAGTGCAATGTCCATTGTATATATACCATCATATATTTCAAAGTTAATGTACCATACCATAGATGATTAATGCTTTACAAATTAAATGTACTTCATCTCATTTAATCAAAAATTAATTGGAATAGAAACATAACTGCATCATTAAAAAGTTGATTTAATAACAGCCTTATGTGCCATTTAAATGTTTGTATGCAACTGTTTTTATTAATATAAATAGCAATTGGATTTGAACTGTTGTTAATTTTAACCTTTGATATTATAGTAATGTAGTTAGTTAAGAGATTAGTTAAGATATTGTCTTCCTTAAGAAAAACTGACAAATTCTATACCAATCAATACAAATCCACAAAAATCTGTATTCCCATGCAATCTGTATTCTGCAATCCCATGATCACATCCATTGAATTCTAGCCTATATTAATACAGCAAGTTGCAATGTTGACGTAGTTATTAGCATTAGCAAAAGTTATTAGCATTCTTGATATGAAATGAAGGAAAACAAAGATAAAGGTAAGTACTAATTGTTAGCAAAATATTTTCTTATACATTCCTAATCAAGCTGTAATTTATTCAAAAAGTGTGAAAACATTATTTCATTTTGTTTATTTAGGATACATACAATGCATGCTATGAAATTAGCATTTTCTTTGAAAATGTTTCAATTATTGTCATTTCCATCACCGAAAACTACGAACTCAATACATAATTTACACTGCTACAAATGAAATGAACTAGTGAGAGTGTGAAAGTGTTTTAAGGGAGTTTATTTTCTAAAATTCTACACATAAAGTGTCCATTGAAGAAACACATATACTGTCATAGTGGCATAAGTTCAGCCCTCAGAGCCTTACTATTAGAACGCAATGAAGCGTTCAGTCTGGAAAGTGCTTCAGAGCTTTACGGAGGTACAAGTGAATATGCATTTTTCACCATCACTGGTGCCAAAACACTTCAGTAGTTTGTAGTTAGAGATTTGAAGTGTTCAGTTAGCTCAGTACTAGGTTATGATCGTATCATTTTTCTGCTCGGCCTGCAAACATGTAGGCGGCAACTAATTGCTGAGGTCACTGAACTGCATTCTCATGATGTGGGGCTGTGTGTGTTAGTGCCGAGAAGGTCTCAGATTCTCAAAGGACTGTTGTGCAAGCAGAGAGCAGAAGGAAATATAGCAAGAAGACAGACAGTCACACACCACCTGCTGGATGGAGCTCAAATCGACATCCCAGAAATCCTGCAGGGGAAAATCAACAAACCCTGCAGGCACAACCTCGATTTGGCAGCGTCTGACTATAACTCTCGGTATTAGAGGCATTTCTTGATTGTGACGCAGTACAATATTACCGCGTGCAATCCAACAAATGTATACTATGCAATTTAGAAAATGACAGACCTGGTACAAACGCTTGTCGTACTAAACTAGGGTTGTCAGGATACCTTAAACACTATTCTTATCGTATGACACCTGCTAAAGCATCACATCAAAAGAAACACCATTGTACACAATGTATTCTGCTGTTATACCATGTTTTGGTAATTTTATAATAATTTGCAAATGAAAAGTAATTAATCTAATTTGATTATTTTCTCTTTTTATTTGGAGCTTGATTGATGCAAACCAAAAAATCTGATTCCTAATAAGTCTTGCATCAATGCAAAAACATGCACCGAAAGCATTGCAGTCCTTGTTTATTATTTTTATGTTACTGCTGACATAACTTTGTTTAAAATGTGAGCTAATAATATTAGTAGTGTACATAAATGTCATGTGTGGCTGTAATGAAGTGCACAACAGAAGAGATAGAGAACAAAAACAGTCTTTAAAAAAAAACAAACAAGGAACACTCAGGAGATCGCAAGAGAAAACATAACATATCCACGTTACATGAAGACAATACCAGACAGTGTGAACAGAATGAATCTCAGGGCTTAAATACATGGAGAGGGTAATCAAACTGAACAGAAACAGGTGTGAGGGACTAATTAACTATCAAGGCAACTAACTAGGAACTCAGACAGGTAAAACAGGAACAGAACACAGTGAAATGAAACCAAAACTGAACATTCACATTACAATAATGTGGTAGTTATGGTTGTGGCGTTTTCATAATAGTACCTTTTGAAAACTGCTTTTCTGGTTAATTTAACTCTAATTTTGTTTCTGTCATTATGTAGCAAAACTGGCTTTAATACTGCCATTAATTGTTTTGCAATTCAAAGTAAATTTTAATACCATTAATGATTGATTGAATTTATAACATTAATTGATAGTAAAAAAAGTACATAAAGTACATATACAATTATTCACACATAATAATAATTAAAAAAAAAACAGCACACTTTTAATAGTTCATACGGGAAAAGCAACCATTTTGGAGAGACATTTTATTATTATTATTATTTTTTTTTACTATTTGGGATTAATTTCAAGGCACAGTATGAAAGTTTCGCCGCTAGAGGTCGCTTATTCAAAACAATAACAAAGGCGAAGCTTGATGACACAATGAATGAGTGTGGAATCATGGGAGTTGTCGTCTTCACCTCCACAGCCAATGGAAAGCAATCTGACGGCACTCATGTTCATGGATGAGCTAATCTATTATTAAAGTTTTATTAACGTTACTGTGGTGTGACGCAGAGCTGGGCCGAGAGCCTGGGACATTTTACGCTGCTGTTTTTATTATGCTTATATGCCGTGGTCGAAAATACTGTATTACTGTTAATACAAATAAAGCTCTTTCTGATTATGCTATGTTAGCCACCTGAAAAACAGTGTCGTCTATGAGGCATGGTTCAAACGTGTTATTCGCGGTAAATCAAGAAAACAGACTGACCGTGTTGAGTTATATAACAATGATTAGTTTTTTTGTCGATAAAGGTATCCAAACAGTTACACACCGGTCTAATAAAACACATAAGCGTCTTTGGTGTTTCCATGGTTTCTACAGAAGTAAAACTGGAAATCGAGGGGAACGCAGATATGATGTCATTGACAGGCAACGCAATGACACGTAGTGTTACACTGGACAAAATTTGAAAATTTAAACTGATGGAAACATTTGGGGTAATGTAAGTACACAACTCAGCAAAATATATAACATTGTTCTAGTGGACATTTAAGATCCAAAAATCGTACATATTGTGCCTTTAAGATTTATTGTAGGATTTATTAGGGCTTATTATTTTTCTTACTATTGCTGCCGATTTGGAAACCAATATTTCATAGCCATACACAAGCTTATCCAGACCTTTGCTGGGAAATAATGTGGCGACTGGACCTCTTTGAACTCTAATTGAATACTGCTGGTTAGACACGTTCCTCTGACTGATAAACATTAGTGGAAACGATTACACATACATATCAGTTGAACTGAATTGCAGTACATTGTGAGTGATTTTGGCTGACATGTAATGTCCAGGGTGCCTCGCTGGTTTGTAACCAGTGTCATCTTTCTAGTGACCCCTCTGGTCTAACCGCAGACCTAACTTTAGGTCAGACTTGTTGGGCTTGAGAATACAAGCATTCTTGGGAGCTAAACATGGGGCCTGGCATTACAGTATTCTGAAACCTGAAACCTTATTCCAATTGGTATCGGTTTTTAAATGGGTGTGAAGCTATTACTCACTTGTAACAATGTATTTCTCTGCTCCGAATAGCCTGTCGATCAGCTGACATATGGCTTAATGTGTTCATGCAGATGGGAGCTAAATATGGCAGCATGTGGCATGTTGGCTAACCTGCAAGACAGTTCTGGTTACATGAGAAGGTGTCAGGGATTTGTAATACCAAAAAGCAGAACATCAAAGAGGTAAAGCAGCACAAATGAAGCTCTGTCGGGAGAGTGAAATTGCTCCAACGGTTGTTGATGACCAGTGGCACTATTCCGGCAATGATTATTAGCTGTCCTGAGCATCTCCTGCCAGCTAATTAGTGGTATTAACCCTCAGATGGCGTCATGTGGAAGGCTAGAATATAGCTTTTAATCATCATACACTTGCTGACTTTGTTTATATATGTTACAATGAAATGGTTTAGCTTTTCAGATAGTTGTTGCTGTCTGCTTTAACTTTTCTGGATTTAGGATTTAATACAAATGTATTATCAAAGGTGGTAATCAAATATAAGTTAATTAATCATTTTAAAGTGATGATGAAGGATTCTTTTATTTTATTCCGCCAACATTACTCAAATGCAAATGACCTTACGGTTCTTATTCAGTTGTTGCTTTTGGAATGATGGTGGTTGTCTGGTCAGGGCTCTACGCTAACGTTTTTCTTTAGGAGCACTTGTGCTCCTAATAAAAAATTTAGGAGCACAGTCAGAAATTTAGGAGCACTTTCTGATCAATGACAGACATTATCTTTCCCATTACAAGGTGATATTTGCCCCTTTAAATTAATTTCCAGAGGCATTTTTACCATTATAAGAGCATTTTTTTCTAATCGTATTAAATGCATGCATCATATTTCGTCAATTTCTTAAATTAAAATAGAAATTTTGTTTTTAAAAGTTATACAATAAATTCAGTTAGAACAATAAGACCCAATCAGACTGTTACCAATCAAAAGAAATAATCAAAAAGTCCATCTTTGCACTGCAGAAGTGGCACAGAATCTGAAGTGGTATTATTTACACATGCTCATTGATAAATAATGTTGTATGAATGTTTTTAAATCTAATTTTTTGAATTTAGTTTGATATTTTAAGTTTGATATTTTAAGTAAATACAGTCTATGTAAAGTGTAAATATGAAAATAAAACCGCCAGTAGGTGGCGGTATATCTTAATGTGCGAGTCATTCATTCAGTCGTTCAAACCGCAGATTCATTCAGGAATGACCATTGCTTAGAGATGCGCAACAGTTCTGGTGTGGCTTTGTTTGAAACTATTTTCACAAAATAAAGCAAAACTGACAGTATTGTGGCTAATGTTTAGTCACTTAATATCAACTTGTTTATTGGACTTCAATCAGATCAATACGTATCACATTTGCAAACATGCCAATACTCGGAGAAACAGGAGTCTACTCATGTGATATTACTTAACTTACATATTAGGCTTGCTGCGATTAGACATTATCGGTGTTCATTCAGAACACCGGTAATATCACTTCAACACTTCAACACCATGACCGCGGCACCGCCCCCACCGTCGTTTTGATTTTTTTATAGTCATTAAAATCATTTAGTTAGAGAACAGACACTACAGTTAAAAACTGAACGCGTCTGCTCAATTCAGTGAGCCCAACGAGTCGCAGCACAGATCAGCAGCAGGAGTCAGATTTCGCCTCACTTTCTAAATGATAAGACAATGGATGAAGATTTGATTGCAAAGCGAATATTTAAGCGAGTTTGTCATTGTACTGTTTTGTTGTTATGTTTTTTATAAAGAATAATAATGAACCCACCCACCATTCAAGCAATTGCCGCCTCCAAATTGCCAAAAGTGAAAGTAATATGAGCACGGGCATTCATAACGGTTCGTGTGTTTTTAAAGGAATTTTTGCCCCAAGCCCCCATTAATTTCCAACCTTGTTTATGATAATCCAAATGTAATATTTCCATTTAATTTGGCTGAAACATCAGCATCATGAGACGGTAAGTGCGCATCACCTGTTTCACCTGGTAAACAATCTTTGAAGTGTAGTCCGGCGCACGTCTTTTGTACTTGCTCTGCTGACTGAAGCAAAGTCTTTGAATGAAGGCATGAAAAGCAGCTGATTGCAGTATGAAACATAACTGTTGTTCAGTGTAGATGCATTTTGGGAGTTTATTCTGATTTTATTATAGACCTATTCATGAGACTCGATCGGGTCACTTGCATCAGTGCACCTAAATATTTTTTCACACTCATGCACAGTTATTTTTACTCGCAAATGCGAATGAAATGGTCGCACTGTAGAGCCCTGCTGGTTTTTGTTTGTTGACAAAATATGTGCGTATTTAGGATAGCAAAATAATTAGGCTGATCAACTATACAGCAGAAGGAGAAAACACTTCCAATTTCTTGTTTCGGTCAATCTGTAGTGGTGCAAATTTACCTGAAAACCAAATTCTTTGTTGGGTGGCCACTTGATGCCCAATGTGAAATCTGGACCTTGGGTTGATTGTGTAGAAGTTATCTAAAGCTATCCAATTTCATTTCATTAAACCTTTTTTCTTTGTATTCTAGCTCTTTGGCCAGGCCTGAACTGAGCAGTTCCAGTTCATCCGGATCAGTCAAGCCCAGCGGAAACGGCCATAAGATCTGCCTGGTGTGCTCAGACGAGGCCTCTGGATGTCATTATGGTGTGCTCACCTGTGGCAGCTGCAAGGTTTTCTTCAAAAGAGCCGTAGAGGGTGAGCCTGCAGGATCTACACATACTACTTCATCTTCCTTTTTTGACAGAAGGGTTGAGTCAGTGGGCTCATTTTATTATACAGTGAATAACAAAGGAATTGCATGTAGTGTCAGGTTGTCCTGTTGAATCAATTTTAAATAGCATTCGATGGCATATGATGGCATATAGACACTCAGAATTGAGTTTTGTTGATTTAGTCATTTATTTTATACAATATTTAATGCAAGTTACATAATATAATCAATTAGGGCTGGGTAAAAATATTACTTTCTCGATTTTAATCGATTCTCATTTTACGAACCAATATCGATTCTTAAATCCCAAGAATAGTCTTTCCTGTTTTCATTTGATGAATGAATGGATGTAGCATGCCTCCCATCCAATAAATCACAATAAACTTTGTGCTTTGGTACTTTTAATATGAAACAAAGTCTCAGATTTCAAATTCTGTCCATTTTTATTAAGAAATTAAAAAAATAAACCATTTTTGGTGCTGTTTAATGTGGCCTGACGATCGCTGTTCAAGCTAACTGATCATCTCCTCTGCTTTAATACCAGTTATAGCACGAAATAAATATGAATGAACATCTGAAGGGATCATATCTCATGTATTCGCCCAATCAGTGTTTCAACCACGGAAAGACGTCAGTAAAACAGCTTGTAAACAATGTCACTTAGTATCACATTTACCTCAGAAAAAACATATTCGGTGACCATAAACTCGTTAGTCAGCTAGAGAGGAGCATTTTGCTAAATAGGTGCACCATATTCATTATCATTTTTGATGTTCTTCAATATTTAATGTATGTTTGAATAAATCTGTCAAGTTTTTATGACAGCCACCATTTAAATGTTTATATTTCAAAAAACGAATCGGAGTAGAAATATAATTATGTAATTTTAAAGTTAGTATTATTATAAAAACTTTTTTATAATAGTTTGTATACACATCAGTTAATTTTAACCTTCAATATTATAGTAATGTAGCACCAGCTGACTCCCATGTATAGTTTACAGCATTAGTTGAGAGATTTTTTTTCATTGAGAAAATTTGCCATGTACAGTATCTGATATATATCCAAAATAATAGAATCGTGAAATTTGTGTCAATACCCAGCCCTAATAATCATTAATGGTATTGTTGTATATTGCCCAGTGAATGTATTCTGATATCCAAAGGTATGGATTTATTATTGCGATCATTTTGTAAATCACTCAATATGTGGACATAAGTAGCCATTTCCAGCTTGTGCTTGAAAGCATGAGTAGCTCATTTACAAGGCAACCAAAAAGTCCAAAAACATTAGTGAAAAAAATAAAGTGAAAAGTTGGGGGGGGGGAAGACAATTCCACAAGTGGAATCTGATGTCATTCAGCATGATTTCCGAAGGTTCCCAAGGGCTTTTCACGCTTCAAAGAAAGAAAGAACATGTGACCTTTTGTAAAATGTAGTTCACATGGCCAGTGTCAGAGTTAGTGACCCAGAAACTGAATCGCAGAATCTGAAATATGTCTGTTACTCAGACTTCTGAACCCCACGTACATCAACACTGTGTACTGAGTGTGACCTTAATCTATATCCTTTGAGTAATTTCTGTGTGATCTACTCCATCAATCACAGTTCTCTGTAAACCTCAGTAAACAGATGATCAGGTTTGCCTCAATTAATCACAGAAAAAAAGTCAAAGTGTGGTTTCCTGCGGAGGTTCTACCTTGAAACGAGACATTTCTTTAGAGTTGTTGCACAGAAAAAGAGCATGCAGCAATGAATCATGTGTGCTTGGCTCCCTGACAAAATACCCTCCTGTTTTAACACATGCTCCATCCGAAAAATGAACTACAGGGCACCTGTATAATATTCACTATAATATCTACTCTGTTGGCTTCATCCACCGTCCATTCTCTGAAGAGCACAAAAATAGGATTACAAAAGTAAAATCCAATTCATTTTCTCCACAGACTAATTAGATTATGTATAGACCTTTCAGAACAGACCTTCCATGCACTCAGAGGTTGAAGAGATGGTGTTTCTGTAGAAGCTATTATCACCTCAGTAGTATTAATAAGAAACCATGGTTAATAGCCAAAGCCCTAGTGGAGACTAACTACATTACCCATGATACTGAAGAAAGACCCACCACTAAGAAAAGTATTTGCATCTGAATATTTTGACTTTGCAAAGTAAAAAATCAGTGATTCTAAGTCAGTATTTCCTTGTTGTACTGATGCTTCATGGGATGTGTAGTTCATTGCTTCATAAAATAATTTAAAGTAAACAGTCTTGTCTTTTTTCTTCTTTTTTTTTTGCTTCAAATTAATTTTGAAGATGATTGATTTTGGGTCATGCCTTCAAATGCTTAACTGAAGATTTTTAAAGGATTAGTTCACTTCAGTATTAGAATTTCCTGATAATTTACTCACCCCCATGTCATGCAAGATGTTTGTCTTTCTTTCTTCAGTTGAAAAGAAATGAAGGTTTTTGAGGAAAACATTCCAGGATTTTTCTCCATATAATGGACTTCACTGGGGTTCAACGGGTTGAAGGTCCAAATTACAGTTTCAATGCAGCTTCAAAAAGCTCTACATGATCCCAGATGAGGAATAAGGGTCTTATCTAGCAAAATGATCAGTCATTTTCTAAAAAAAAATGCTCATCTTGCACTGCTCTGAGATGCTCCATGCATTAAATAATCACGTTGGAAAGGTCACGCGTGATGTGGGCGGAAGTTCCGCGGTAGGGCGAACAACTCCATCTCATCTTCTCCTCCAACTTCAAAATCATCTGATATCGTTGTTTTGTCTTTTTTTTTTTTTTTTTTTGTAAAGGGCATTTGACTTAGTCTTTGTAGGTTCACTTTGTAAACACTGGGATGGTACTTCCGTCTACGGTAGCCAGTGAAGTCCACTATATGGAGAAAAAATACTGGAATGTTTTCCTCAAAAACCTTAATTTCTTTTCTACTAAAGGAAGAAAAATATAAACATCTTGGATGACATGGGGATGAGTAAATTATCAGGAAAATTTAATTCTGAAGTGAACTAATCCTTTAAGTAAACAGTCTTGTCTTTTTTTGCTTCAAAATAATTTTGAAGCTGATTGATTTTGAGTCATGGCTTCAAACGTTTAACTGAAGATTTTTAAATGAATACTTGAGAACCAAGGCTGCTAAAATTGGACTGCATCCAAATTGGTTTGTTGGTGGTCATTAAGTCATTTTCATAAAGATTTGCATAACTAACCGTTAGCTTATTAACACACGACCACCCACGTTTTTTTATAACAATACATGTAGTAATCAGCAACTTGGCTTGCCTTTATGAAGAAACGAACAAGGTAAAGAACCAACTGCAACAACTGATGAATGACAGATTACTTGGATTATAGTTCTGATAGTAATCATCAAATATTATTGGTCATGTTGCTCAGTATTGTAGCATTTGGTGTGACTAAAAGACTAATTGCATTTTTTAAAATTTAAATGTTTTTGTGGCAAGAAGCCTTGACATTGAATTTCAGGGGGAAAAAGAATATGGCTTCTTTATGCAAAAATAACAGATATGAATGTGTCCTGCATAGAGGATTCTTCATAGCTAAATAAAAATGAATAGCTTCCGCTAACCAACGTCATCTTTGCCAACAAAGTGTCAGCATGAACTGAGCTGTGTTTTCAGCACTTGAAACATTTTTATCTGTTATTTTGTTTTTCTTCCCTGATTTCTTCGGTTGCTCTGGCAATGGTGAAGGATGGAGAGCACGGCAAAACACAGATGGTAAATAAATTCACCTTAAATAATGCTTTTTTCTAACCGTTTCAGTCGCCCCACAATGCACCTGTCATAAAATGCTTTTGTTTAATAATTTATAGTAGTATCACTGGCACAATGAAACACAATCATTAGAGCGGGAAAAGAAATCACCCACTGGCACTGTCAGAAATTAATTGTTAGCTGGACTTGTTTATGAATACTGGACTTGCATTTTTTACCTTTATATGGGCATTTTTTCATTCTAACCAAATAAAAACACAAAAACATGTTCTAATTTGAATCGATTTAAATTCTCAATTATTATGGCTCAGTTAAATCAGCATCAAATTCAATACACAAAATATCATAACACAAACACTCTGCTAAAATATACAGTATATTTGAAATATTTGGCCGGCACATGTGTTTGATTACATCAATCTACTAACCTTTGCCTTAAGTGTTTTCTTTATGTTTTTGTTTTTAAAGCTGATTATGGTTTTTCATCAAAAACCACTTTATATTAGCTATAACAGCACTCGCCTCTACAGTAAATATTTATTTTAAATAAATATGTAGGACTTGATGATGACAAGTTGATTTCTGACTCTGCTCACAGGCATGTTAACTGTTATTAGTCACTAGTTTGCATTCTGATAATCATCATAGTTGCACTTCACTCGATTTTGCTTGCACCACAGGTAGTTGCTGTATGACTGCATTTGCATTGATCGGTTTTGTTGATGTGTTTTTACCTTGACAAATGGGAAGACACTTGAGTCAGAGCGCTTCAGGCCTGCTGAACATGTTTGAGCGTGACATTATTGTTTTATTTGAACATTTAATGAAAAGAAGGCTTAGGGTGCCAAGCAGTGGTCTGGAGGATGAAGATAAAGCTAAATTGTCTTTTGTGCACTTTTCCTTGAATTTGCTTCAAGCCTAGTTGAAAGGCAGACAGAAATGGATTTCGAAGCTCTATTTATCAGGGAACCAGCTATGTTGGCGATGGATGTAAAGTATAATATAGCCAGGCTAATTAAGGTGTAATCTAGATATTGGCCACTGTCAAAGCAGCATCAGACAGGAAGGAGTTGATTGATGATTGAGAGTATTCCCATGCAGAGTATGTGGTTACACTGGACATGAAGTGAATCTAGGAAAAATAAGCTTAACTGAAGATATATTATCTGAAGTTTTATCAATCTTCTCTATGCAGATGTGGTGTACATACAATTGTCACTACCTTAAAAGTGCTCTATGTAAGTTTTTGACTGTACTAAAGCATAAAAATACCATAATATGTTTGCAGATATTTATTAAACATGCTGAGTTGACATTACAAACCATGGCTACAGCCAGTTATTTTACTTTGAAATTTGCGTTCCGTGTCAGAATTTCTGTTTTTGTTTCGGTCTGTGCAAGACCGCAGGTTGCCAATTTACCCAGTAGTATTTCGCCACCCTGGCTTGCGAATTGCAGCCATGGAAGCCAGCAAACAAACTGGGTCAGAGATTGCAGATTCTACCCGACCTAAAAAGCCTCAGCATCCATTGAACAGGAGCATATTAAAATCAACTCATCATAAATCAATAAATCAACTAACTATCTTACAGTGTGTAAGTCTCCTCGCATTCCAATGTCAATTGAGCTCGCTCCTGTTGCGTGTCTTCAAACTGGCAACCCGCGAGAGCGAGGAGTCTGAGGAGGAGGGGGCGGGGCAAACAATATTTTGAATTTGGACTGCAGTACCCATTTCAACCACTAGCTTTCATTCTTACATAGAGCACCTTTAAAGGGTTAGTTCACCCAAAAATGAAAATTCACCCTCATGTCGATCCAAACCCGTAGGACTTTCGTTCATCTTTGGAACACAAATTAAGATCTTTTTGATGAAATCTGAGAGCTTTCTGTCCCTCCATAGACAGATGCTTCAAAAGGCGTTCATAAAGGCTTTTTCTCACATATAAACTTTGATCAGCGAACGTAAGCAGAAGTTCAAAAGAACCCGAATGACGCATGAGAACAATCCAAAACAAAAGAAATTTGGACTAAACCACTCAATTCATATGGATTAGATTTCATCAAAAAGATCTTCATTTGCGTTCCGGAGATGAACAAAAGTCTTGCGGGTTTGGAATTAATGAAATAACCCTTTAATGCATGGTTCCCAAAATGTTTTGGGAATGTTAGTTTTTATTATTAAATATAATGTAAAAATAACAATCGGAGAACATTCTGTATAGCTTCACACAAAAACCTCCTTGCAGTGTTATAGTTACAGAGAAATTGAACAAAGAGGCACGGAAACCGTTTCTAAACTACAGCGTATACTTGCCAATTGGATGCTTTGATATGCTTCAAAATGAACAATTCTGCAAGTTGGGTCTCTACAGACTGGCATGTTCTCCACACCAAATGGAGGATCCTCAAAGGTCTGAGTGGTTGGCAGTAGTTTGGTTGAGGTGGCGTTTGATTATTCATCTGTTTTGGCTTTATAGTCTGTAATAATTCCAAGCAGTTCTGGCTCAGAGCTTTCAGAAGTTTCGGATTCTCTTGACTTGTAGAAATGAATAAAGATGTGACAGTTTTGCTCTCATAATGCGTACAGCATGGAGCTGGAATGGCTTTTTACAGGGACGCCTCACCTAAAACTAAAATTTGTTTCATAACACCATTATTATATCATCGACACCTTCATATCATCCAACCCTGTAATGAGAATTGTATTATATATATTTTTTACCTTTAACAAGAATTGTATTAGTTTTATTATGTCTACGAAACACAACAGGAAATGTCATTTTCATTAAATTTTTCACCCTAAAGGTTAAAATCACTACAGCAAGATCTTTTGTTAATCAGGTTTCAGTTTCATAGTGTTACATACTCTTGTTTGATTATGTCAATGTCAGTACTGCATTTAAGAGAGATGATGCAAGACTTTGAATAGATCATTATATTACGCTCAAGCTACCTTTAGTTACTTTTACCTTGAAGACATTAAGGCCCTGTTTACACCTGGTATTAAAGCTCCTTTCACACAGAGATTCCAGAAAATACACGGATAATGTGTCCAGGGTATCATTTGATTTTGGTTCATTCACACTGCCAGTGTGTTCGATCGTTTTGGTGGACCAAAACCACTCTTGTGCATCGCGTACCGTTCCACAAGCTGGCGAACGATCTCAGCTTCGGCATCCTCAAATTTGAAAACGCATTTGACCGGATTGCTTTTGTAGTGTGCAAGCTTATTTTGTCCATTAGATCGAAAGATTTGAAAAAAAAAAAAAAACTCATACATTTACCCACCCATAGACCCTCCCCTTGAAGAAATCATGATCTGATCGACTAAAATGCATCTTAATACCAGGTGGAAACAGAGTCTTAGGGCCAGATTTACTAACAGCTTGTGCCAGCGCAAAACTCTTTTGACGTTAAAAACTTATTATCAGGATTTACTAGCTTTTTAAAAAAGATTTATGTTTGCAGCTGACCTTATTGCATATGCATTTGTGGAAGTTTCCCTTTCAGACGCAAAATTATTATTATTATTTTTTTTTTTTAAGATTTATTTTTGCCGTTTTTGACTTTATTATGATAAGACAGTGGTTAGACAGGAAGCAAAGTGGGGGAGAGGGGGGGATGGGATCGGGAGCCGGGACTCGAACTCGGGTCACCCGAAACGCATTGGCGCTACATGTCGGCGCGCTGCCCATGAGGCCATCGGCGCCGACATAGACGCAAAATTATTTTTACTAAGGTTTGCGCTAGTCAGCTTACTGGTATTTGCACCAGTTTTTACCGCTCAAAAAAAGCACTATTAAACCAACGCTAATTTGCGCTGCTCTTGATAGATTTGCGTTGTTCATTATGGAAATGATCCGACTGCGTCTGTGTTATTTTATTTGCACGTCATCAGTAGATCATGCGCAGAACTTTCCACTCTCATCAGCGCTTTTACTTTTGGAATTGCGCTCTCATGCAAATTTGCCCTTTTTAGTAAATCTGGTCCGTAATTGGTTTGTCACTTTTCCTGATTGTTGATGATCCTACAGCGAAATAAATTCAGTCTACTAACAGAGCTTTACTGCTGTAAATACAACAAAGCATAGTTCAAATCTATCAGGGTTTTTTGTGGTGTCATGCTTTAACCCCAAACATCAGAGGTGCTCATTGCAATTGTAAATCTTTTTTTTTTCCAGGGCAGCACAACTATCTCTGCGCCGGAAGAAATGATTGCATCATCGACAAGATAAGGAGGAAAAACTGCCCGGCATGCCGCTTCCGCAAGTGTCTTCAGGCCGGCATGAATCTGGAAGGTGAGGATGATGAGCAGTTGTCATTTGGCTCACTTGAGTGATTTATATGACCTTTATATGCCACAGCACAGGGGCGCAAACCAGTAAGCAACCAGAATTATAGATTTCGAGTAAATAACTTTTGAAGGAAAAAACTCAATTTTAATATGCTACGCTTCTCGCATCAACGATCGAAAAATGTTAACGGAACCAAAAGTCATCAAATAATTCAGATCCAGTATTTTTTTTATTTTTTTTTCAAATGAATATGGATTTTTTTCCATGTGCTGCATGCATTTTTTCCAGTACACGTCCTTAAGTAGGTGGTGGAAACACAGTAAGTCCAAGGACTGTTTTTTTGCAGATTTTTTCTCTCATGCACAAAGGATGAAGGAAGGTATAAAATGGCCAAAAGCTTTAAGAAGGCAGCAGTGCCTCATTGACAGCGTGCTGATGTACTTCACAGTTATTGGACAGAATTCATCCATCTCTTTGCAAGGCTTTAAAATCGTGGATGATTTATTTGCGTGAAGCACCAAACAGGAAAAAAAGACCTTGATGCAGTAGCTGCTAACTAAATCTGGGGTTGTACCAGAGAGGCTTTTAGTTGCCATAGAAACATTTATGGCAGAAAATTTAGAGAGTGGGACAAAATGACTTTGTTTGATGGTAAGCTCTCAATCAACAGAACAGTGATTTTATGAGAGAAAGCCTTCAAGAGACGTTTGCACATCAAAACACACACATCACCATAAGCTTCATTCATTTAGTGTATGTGCTAAAATTCCAAAGATTCACTGGAATATTCCTTCATATAGGAACTCAGTAATTGTATGAATTCACAATAAATGACTAAAAAGCACATGCTAATTCTTAATCTGTAGACTACATCACTTAAGAACATTGTCTTTAATATAGAACATTTTTGTTCTATATTATGGATTTGGATTTGTTCATTTTAATTAGCTTTGAAAGAGGCCTTCTGCATTTGGGTTCATGATGTTAATTTATATATATATATATATATATATATATATATATATATGTGAATATGAATATATATTCTGAATTTAAATGAATTATTATAATATTTTTTGTGGTCCAGTATGTCCAACAGTCATGAGAGTATTCAGTAGTTAGACCAAGAACAGTTTGTGCAGTAGTTTTTATTATTGTTATTATCATTATTATTTATTTATTTACCTGTGGTTGCAGTCAGTCATTTTATCAGACTGAATTTCACTTACAAATTATAAAGTATTATAAGCTTACCACTGTGAATCTGAATGTTCAGTAATTTATTTTTGTTAATATTAACCAAAAAAATATTCCATACTGCAGCTGTAAAAAACTAAAATAAATAATAAATGTATTTTCTGTGTGCTGATGTGTTCAATGTATTGAAATCACAGCCATATTCTATATTATTGTTAAAGCATTAAAGGGTTAGTTCCCCCAAAAATGAAAATAATGTCATTTATTACTCACCCTCATGTCGTTTCACACCCGTAAGACCTTCATTCATCTTCAGAACACATATTAAGATATTTTTTATGAAATCCATTGGCTCAATGAGGCCTGCATAAACAGCAATGGTACTTCCTCTCTCAAGATCCATTAATGTACTAAAAACATATTTGAATCAGTTCATGTGAGTACAGTGGTTCAATATTAATATTATGAAGTGACGAGAATAAAGCAAAATAACGACTTTTTAACAATATCAATATATGGCAGATTTCAAAACATCTGGATATTGTTAAAAAGTCATTATTTTGTTTTTGTTTTTTTTGGCGCACAAAAAATATTCTCGGTGATTTATAATATTAACGTTCGTTTTTAAGTTAATTCATCAATTATGTTTTTAGAACTTGGCACATGTGCTTTAAACTAGATTTCTTTTTTATTCCTCTTTGAGATCCTTGTCACTGAATCATTTACAAAACATGAACAGCAACAAAAGCTATGAAAATGAATTTTCCAAAGGCTGTATCAAGATACGAAGATCAAAGTCTATTTAGTCACGTATCTGTCTGCACTGATATCGATTCTTAAATCCCAAAAATGTATCTTTCAGTCTATGCTGTTTTCAGCTGATGAATGAACAAAGCTTTGTATCGTGCCTCCCATCCAATATATTTTAGTAATCTTTGTGCTTTGTTACTTTTGATATGAAACAGGTCTCAGCTTTGAAATCCTTTCAGTTTTATTATGAAATTCAAACAATAAATAATGTTTTAGTGACAGATCGCTATTCATACAGCATGAATGAACATCAGAAGGTATGTTTAAAGATACAGTACAACTGGCCAAAATATGTATCATGTCTCATGTAATCGTTTAATCAGTGTTTCAACAAGTGCTTCATGCTGGCCATGTTGTAATTACCATAAATAAAGCATCTACCAACCCAGAAAACACTGGGACTCCCCAATAACTTGTTTTGGTAAGCCTCTCTCTGCAAGCATGTGAAAAAACGAGCGCTCAGATTTCGCTCCCCTAGTGATGTAAGAAGGGGAATCTTATTATAAGTTTTCGACCCCTTAATCTGCACGTTTACACCCACGGCGCCGCCATTTTGTTTTCGCAAGTGCGTCAAAGTTGCAGATGAAGAAAATGTAAGTATTTTTAAGTAATGCAATGTGTTTCTTCAGTTCAGGCAGCTCCACTTTCCGTGTGCTTTCCCTTAGCCTCCATGCGCTTGATTACGTTATGCTAGCACAAACAGAAGTTGTGTTTGACAGAAATGTTTCGGTGTTACTTATGACTCGCCCATAAAACAGCTTAGACTACTAATGTGATGTCATTTTACGCCGGACTGCTTCACAAATGAGGATCAATTCAACGCTGGATTTGCACAAAAGATGAACATGACGGCACATGCTAGTGGATGAGTTGAATCAACTCCACAGCAACTACATAAATTTATCCACTAACCGTTCAGAAACGTCCAGTTTCATTCTAAAAGTTGTAACTTCTCCATCAGTGTCGACTCCGGTTTGAACAATGTAAGGCTGAACACCGTTACTGACAATCCTCATTTTGGCTGCGTGAGATTCTCCAGCTTTGTTGTTGTTGAACTGTTTAAGCTCCGCCCTCTTCTGGAAAGTGGGCTGGGAGCAGCAGCTCATTTGCATTTAAAGGGACACAAAATAGGGTCAAAATTGACAAGCTATAATAAATGATCTGTGGGGTATTTTGAGCTGAAACTTCACAGACACATTCTGGGGACAACAGAGACGTATATTACTTATATTACATATTAATATCTTGTAAAAATGGCCCATAATAGGTCACCTTAAAAAACAAACAAAAACAAGTAGAAACATAATTATGTCATTAAAAAAGTATTATTAAAAGTTATTATAAAAACATAGTAATGTGTAAATGTAAGTATCCTACAAATCACTTAGTTTTAACCTATAATATTATAATGATGTACCAACCGTGGTTCAATGTATAGTTTACAGCATTAGTTGAGAGATATGTTGTTTTCCTTGAGGAAATTTGTCATGTACTGTACATGTACTGAAATCGAATTGAAATTGAAATCGAATCGTGAGGTTTGTGTCAATGCCCAGCCCTATTAAACATTCAGATGAAATTTGTTTAGATCAATGGTCTTCGTTGAATAATTAATATTCACATTTCTCCTTTTCATTTCAGCTCGAAAAAACAAGAAACTAATGCGGTTACGGGGTCATTCGTCCTCAAGTGAGCAGGCGCCCGCTCTGCCTGATGAGCGCATGTGCTCGCTGGTGCCCAAGGCCATGCCCCAGCTGGTGCCCACCATGCTGTCCCTGCTCAAAGCCATTGAGCCAGAGATCATTTACTCGGGCTACGACAGCACCATCCCGGACACGTCCACCCGCCTCATGACGACGCTTAACCGCCTAGGCGGCCGCCAAGTCGTCTCCGCAGTCAAGTGGGCCAAAGCCCTTCCTGGTGAGCCCTCATAATTATCCATACCCTATATCATGCCAGAACTATTTTACTTTACTTTGAAATTAATGCGCTATTAGAAACTTGTGGCCATCACCAACCAGTGGCATGAGAAAAGAAGCACATGATATTCTCTGCTGTGGTAGAATACTGGGCAAAAATGCTTGTGGAGAAGGGTTATGTAAGAACCACATGCTTCGAGCTGTACATCCCCTTTAAAGACACATACATTAGAAAACATTATACTATAGCCAATTTCACATTCTGACAACACAAGCAACAATGAATTGATTGCTCTCTTTTTCCTTAAGTGATGTGTATATATCTGGCCCTAATGATTATTTCATTCAATTGAATCTGACATTTTATGTAACAATGGTTTCATGAACGATTTACCCAAATTTGTTCTGCTCCAGTTTCATGAATAAAGCCCAGTGTCTTTGGAAGGTTTTGAAGTCAGGAAAGATGATTATGATTATTTACATGAGCCAAAGAGTTGGTTTTGAGTTTAGTGACATCAAAATCGTGTCAAAATCAGAACAGAGAGATATCATTATGAATTTGCGTCAGAGAGATCTGAAGAAACAGCGATCATATAATATTTTATTGGCTAAAACTACATAAACTCAAAAACAAACTAATTCAAACCATTTTACATTTTGTAGCAGGGCCCTTCAATGATTCTTTACAGCTCTTTGGTTCAGCAAAGAAAGTTCTTTATATCATGAACTGTTTTGCTTGTGTGGGACTCTGGAGTTGGCTATGGTGTTTTAACGTCCCTGTCATATTAAGGCTTCAGAAACCTGCACTTGGATGACCAGATGACGCTGTTGCAGTGCTCCTGGCTCTTCCTCATGTCCTTCAGCTTGGGCTGGAGATCCTACCAGCAGTGTGATGGAGGCATGCTGTGTTTCGCTCCAGACCTCGTCATCAATGAGTGAGCACAGCTTTACTACCCACAATTGGAATGCCTTAAATGACAGATTATGTGGTGTTTAAACTTCCAGACCGGTACCATAAGTCAAATATCTTTCTCTATTGGTTATATACAGTGGGTACGGAAAGTATTCAGACCACCTTAAATTTTTCACTCTTTGTTATATTGCAGCCATTTGCTAAAATCATTTAAGTTCATTTTTTCCTCATTAATGTACACACAGCACCCCATATTGACAGAAAAACACAGAATTGTTGACATTTTTGCAGATTTATTAAAAAAGAAAAGCTGAAATATCACATGGTCCTGAGTATTCAGACCCTTTGCTTAGTATTTAGTAGAAGCACCCTTATGATCTAATACAGCCATGAGTCTTTTCGGGAAAGATGCTACAAGTTTTTCACACCTGGATTTGGGGATCCTCTGCAATTCCTCCTTGCAGATCCTCTCCAGTTCTGTCAGGTTGGATGGTAAACGTTGGTGGCCATTTTTAGGTCTTTCCAGAGATGCTCAATTGGGTTTAAGTCAGGGCTCTGGCTGGGCCATTCAAGAACAGTCACGGAGTTGTTGTGAAGCCACTCCTTTGTTATTTTAGCTGTGTGCTTAGGGTCATTGTCTTGTTGGAAGGTAAACCTTCGGCCCAGTCTGAGGTCCTGAGCACTCTGGAGAAGGTTTTCATCCAGGATATCCCTGTCGCATTCATCTTTCCCTTGATTGCAACCAGTCGTCCTGTCCCTGCAGCTGAAAAACACCCCCACAGCATGATGCTGCCACCACCATGCTTCACTGTTGGGACTGTATTGGACAGGTGATGAGCAGTGCCTGGTTTTCTCCACACATACCGCTTAGAATTAAGGCCAAAAAGTTCTATCTTGGTCTCATCAGACCAGAGAATCTTATTTCTCACCATCTTGGAGTCCTTCAGGTGTTTTTTAGCAAACTCCATGCAGGCTTTCATGTGTCTTGCACGGAGGAAAGGCTTCCGTCGGGCCACTCTGCCATAAAGCCCCGACTGGTGGAGGGCTGCAGTGATGGTTGACTTTCTACAACTTTCTCCCATCTCCCGACTGCATCTCTGGAGCTCAGCCACAGTGATCTTTGAGTTCTTCTTTACCTCTCTCACCAAGACTCTTCTCCCCCAATAGCTCAGTTTGGCCGGACGGCCAGCTCTAGGAAGGGTTCTGGTCTTCCCAAACATCTTCCATTTAAGGATTATGGAGGCCACTGTGCTCTTAGGAACCTTAAGTGCAGCAGAATTTATTTTGTAACCTTGGCCAGATCTGTGCCTTGCCACAATCCTGTCTCTGAACTCTTCAGGCAGTTTCTTTGACCTCATGATTCTCATTTGCTCTGACATGCACTGTGAGCTGTAAGGTCTTATATAGACAGGTGTGTGGCTTTCCTAATCAAGTCCAATCAGTATAATCCAACACAGCTGGACTCAAATGAAGGTGTAGAACCATCTCAAGGATGATCAGAAGAAATGGACAGCACCTGAGTTAAATATATGAGTGTCACAGCAAAGGGTCTGAATACTTAGGACCATGTGACATTTCAGTTTTTCTTTTTTAATAAATCTGCAAAAATGTCAACAATT
>VTFQ01000017.1:5207911-5255411 GCA_036281575.1 Ancherythroculter nigrocauda | reverse complement strand
CCTATTGTAATTGCTCAGTCAGTTATTCTTCTCCTCCAAAATGAGTTACATTTTTGAAAACTCATGAAACTTTGCACACACGTCAGAAGTGGTTAAAATTTACGTCTGATATGGGTTTCTGAATTAAGTGTGCCGAAATGACTTGATAGCACCACCTACAATATTATTACAATTAAGCGCCCTTCGCGCTACATTTCATGTACAGGTATGAAATCCGGTAGACAGATGTAACAGCCCGATACCAACAAAAAAGCTCCTGGGTACAAAATCTGAAAACCCAACAGGAAGTGAGATATTTTGAGTTTTCTCTGCAAAGTTTTTGCAGTTTTTACCATTTCCAGACGTTGTACTTTAACAAACTCCTCCTAGAGCTTTAAACAGATCAACATCATATTTGGTCAGTCTAATCTTATGGCCTTTTTGCGACGTTAAATTGTGAAGATCTAGTGTTTTCACTGAAGGGCGTGTCTGTGGCAGCCTGACAAAAGTTCAATGTTTCGCCATGAATAAGGAAGTTGTTGTAACTCGGGCATACAAAGTCGGATCTGCCCCAATCTTCACATGTTTGATAAGAGTCCTGGCCTGAAGACATCTACATGGCAATATTCAGTTACAGTCATAGCACCACCTGCGGGATACAGGAAATGACATGTTTTACACTGTGATTAACTCCTCATACAGATTAAACCAGATAAACACCATATGTTGTCAATCTAATCTTAAGGTCTTAGTGATGTTAAATTGCGAAGATCTAGAGTTTTCGTTGAAGGGCGTGTCCGTGGTGGCCTGACAAAGTCTGATGTTTCACCATGAAAGAGGAAGCTGTTGTAAGTCAGGCATACAATGTCTGATCTGCCCCAAACTTCACATGTGTGATAAGAGTCCTGGCCTGAAGACATCTATATGACAATATTCAGTTAGCCATAGTGCCACCTTCTGGCGACAGGAAATGGCATGCTTTACTGTAATTCACTCCCAGAAACACATTTCAATATGCCACGAATTACCAAACATAGTAGAAAGACGTTAAATCATGCAACACTTTGCTGAGTGTTAATGTTTGCGATTAACGCCACGAAACAGGAAGTTGTTGTAACATACAATGTCTGATCTGCTCCAAACTTCACATGTTTGATAATAGTCCTGGCCTAAAGACATCTTCATGGCAATATTCAGTTACAGTCAAAGCACCACCTGTTGGCAGCAGGAAGTGGGGCACTTTGAAATGACTTTGCCATAATTCTCCTGTATATGCATGTCGCCCATTAAGGGTTTTACATCTTGTGGATATACAATGCAAACAGTGAGTATTAAAACTACGGTTGTAACTTTCCACTTCCATTGTAAGTGCCACACTGTAAACCAGTTTTTTTTGTTTTTTTTTTAAAGGAGGAAAGGAAACGTTTTTGCCACGACTTTATTCCACAAATGCAGTCATTTGACCCTAACTTGTATTGAACCCAGAATATTCCTTTAAATATGCAAAATAACCCAGATAATATCTGGATACCAGCTGCTGAATTGAACGTGCACATAGTGAGGTTATTTAAGAACAATGTAGAAGGAATATTTTGCATGCTTGCATTCTGTTTCACTTTCAGTACTGTTTTAAACATAGTTGGCAATACTTTATACTGCGCAGAACTCAGTAAATATCCACAGCGTTTGTGCATCAGATCTCTCTGTGTTAAAGTCCTGCTGTCTCATCTGATAAGAGATCAGGATTTAATTCCACCAAGACTACCAACCTGTTGCGTTTTGCATAGGTTCAGTTGTGTTTGCCTGGGCTGCAATCCAGCATCTCTGGGCCTCAAATCCCTGGCTGATACGTCACTGATCTGAATGCCTCAGAGACGACAGCCATTACATGAAACATTCATATTTTTCTTCAGTTTTGCATACTTTCCTTTGAGTTGTATGCAAACCAGGCTAAACATTATGACCATCTGCCTAATATACTAATATGGTCCTCCGTGTGCTGCCAAAATAGCACCTACCTGCCGAGGCATGCACTCCACTAGACCCCTGAAGGTGCCCTGTTGATTCTGGCACCAAGACATTAGCAGCAGATCCTTCAAGTCCTGTAGGTTGTGGGGTGGAGCTCCCATGGATTGAACCTGTTGGTCCAGCACATTCAACAGATGCTAAATTGGATTGAGATCTGGGGAATTTGGAGGCCAGGGCAACAGCTTTAACTCTTTATCATGGCCCTCAAAACATCCCTCAAACCAACCTGTGCAGTGTGACATTATCCTGCTGAAAGAGGCCACTTTCACCAGGGAACACCATTGTCATGAAGGGGTGTACCTGGTCTGCAACAGTCTTTAGGTAGGTGGCACATGTCAAATTTACGTCCACGTGAATGGCCGGACCCAGAGAGTCCCAGCAGAACATTGCCCGGAGCATCACACTCCCTCTGCCGGCTGGTCTTCGTCCCGCAGTGCATCCTGGTGCCATCACTTCCTCAGGTAAATGGCGCAAAATGAAAAAATTGGACCAGATGACTTTCTTCCACTGCTCTAAGGTCCAGTTCCGATGCTCGGAAGCACATTGTAGGTGCTTTTGATGGTGGACAGGGGTCATCATAGGCACTCTGATTGATCAGCTGTGCCACAGTAGACCTTCTGTTGGCTCGGATCAGACGGAATAGCCTTCATTGCCCTCGTACATCGATGAATCTTGGGCGCCAAGCACCCTGTTGCCAGTTTGTGGTTTGTTGGTAAATTCTAACCACTGCTGACTCACAAGCCTTGCCCTTTTATAGACACTCTGACCCAGTCATCTTGCCATAACATTTTGGCTCTTGTCCAAGTTGCTCAGATCTTAATTCCTGGCCATTTCTATCCAACACGTTTACTAGAAGTGATTGTTTGCTTACCATCTAATCTACCTAGACCTTAATATGTGGCTTTGTTAGAGGATAATCAACAATATTTGCTTCACCTGTGACTGTTCATAATGTTTTTGCTCATCAGTGTGTGTGTGTGTGTGTGTGTGTGTGTGTGTGTGTGTGTATATATATATATATATATATATATATATATATATATATATATATATATATATATATAAATAATGTGTGTGTGTGTGTGTATGTATATATATCATGGTTTCCACAAAAATATTAAGCAGCAAAAATTGTTTTCAACATTGATAATAAGAGCCATTAATAGTAATTTATAGGTATGTAAGGGTTCGCCATGGTTCGGCACATGTTATTTGCACATATTTTTAAATCCTGCCAGTTTAAACATTCAAGCAATTTTAAACCATTCATGCACAATAAGATGCAAAAGAGAACTCAATTTGTATTTGCATACTGTTTTCTGTGCGCACAGACAGAGCCATGTTTCAGATAGTGTGCAAATACCCAATTGAATTCTATTTTGCATCTTTTTGTAATTAAATGGACACATACATTCTCAAAGTATCCATCTCGGTGAGCATCCTTGTAAACACAGTCAGTTATGTCTTAAGTGAATGCAAAGAGTTTAAAAAGAAAACTGTGTGTGAAAAATATGTGTCATTATATTAGATCCGTGCACTATCAGATTTAACACTCTGAGGTCTGAGGTATTGCCGGCGATACCACCGCGTTTTTTTTCTTACCAGTGTGAAAGAGACTCAAAATACTCTGTCAATGTTGCACATACAATTAAGAGTTATACACCATTTTAATCTGTTGAATATCTTCTTTCATTTGTGTACACTCAGAGTAACAACAAAATGCTGTGCTTTTTGTAAAATAAAGAAAACTAACATGATGCGTGATCTCTCGTCTCCCTCTGAACGAAGTCCAATCTGATAGTTCTCAGAAAATTAACTGTAACTTAGTGAATACGAATGACAAAAAAATTAAACTTATGTCTAAAGAAACGTTGAAATGTCAGGTTTTAAATCGTGCAAATCAAAAAACAAACATTCTGTGTTTATGTAATCTGTATGAAAAGAGAGCCATGTCAGAAGTCAGTGATTCAGCTCATTATCCGCTAATGCGGCCACGCCCACGGAGCCAGCGCTATTCAGACGCAAATTCAGAGGCAATACATGCATTCATCGTCTCAATCGTGTATTTATTGTCTTGAAAAGTGTTTATCTGGATGTTAAAGCCATGGTTAGCGAACTCTAGAAGACATGCAGTTAGTTCCTGGTTCTTCTTTTTCTTTATATGGATTTGTGGCCTAAAGGTGTACAGAGCACCCTCCGGCTGCAAGTATGAATTGTATCCAGCACTCATAGTGATGATATATAGAATAAATATAGAATAAATATTACTCCTCTGTATAGAAATTTGACATAAACATATAAGAATCCATCAATATTTCTCCAAATGTGCATGCTTTAAGCTAAAAGCCTATATGAAATGCCACAGAGGTAACATAATTGTTCAGACACTTTGCATCACAGAAATACATTATATTTTAAAGAATATAATAGAATACCATTATTTTAAATTGAGCTGAGACATGATTACAGAGGGTTTTTTCACACCCTACCTGACTGAAAGGCCTCATTAATATGCAAGTCATTTCAGGTCATTATTATTTGATTCTTTTGTCTTCTCAGGTGTAAATGACCCATTATTCATGATCATTCACGCCTCCACGCATACTGTGTTTCTTGACAAAAAGTGACTTACAAAAACTAAATCAATATATTGTTTTATATGAAGGAGTAGGCAGCATAATTTTTACATAATCCTGAAGCAAAAACTCTAGTCTACAACCTCCAATACACAGAAGTCTTATGAACACAGATTTAATATACTTTTTTTTGGCCTTATTTCAGTGACTTAAGTTTTTTGTTTTTTTCAATAACCACGCATAAACATTATTCCTTCAAAAACAAAAACATGTACATACATGTTCCTTACATATTATTGTAGCCTAGTTTGTGTTGAATACAGTGTAATGACACTTGTGTCATTAATGTGTTTATGAACAAATGAAAAAAGCACAAATGTCAGGGCATGTCAAAACTTCTCCAAGCCCCAAATCAGCCTCAGACTCCAGAGGGTTAATACTTATGCAGATCTTGCTGGTATACATCATGTTGGAATTACCAAGTTTCCATTATCAGTTCGGAGATCTTGGCACATTCTTGCAGTTATTTGTTTCTGTGACAATGCTTACAAAGGCAAAAAGTATTCATGTGCTAAAACTGTTGTAGCCACTGCTATTTTGATGTCGCAATGGTCAAATCTGAGCTTTCATAAAATGTGAAGACTGATGTGCATATTTTTAGTCAGTAACTTGGGTCCCACTTTATATTAAGTGGCCTTAACTACTATGTACTTACATTTAAATTAATGATTTGATACAATGCACTTATTGTGTACATACATGTTTATACATAATATTTGAAAAACACCTGCATGTAATTACATCTGTAATTAATTTCTGTAATTACATTTATAATTACACTGTTGACCCATCCCTTACACCTTACCCCTACCCTTAAACCTACCCACAGCTTTCCCTAACCTTACCCGTATCCCAATTCAATAGCAGAAAAAGTGTGAACCCAATTATTGAACCCAATAAGTACATTGTACTTATTTTTTGATGTAAGTACATATTAGTTAAGGCCACTTAATATAAAGTGGGACCGTAACTTGTAATTAGGGCAATTCTGACACCAAGTTAATGTGTTCCTACCTGTAAAATACTCTAGCTTTCTTGAGTGTCAATGTACTCTTAGTATTCGTATGAGGCATTTGTTTGACGTACATACTTTGCTACTCCTTGGACTATTTTCTTGATTAAAAGGCAATAATGTAATGTTAACATCTCATCCTGACCCCATCTGTTTTCACAGTACCAAAGGATGGCCTTAAAAGCCAAGCTGTGTTTGATGAAATCCGCATGTCGTACATCAAGGAGCTGGGAAAAGCCATTGTTAAACGAGAGGAGAACTCCAGCCAGAACTGGCAGAGGTTCTACCAGCTCACTAAGCTTTTGGACTCCATGCAGGAGGTAAGTGGGCATCTCTTACACAAACACAAAAAAGAGACATTATTGGCACCTGTGGTATTATTGCTTATACAAAAGAGAAAAACATGCTAGGCCAGAAAGACTTTATGCAACTATGTAACCGTGTGTTTAGCACATTGTAAAAGTTTGGCTCGATACTTACTGCACATATTTCATTAAAGCAGAAGTGCCCAATCCTGTTCCTAGAGAGCTTCCTTTCTGCAGAGTTTAGTGTCCAACACACTTATCTGCAATTATCATGTTCCTGAGGATCTTATAGGGTTAGTTCACCCAAAAATGAAAATTCTGTCATTAATTACTCACCCTCATGTCGTTCCACACCCGTAAGACCGGCGTTCATCTTCAGAACACAAATTAAGATATTTTTGATAAAATCCGATGGCTCAATGAGGCCTGCATTGACAGCAAGATCATTAACACATTTAGATGCCCAGAAAGCTACTAAGTAAGGGATAATGTACATCCAGCTGGTTGTTATCTCAGAATAAACCCCGGCAGGGTGATCAGGACCCCGACGCGAAGCATCAGCCCGAAGGGGTTTATTCTGAGATAACAACCGCCTGGATGTACATTATCCTGCTTATTGCATGGCTACTTGCCACATAAGTAAATAATTAACGAAATGTTGATCTGAGTCCTCTTCCGCGGAGAGAGCAGTTGCTAGCACGGCAAGTTCAAACTAGATGGAAACAGACATTTAAGATATGTCACCCCTTACAAAAGATTACTGCAGTTTTTACATATAGAAAACTGCAGTTTTTTGGACATGAAAAACTGCAATATTGCAGTATAACTGTAGTTTTACTGCAGTTGTACTTTAATATACTGCAGTTCTTTTTTGTCAGGGATACCACATATTACACGGCATTTCGCCACATAAATAATTATGGGGATAAGAGATATAGATATGAGATTAAACTGATTTAATATTGTACCTGGTTGTTATCTTAATCCATTACAGTAAACAAAACAACAGTCACAAAATGGCAGCAGCTGCATTAATATGAAATGAGAGAGCGAGTCCACGATACTGGATGACATACATAAATAACTGTACGCAAAATATTGATTTGACGGCTTTTTAATATTTTATTTGCTCACCAAAGGCAAAACTTCCACGAGGAAAAAACATTCCTAGCAAGCGTAGCGTATAGGGCTGCTGACTTCAGTTACCCGGATGAGCCTGTGTTATCTGTTTTGAGCGGTTGTTATCAGGGAATAACATAATGCTGTATGGCGCCGTTGACCAATCAGAATCAAGTATTCCACAGAGCCATGTAATACATATATTTAAAACAGTGACTACAGTGGTTCAACCTTAATGTTAAGAAGCGATGAGAATACTTCTTGTGCGCCAAAAACACAAAATAATGACTTTCTTCAACAATATCTAGTGATTTCGTAACACTGCTTCATGAAGCTTTACGAATCTTTTGTTTCGAATCAGTGGTTCGAAGCGCGTATCAAACTGCCAAAGTCACGTGATTTCAGTAAACGAGGCTTCGTCACATCATAACAAGTGTTTCAAAATTTCAATGGTTCACCACTGGGGGGCGTAATTTTGGCAGTTTGATACACGCTTCGAACCACTGATTCATGAACTGTTTTAAATATGTCTTTAGTACCTCTCTGGGCATCTGAAAGTGTTCATTATCTTACTGGCAATGGAGGCCAAATTAATATCTTAATTTGTGTTCCGAAGATGAACGAAGGTCTGACCAGTGTGAAACGACATGAGGGTGAATAATTAATGACAGAATTTTCATGTTTTAGTGAATTATCCCTTTAATTAGCTGGCTCAGATGTGTTTGATTAGGGTTGAAGCTGAACTTTGCAGGAAGCTACTACTCCTGGGTGGTATGACCAAAAACTTTTATCACGGTATTGTTTAAGATTCTTTCTGATAGTATTTTCTTTTCTTTGCATGTGCCTTTACATAGGTCTATAGTGGCCTATTTTACTGTTTTCATGAGCAAGTCATTCAACCAATTAATTAAAAACGCTGATTCATTCAGGAACGAAACTATGGTGCTGTAATTATCTGAACTTTTGAACACCTCCTTACATGACTCAACCAATGAACAATGCACCTCCGGGGTAACTGAATGCCGAAAGTACATTCAAAAAGTATTATAGTGTTTGCCTTTTTATTATTATTAGACAGAACTGTTAAACAAAGACAGTAAACTAAAGAAGACGGAGAATGGGCGCTGGGTTTTCAGCACTATCCAAATAAAAGTCCCCCTCACAACACTTAACAGCAAACAGAAAAACACGTCATGTGATAATGGGGGGATGCTTATAATTAAAAAAAAAAAAAAAAACCCAAACATTGGCCGATATATCTGCCTTGGCGATATACTACTTGTGAATACACCTTTTTTATGAATTATATTTTTTTTGGAGGTTGTGCCTCATTAAATTGTACTGCATGGACTAGGACTGTTCAACGATAACCGTGGTTATCGTGTACAAAATAAGAGTCTGTGTTTACGTAATATATGTGTGTTTGTTTTGTGTATAATTATTATGTATATATAAATATACACACATACATGTATATATTTAAGAAAAATATCTTATATTTCTATACAAATATTTACATTTCTATATAATTTAAATATATAAAAATATAAATATTAGGGCTGCACGATTAATCGCATGCTATTCTCACGCGCATTTCGTCAGTAAAGCCGGTTCCCTGATTACCGCTAAATCGCCATCACCTGCTTTCAAATGGAGCGGCATTTAATAGACAGAGCCGTAGTTCACTGAAAAGCCACGCAATATCGCGTTCATATCGCAGATGAATCGCCTGCGATAATGAACGCGATATTGCGTGGCTTGTCCGTGAACTACGGCTCCGTCTATTAAAAGGCGCTCCGTTTAAAAACAGGTGATGGCGATTTAGCGGTAATCAGGGAACCGGCTTTACTGACGAAATGCGCGTGAGAATAGCATGCGATTAATCGTGCAGCCCTAATAAATATATTTATATATTTATACATACATGCTTATATTTCTTAAATATATACATGTATGTGTGTGTGTGTATTTATATATACATAATAATTATACACAAAACAAACACACATATATTACGTAAACACAGACTCTTATTTTGTACACGATAACCACGGTTATCGTTGAACAGCCCTAGCCTGGACAAATCAAAACTTTAATAAAAAGCTCATATAAAACGTTCTTTAAATGATCAGAAATTTTAAGACTTGTTGACCTTGACAGGAGGGTCTGCAGTGGTCCTCCCTATGATATTATTTCATGTTTAATGTCAGTTGCACCACATGACTTGATTTGGTGGGCAAAAGTCTTTCAATTTTATTGGTTTTCTCTCTTTCAAATCCTTTAAATGAGGCTTTTTTTCTTCACTATGATATCAGGACAGTCGCACCACACTAACGTTTTTGAGTTTGTGCACATGGCTGTCCTGGGGTTTTTCATTGTTGGTGTCATGTATGTAAAAGCTCTATTGAAATGCTACTTTTGTCCACAGATGGTGGAGGGACTTCTCAGCTTCTGTTTCTACACGTTTGTGAATAAATCTCTGAGCGTGGATTTTCCTGAGATGTTGGCAGAGATCATCAGCCATCAGCTACCAAAATTTAAAGACGGGAGTGTCAAGCCTCTTCTGTTCCATCAGAAATGACTGCCTTAGATCATAACAATGCCTTAACACCACCCTTCCCTTACCAGCGCTAGTCCAACCTGCCCGCTTGCCCCCAAACATCCTGAATGAATCGAGGGATACAATCGCTTCTGCTTGATTCTCAGAGGAAAGAGGTGAAGTTCGCTCTTCGCAAATGTTTGTGGAGCAGGACAAAGCAGAGTCATGTACTTGGAGCAGACGAAATATGACTTTTAGAAAGACATATTTTGAGTGATATTTTCTCTTTTTTTGCATGTACACTGCTGAAATGTTTACAAAGGTATATCAAAAAAGGGAAATGTGCCTTTTTTGCGCTTTGCGAATCAATTTCAGACATTTCTCAGGCTAACGCAACGACTTGGCATACACAGTTTATGTCGGCGACTCGCGTCTGTTTCTGCTCTTGTCTAAACCTGCCGCGGCGGCTCTCTGTAGGTGGCAGCTCAACGGTCCCCTGAGGTGCTCAACATTTTGAAGCAGCCCATGAAACCTGAGACCCTGTGGAAATGCCGTGTGATAATTCAGCTCAAATCAAGATCTGTTCCATGACTGGCAGCAATTTCTAAGTTGTTTCTTTGTTTTTTTTTTTAAAATAGCTCACCCAAAAATGAAAATTCTTCCAGCATTTACCCTCATGTTGTTCCAAACTTGTATGCCTTTCTTTACTCCGTGGAACACGAAATGGAAAAATTCTGAATAATTTCCTGGTTGCAGTTTTCAGTTAAGCTGCAGGGAATGGTGGCTGAAGCTTTCAAGCTTCAAAAAAATACACAAAAGAAAAAAAATAAATAAATAAATAAAATTATTACGATTGCATGGTGAGAGCAAACCTAAAGTGAAGTCTTTATTCACTGAAAAGATCATGAGTTTTTGTCAGCTCTCATTCTCTTCCATTATTTTGAAAAGAAAGTTTGTGTTCCACGAGAAAAAGCAATTCATATGGGAATACACTGCAAAAAAAATAAAATAATAAATAAAAATAAAATAAAAAAATAATAAATAATAATAATAATAAATAAAAAATAATGTTTTTCTTACTTAGTATTTTTGTCTTGTTTCCTGTCCAAATATCGAAAAATTCTTAAAAAAAAAAAAAAAAAAATCAAAATAAAGTGAGTCTTTGCTTAAAACAAGCAAAATGATCTGCCAATGGGGTAAGAAAAATAATCTTGTTTCTGTTTGAAATCTTGTATTTTGTTTCTGTCCAAAACAGAAACAAGATTATTTTGCTTACACAATTGGCAGATCATTTTGCTTGTTTTGATTTTTTGTTTTGTTTTGTTTTGTTTTGTTTTTTCCAGAAACAAATTCTACTCTTCTAGTAAAAGCATCTGAATTGAAGAATATTTAGATATTTGGACTGGAAACAAGACAAAAATACTAAAAAAAGCATTTTTTGCAGTGTAACATGAGGGTGAGAAACTTTTTTTTTTTTGGTCATTTTAAATAAAATTAAATATTAAAAAAATTATTTGTTTCAAGATTTCAATTTGAAGATATACAAAAATAACTAAATCTAAAACAAGTAAAACAAAAAAAAAATTAAATAAATAAAATGAAAATACATAATAGTATATCAATGATACTAAAATAACACTGACAAATCCAAATGATAGAATTTTCTTTTTCTTTGGGTGAACTATTTAACTGAATTTTAAACATTATTTAATTGATTTTTTTTTTTTTTTATGTTGATTATTAGCTCAGGTTCACATAAAATAAATGACCATTTACACTTGCATGCATTTGGAAGTGAAAAGCTGATGTAAGTCCTGAAATCAATGGATGAATTCAGGGTTATTTTGTCAAATTTCCATCCATTCTGGCCATATTCACATTAGCATATCCCAGCATTCCCCTCCTGTCCACTGCAGTGTGTTCATGTCTTTCTGTGAATGTTTGTGCGTGCTTGAAGTGCATCTCGGGCATCTCTGTGTTCGTGCTTTTTTATTTTCTGTCATCCTTGAAAACCATTTTAATTGAAATGTTTTTGGAATATTCTCTGCATATTCTAAATCTGGTGACCCATATGAGTTCTTCTGACCCACTTTTCTTTTCTCTCTCTCTGATGGTAACATCAGAACAAAAGGAACATTTGTTGTTCTCATGCTCGGGTATGTGTTTGCTCATTGTTACGTGTCAACCGACATTCATGTCTGTGCTTCAGGGTTTCTGCACCAGCTACACTTCATTACCAGTGTAAAGGAATAATTCACCCACAAATGATAAATGGTTATTATTCTGTCATTATTTACTCATCATCATCATCATCATGTTGTTCCAAACTCATGACCTATGAACAATGTTGTATGGAAAAGTGCTGTGTGAAGATTCTTCATAATGACTTCTTTGAACACGCTGGGTCAGAACGACACGAAGGTGAGTAAATGATGACAGAATTTTAAATTTGGGGCTGAAATATTCCTAATTCCTAATCAGAGTTTCCTTATATTTTTAAAATACATGTTGCACTCGAGTATCCTGCACATTTCTGGAATTCCCATTGAGTGTAAAAGACGATTGAACATTTAAACCTTGAACTAACAATGTTATTTAAAAAAAAAAAAAAAAAAATCAACTGAATTTGGTCATGTGACAAGATTCAGCCATTCATTTTGCCACTATGGGCATTTACAGTATTTAAAACTCTCATGGTGACCAGAGGGTTAAAGGTTAATTTCCAGTCGCCTGATGTCCTGCAGCAGACAGTATGTAATCGAATCCGGTGTCTGTTGTAGCTTTCGGAGTGTTAGCAAGCCACTTAACGCTCATTTCCAACAGCATCGTTAAAATGTACACAGTAAATATCCCGATCCTCCCGACAGATTCCTCAAATATTTTAGCGTATTATACGAGACTATTTTTTTTTTTACAAATTCCTCGCTAGGTTTGTGAGATGTCATGTTTTCTAATTGTTTCACAATAGGCCTTGCAAAGGGAGTTTGTGAGCCATAAACCATAGGTTGTATAAATTCAAAAAAATGCTGAAATGTCTAAAAAAAAAATATTTTTTGTTTGGTAATCATTGATCATTTTTAAAAGTAACTAAAGCTAAAATATAATTACACAGATACTCTTTGATATACACATCATTTTACAACAAAATTTTAATACATAAAGTTGTATTGCTATCTTTTTTGTCGAGAACTGTATTGCAGGTGCACTTTTGAAAAAGTGTTATGTTATATGTATATGTAAATTCTATAAATCTATAGGGAATATATGAGTCACTGAATCACTGTTTTAAAGAATGACTGCTTGAAGATAGAAGTCAGGGATGCGAGTGTAGTTTGAATAGTGCAACAGAGTGACCAAAGCAACGCAGATTAAAAAAAAAAAAAAAGAAAAAAAGAAAAAAAAAAAGGAAAATATTTAAAGCAGTTACATTTTACAGTAGCACTTACTACCCAACTCTAGTACTTTATTTTATCCTTTTCTATTTCTTTTATAAAGATTTAGGCTTTGGTCTCATACATAATGCTGTAAAATTAACTAGTAAAAAAAATAATAATAAAGCTGTGTGTAAAGTAATGTATCAGAGCCTGAGAATTTGCACTACCCTAATACTGGCTTGACATAGTATATTTTGTACAAAAATTCATGCAAATACTATCTTTAAAGATTAAGGGCAAATCATATTTCACTGGTATATGGCTTTCATTATTAAAGTCTTTTTTTTTTTTTTTTTTGCATTTCAGTTATATGTAAAAGTAATCCAATGTAAAGGATATAAAATGTCTTTGTTTGAAAAAAAATAGTTTTGTATGATTTCTGTATTACACCTCTCCTGTAGTCAATGTCGATCTTTACACATATTTGATTAAATGTTGGATAAAATTTGTTCAGAGGGAAGATTGTGTCTTTTTATACTGTGAAATCAATGTGCTAATTTGCTATTTTTCCATTGGATCTGAATGTTGACACAACTCTACACTTTCCTACATCTGGTTGGTAAAGTTCAGAAAAAGAAAAAAATGTGTGGAATCTGTACCAATCATACTAGGATTAAACCAAGCAGTTTTCTAATTGAAAAATCGACATCAATGGATTTAAATGAAAATTTGATAAACATTTTTATTGAGAAGAAAAATAAAATCTAAACAACTGAACCATGCTTTTATTTATTCAATATCCTAAAGAATATTAAGGCTCAGAAAATTTTACATGATTTTTTTTTTTTTTTTTTTTTTTTTTGGTAAAAAGATCAATTGGGCTATCAAAAAATTAAGTTAGTATGCTACAATAAAAATATATATAATTCACATTTTACAAAAAAAATTATACCTCATCAATTGTCACTTATTTACAATGTTAATACACTCCAAAAGAACACAAATCTCATCAGAGATAATGCTTAAATAAGAGTGGTTTACATGACGTTAATTCACATTAAGAAATAATTTACACTTTTCCACTTACATGCTAAGGAGGAAAAAAAAAAATCCATTTTTTAATTTTTAATTGCTTCCTGATATACAAAAGAGTGCAAGAGTTTTGTTTTTTTCCCCATAATTAACAGTTATCTCTTAGTAGTTCTAAACAAAACACATACGAGGACCTGAAAGACACAAAAGACATTCAAAAAGCCCCAGACTGCATAGAAACAGCACACATATTACATCATGGTGAACCAGGAAGTGCTCACATAAAAAAAAAAAAAATATATATATATATATATAAACAAAGCCATAATTAATGATAAGCCCCTTTTTGAAAATCTAAAAAAAAAAGAGTTTCTTGATTGTGGCGAGGCAGCAACAACTTGGTCCCAGGGTTTGTTTTTTCTTCTTCCTTTTTTTTTTTTTTTTTTCACAGCTGCAGTGCATTGTGGGATACGTGGGACAAAGATGCTAGGGGAATGCCACAGTTGCCAAAAACCCATAAGATCACAGAGACACGCTCAGGCATACTAACTCGGCTTTTCTGTCGAAGTTCAGTTCTTTTCAAAACCAGACTCTGTGCCTCGACACTCCCATCGACTCGAACCTTCTAAAGAAACTCCACGTAGTTCTCTGGAATTAACCCAGTCTTCCCATCCAAGGTCCCCTCCAGCCATCCTGGTTCTCTTGATGGATGAACTATGAGACAAAGATGCAAAAGGAAGATGGTTTTGGCACGCACTGACAACTTTATCCTTTAGTTATCGTCAGTGCCAAAGAACTGTTCCAAATTCAAGTTAAGCTCTATGTGCAGCATGTGTTGCTGAACGTTACCACCAAAAACAATTTCTACTCATCCCTCAGTTCTAATAGAAGTCGACTCCAACCCCACAAAGAGGCCCAACAAATAATCTCGAGCATTTGAGCCTCTATTTAATCTTGCAGTAGAACACGCCTGAGGTTTCATTAAACAATAATCTAATCTATTGCTCAACAGTGTCAAATGTCAAACTGTGGAAGGTTCGAGCTCTGATACCCGTTAAGGGGCAGGAGGTGGAACAAAGCAGATATATCGATTTGCTGCTCTTACGCCAACGCTCAAGGCTCAGACCTGCCTAACTAACCAAATATGGTACACCCACTGCGGGTTAAAAACGGAGACTCACCATTGTCGAATATGGTCCCCGCGATAAAGGACAGCTCAGAGTCATGTTCAGCCTTGCAGGCGTATAGTGCACGTGCTTTTCGTAGCGGAGTACTGAAAAAAAACAAAACAAAACAAACAACAAAAAAAAACATATTAGGGCTATTAATGAATTCAACATTTTAATGGAGATTGATTTACTTGCAAATATCAATATCTGCTCAGAAAAATACCCACATGAAGACAATTCAAAGATATATATATATATATATATATATATATGTGTGTGTGTTTATATATATATATGTGTATATATATATATATATATATATATATATATATATATATATATATATATATATATATATATATATATAATAAGTTTGCGTTTACATAATATGTGTACTGTGTATATTATTTATATATAAATCCACACATACTTGTTTATTTAAGAAATATTTACATGTATACAATACTACAATATATTACATGTAATACAATACATGTATATAAATATATATTTATATAATTTATATTATATATACATTTTTTATCTAAATATATTTTTGTTAAATATATCCATGCGTGTGTGTGTGTGTGTGTGTGTGTGTGTGTATATACACATATATATATATATATATATACAGGGAGTGCAGAATTATTAGGCAAGTTGATTTTCTGATCATATTTTTTTTCCAAGCACATTTTACCAATTCCAATCCACATCAATCTTAATAACTACTATTAATATTGTTTTTAATCATTTATAAGTGATATATAATTGTTCATGAAGGCTGGAAATGAAAAATGCCCTATATTCAGGTGTGCAGAATTATTAGGCAGGTTTTCTTTTACAGATAAAATGAGCCAAAAAAGAGATTTAACTCAGACTGAAAAGTCAAAAATTATTAAATACTCATGAGAAGGACGCAATACTAATGTAATACTAGAAATTGCAAAGTTAAAGCATGACCATTGGACAGTGAAATGCTCATTGGGTCAGCGGGGTCATACAAAAACAGCTGGAGAAGAAAAGACACGTTAACTGCAAAATAATTAAGAATTAAGGTGAAGAATTAAGTGTGAAACCATCAGGAACCCTTTAGTCTCCAGCACCACCATTTCCCAGTACTGAAACCTACCTGGAGTCTTCAGAAGTGTGAGGTGTCAGGGTCTCAGAGACTTAGGTTAGGTGAAGAATCCTAAAAAGCGACCTGCTCTTAATAAGAATCACAAGCTGAAGTGTTATAAAGTACATGAAGACTGGGTTTTTATAGGCCTTATAGACAGACAGCTTGAGAGTGACTCCTGAAGGACCAGCACCACATCCTCTTGTACCACTGTTTGAAGAATTTATCTTCCAGAATCTGGCAGTAAGGTGTGGGAGTTCATTTTTAGTCCATCTCTTATCCTGAAATGTCCATCTTGCAGAGATGGACTAAATGATCTTCCAAAACTTACTGCCGGATTCTTCATTTCCAGCCTTCATGAACAATTATATATCACTTATAAATGATTAAAAACAATATTAATAGTAGTTATTAAGATTGATGTGGATTGGAATTGGTAAAATGTGCTTGGAAAAAAAATATGATCAGAAAATCAACTTGCCTAATAATTCTGCACTCCCTGTATATAACATGTTATATTGACAACCCTAAAAAAAAATCTTTTTAATATTGGTCTGGACATTTATAAGTTCAAATGTTCAGTGCTTTGACATCAGCAACTCAAAGACAAAAAAAATAAAATAAATAAATAAATAAATAAATGCCATGGTATTATTATATATTGTTCAAAATGGTGCCATGGTAATGTTATACTTTATTATTATAGGATTCAGGCAAGGATTCAGGAATCTAAGATGATGACTCACGTGATTTTTGGGCAAACTGTTCAGAAGTTGTAAGCAAAAAATCCATTTTTCATATCTCCAGACCATTAGGTGGCGCTGCACCGAAATGCAGCATGTAGCCTCAAGTCATGCTTGTGATGACGTACCAAGTTTGAATGAATACGATAAAGCGTTGCAGAGATACAGCCTTATGTCTATTTTCGCAAACGCTACATAAAATTCTTTATTCGAGAACAGTTTGACAAATCGACTTGAATTCCATAAATTTTTGTCGGCATGGTCTGAAGATGATCCGGTTCGATTTTCGTGAAAATCGTAGCAACGACCTAGGAGTTCGAAAAAATAGGTTCCTCTGAAAATTCAAAATGGTGAGAAAATGACGTCATATGGACAATCAAATCTTTTTGAGCCAATGAATCAGAGGGTAAAAAAAAAAATCAGACTGTCCTCTATCTGTGTGCCAAATTTCATAACTTTCCCACAAGCGGTTCTATGGGCTGCCATAGACTTCCAGAGCGGAAACCAACCAGGAATGCCAACGATTACAGTAGGTGCCTACACACCTTCGGTGCTTTGCCCATGTCTATTAGTGTATGATATTTTTTTGAAGTTATGGTGCTTTATATAACATTATCAAGTGTAAATCAATTTTGACATTTGTAGTGGCTATTATATACAGGCCACCAGGGCACAACATAGAATATCAAAGAATTTGCTGATTTTCTTTCAGAGTTAGTACTGGCTGCTGATAAAATTCTTAGTTGTTGGTGATTTTAACGTCCACATAGTGAAAAAGATGCATTGAGATTGGCATTTATAGACATTCTAAACTCTACTGGAGTTAGACAGAATGTGTCAAGACCCACTTATTGCCGTAATCATACTACAGATTTAATATTTAAATCAGTGTTGATGGTGTTGAAATTCTGCAGCAGAGCGACGACATCTCATATTATTATACAATATATATCATGTATCCTCAACTTAGCCAAGGCTGCAAAATCAACTCCTTGTTACAAATATACGCATTAGTTTAGAAAAACTTGATATTGCAACAAACTATGGACTCTCTCTTTCCTAGCACTTTAGACACGGTTGCTCCTTTGCACTTAAAGAAGATTAAGGAGACCAGTCCAACACTGTGGTATAACGAGCACACTCGCACCACAAGAGAGCAGCCCAGAAAATGGAGGGCAGCTGGAAGCAAACAAAATTAGGATAGTTTGGAAGGATAGTGTTTCGCCTACAGAAAGGCCCTAAAAACTGCTATATGTACTTACTTTTCAACTCTTTTAGAAGAAAAACACAAACTTAGGTATTTATTTGATACAGTGGCTAAATTAATGAGAAATAAAGCATCAACAAGTTTCCCAACAGTACAATAGTAATGACGTTTCTTTACTTACAAGATTGATACTATCAGAGAGAAAATTATAACCATGCAACCATCTGCTACAGTATTGGTTCAAACAGTTCACTATAGATCCCCTGAGGAACAATTCCATACATTCTTTGCCGTTGGAGAGGAAGAATTGTCTAAACTTGGTAAATCATCTAAATCATCATGTATGTTAGACCCTATACCGAGTAAGCTACTGAAAGAGATGATTCCAGAAGTCCTATTCTTTAAGTTATTAATTCATCATTTTCATTAATATATGTCCCAAAAATTTCAAGCTGGCTGTTGTTAAGTCTCTAATTAAATGAACTAATGGGGCAATGACAGCGCTTGGGAGATTCATCCCCTAAAAATCCTCCCCACCACATCTGCAGCTTCTCACTGACATCTGATAATGTACGTACTATTCTGTGTTAATGTTAAGCCCCACTAAAGGCATAAAAAAAGTGTTTTGCACTATATTCCAAGACTTCTGAAGCCATTCGATAATTTAATGTGAGGTACAAATGAATATTTAAGTTGTTAAAGTCAATGGAAACTAATCTCTCCTCAGTCATTCTCTATCAGCATTCAAACAGCGCATCACGTTCGGTTACGACAGTAACACGATGAAACTCACTCCAAGATCAATGTTCCCTTTATTTGTAGAGAAGGGGTTATGGTTCTGCATAAAAAGACTTTATTTCAGTTTCTAAATCTGTTCGATCACAACACTGGAGTAGAGAGCACTAGAAATTGTACTTCATGCACACAGTAACTGAAATGTAAAACTGTTAAAAGAAAAGGCTCATTAAACTGTTGCATAGATATAATACACTAAGAATCTATGGGCCCTATTTTAAAGATCTAAACGCAAAGTGTAAAGCGCACGGCGCAGGTGCACTCAGGGCGTGTCCAAATCCACTTTTGCTATTTTAATGACGGAAAAACGGTCCGTGCGCCAGGGCGTATTTTTGAAATGGGTTGTCCCTATTCTCTTAATGAGTAATGGGCGTAACGTTCAATAAACCAATCAGAGTGTCATCTCCCATTCCCTTCAAGAGCGAGATGCGCTCGCGCCATGGCGGATTGCTATTTACATGACGGATTTTGTTGGCGGAAAAGCTGAACGCTTTTCAAGCGAAGAAACCGATCTGCTCGTGCGCGAAGTTAAACGTTTAGTTAGAAGTTAAACGAAGTTACATTTTTATATTTATGTAGCCTACACAATAATATTCTTTTACATTGTAATCCTTTTGTTTTTAATATTTGGCATGTTTGTGTGATGCGCATCCCTGTGTGTAATAAGCAAAGTCAACGCACTCTGTGGACGCGCGTGCCCAGAGGCGCAGTTTTTACCAATGCGCTCTAACAAAAAAATATTGCGCCATTGACTTTAGACTTTAGACCAGGTTTGAGTTGGTCTATGGCTCAGTCTATTTTCAGCTCCTTAAAATAGCAATGCGCCGGCGATGCGCCTGAACACACCTCTTTTTTAGACCAGCACACCCATGGGCACACTAACTGGCGCAAATGCATTTACTAATTTAAGGACTTGGCGCTGAACGGGAAAACGTGAATGGTGCCGGATGCAAACTAGCAAACACACTTGCGCTGCGCCATGCGTCGCATTGCGCCGGGTGTATTATAGGGCCCTAAATGTTTTCCCTTTGAGCTTTGAACTTTTCAATGTGAAGTGCTGCGCCCTGACTCAATGTTGCTTCAAGTGCGTTGCCGCTCTGTATTGGAGCCTTTCATATTATAATACTTATATGCAATGAAAGATTATTAATAGTTCCAAGAACTATTCGGTACAAAAGCTCCTATTATAGCATATGTAAACAAGGCCTCTTTTTGAGTTTCTTTGTTACTGTAGCTATATTTTCACATGTAAAACATTACTTTGGTAATCCTCTTTTGGTACAATTGTCTTCTTTTATGCAAAGAAATAAGTATATAATTCTATCCCAAGTGGTTCCATTGTTGTCAGCATTAAAGGTGCTGTAGGAGTTCTGGGAAATGCTAACTTTAGCCTGCTAGCATTGAAAGCGTACGCCCCACCCTCCCTGCAAATCGCCGTACAAAGCCACGCCTCCTCCAAAACATGAACGCGCACAGAACATAAGCAAGACTACCAGACAACGTCATTGGTTTACATCATGTGTCATTCACCGTTGGGAAAACTTTGCAGTGCCGTAAGTAACAGTGCTACAATAACGAATGTAAACAATGTTTTAAAAAGGAATCAGATGCAGCAAATGGAAATGCTGGACATTTCTAATGTGACAGCTGATGAAAAACTAGCAGCACTGAGCACAAAATAAACCACATCATGGTCTATATAACCAGAAAGGTTATAGTATTTCAGCAAAAATACAACGTAAACATTGTCAGAATATCAAGCGAAGGAACAACACGCATAATACCCGCAGGGACGCTGAGGGTATTTTCACTGAAGGAGAAAACAAGATGTTTTACTCATTGTTTGACTCAAAAACAAATGCTCGAAACATCTGATGGTGGTGGCCTAACAATCCATTGCACCATAGGTGTGGATGTTGTAGTTTGCTCATAACTTTGAAAACATAATTGTTCCCGATTAGACACTGATGCTGCTGTTGCTGTTGCTGAGCTTATTCGTAAAGGTGCACAAACTGCATATGCTACATTATGCGTTACATCAAAATCGAATTATACCATGTACCTACACAGCAAAATCCCCAGAGTTAAATCTCTCTTTCCTAGCACTTTAGACACGGTTGCTTCTTTGCACTTAAAGAAGATTAAGGAGACCAGTCCAACACTGTGGTATAACGAGCACACTCGCACCTCGAGAGCAGCCCAGAAAATGGAGGGCAGCTGGAAGCAAACAAAACTAGGATAGTTTGGAAGGATAGTGTTTCGCCTACAGAAAGGCCCTAAAAACTGCTATATGTACTTACTTTTCAACTCTTTTAGAAGAAAACAAACACAAACTTAGGTATTTATTTGATACAGTGGCTAAATTAAAGAGAAATAAAGCATCAACAAGTTTCCCAACAGTACAACAGTAATGACGTTTCTTTACTTACAAGATTGATACTATCAGAGAGAAAATTATAACCATGCAACCATCTGCTATAGTATTGGTTCAAACAGTTCTCTATAGATCCCCTGAGGAACAATTCCATACATTCTTTGCCGTTGGAGATCGGTAAATCATCTAAATCATCATGTATGTTAGACCCTATACCGAGTAAGCTACTGAAAGAGATAATTCCAGAAGTCCTATTCTTCAAGTTATTAATTCATCATTTTCATTAGTATATGTCCCAAAAATTTCAAGCTGGCTGTTGTTAAGTCTCTAATTAAATTATCTAATGGGGCAATGACAGCGCTTGGGAGATTCATCCCCCAAAAATCCTCCCCACCACAGCAAAATCCCCAGAGTTAAATCAACTCTGCTCAGAGTACATATGGTCCCTCAATATATAGTGTTAAAGTAACACTGAAGCAGAGATAAAGCTGAAATAATTAAAGGTGCCATCGAATTGAAAATTGAATTTACCTCGGCATAGTTGAATAACAAGAGTTCAGTACATGGAAATGACATACAGTGAGTCTCAAACTCCATTGTTTCCTCCTTCTTATATAAATCTCATTTGTTTAAAAGACCTCCAAAGAACAGGCGAATCTCAACATAACAACGACTGTTACGTAACAGTCGGGATCATTAATATGTACGCCCCCAATATTTGCATATGCCAGCCCATGTTCCCATTATGAAAGGCATTACACAAGGGCAGAACGTCTGGATGTGCACAGCTGAATCATCAGACTAGGTAAGCAAGCAAGGACAATAGCGAAAAATGGCAGATGGAACAATAATAACTGTCATGATCCATGATATCATAACATTTTTAGTGATATTTGGAAATTGTCTTTCTAAATGTTTCGTTAGCATGTTGCTAATGTACTGTTAAACGATGGTAACTTTAACCACATTTATTACTGTATTCACGGAGACAAGAGCCGTCGCTATTTTCATTTTTAAACACTTGCAGTCTGTATAATGCATAAACACAACTTCATTCTTTATAAATCTCTCCAACAGTGTAGCATTAGCCGTTAGCCATGGAGCACCATCAAACTCATTCAGAATCAAATGTAAACATCCAAATAAATACTAACGCGATTAGACATGCTCCATGACGAACACTTTGTAAAGATCCATTTTGAGGGTTATATTAGCTGTGTAAACGGTGAGCGCGAGCAATTAAAGGGCCAGCAGCCTGAATCGGTGCATAGTTAATTATGCCCCAAAATAGGCAGTTAAAAAATTTAAAAAAAAAAAAAATCTATGGGGTATTTTGAGATGAAACTTCACAGAAACATTCAAGGGACACCTTAGACTTATATTACATCTTGTAAAAAAACGTTTGATGGCACCTTTAAGTGATTAATTAAGTTATGATTGAGCATTAGTGATGAACACCTGCTGTTAACAAGAATCACAGAAGAGAAACACAATAACTACAAATGACTTCCAGCCACAGTCTTAGATGAAATCAACTGAAGATAAAAGACATAAAATCTCTCAAGATCTGATTAAACAACTCCACAAACAGCATATTATATCATTAACTTTAACTCTGCTTCAGTGTTATTTTATCTCTATGCAGAGCGGGACCATATGTTCTCTGAGCAGAGTTGATTTAAATCTGGGGATTTTACTGTGTACCTGTCCAAAAGAAATACTGCAAACATGGCATCATCTTTCAGACACTTTGACTCCCGCAGTTGTCTCCAGCATGGAAAAGCAGGCTGATATTAATTCGTTTTAGCTCTCTAATGATCCAGCATTTTTTTCGTTATAGCCCTTTCTAAGACCGTGTTTCTTTTGGTTGATACTTTTCCAGTGCCACTTGTTGTCGGTTCAGAAGGAAAGTTAGGTGCTGTTCGCCTGTCATTCTCGCTCTGACTCTGCAAACACACATTGACCGACAGGGAACAGATGCTATTGGACTGTTAGGACCGAACGGTCCAATTAAACGAACATTTTATGGGCCATTCCACCGAATGGGTGCCATTTATGACCCAGAACATTGTATGTATAAATATGCATGAAAATTAACTCTAAAAATCATTTTATTATTAAGCAAACTGTCCTGAACATTACTCTAACTACAAATTTAAAATATATAATTTAAAACATTATTAAATACTAGTCAGAACACTAAAAAAACTAGCATTTGTTACATGTCCCCGCTATATAAACCTAAACTTTATCATTAAATATAATCATTAAAATCTTTTAGAAATCTTATTATTTTTGCATTGTTGTGTGACTCCATATACAATCTATGCTAAACAATAAGAAATTTCATAAGAAATCCATAATATGTTATATAAAATACACATTTTAGTCGTGTCCCCAGGTTTTCACTCAGTCCTGTTACCCTCACACATTTCCCCCTCTAAAAAACTTGAAACATCCCACAAGACACATTTTCAACAGGAAGTTGCATCATCCAGATCTTATGCAGGCAATGAGAAGACCAAAAGTAAGTCCTCTCATTTTAATTTCTGTATATTTGAAGAAATTTGTAACTGTGATTGAGAAAGTCAATCTCAACGTACTGTCCTGTTACCTAAATTATTTCTTAGATGTTATTTGTTTATTTTACAAATATTAACTTTAGATAAGTCACTAGTAATTGTTCAGTGTCCTCATGCTATTGGCATGTACTCCATGTGGTCATATGTCATGTATTTGATCATTTTTGCTTAAAAACTCAATCCTGTTATTTTCAGTCCTGTTACTCATATGAAAAATAACAGGAGTGAGTAAAAGTAACAGGAATGAGTAGAGTCCTCTGTTTTGTTGATTTAATTGTGTGAATATTCGTTGATATAATACTATTCACCTGTATCATGAGTTTTACAGTTGAAATGACTTAAATTGTAGACGTTTAGGATTAGTTTTACAGTGTGAATGCCATACTTGCAGGGAGCCAGTCCACCACGACGTGACTTCATCTTTTTGTCTTTCTCTTTCTTATCTTTTGTAGAAGATGGAGAGAACCTATACTATGCAGTTGCTAGAAACACACACCCATGGCATGCTGCAAGGGAAGGAGTGAAACACAGCCACAACCCTCTCTTTTCCCCCTTTTTGTCTTTCCTTCCCCCTCTCTCCTTCTTTCTCTTTCCACCTCCTTCACTGTGAAGTATTAGTAGCACACAGCACATCCCTTCAACACAGAAATCTCACTCACTCACATGCACACACGGCCGTGTACACACTCTCTTTCTCACACACATACACACACATATGGACACTCAGTCCTGTTACCCAGTGTTCATTCCTGTTACAAAGTGCTCAGTCCTGTTACTAAATGTATTTATTTTTCTAAAAAAATAGTTAAACCACTGTTTTTATCGGTTTTGTTTGGTCCATCATTTATACAAATGTTTGCTTCTGTCTTCTTTTAAATGAAAAAAAATATTTTGCATTTTTTATTAAAATACACCTTGTCTTAATATAAAGTGATTTTTTTTTTGTCACAAATATCATTTATTTGAACAAATAACCAACCATTTCTTCAAAATAAACACTTTCTTGAGGTGAATGCAACGGAATTAACTGACATGCTTTTAAACATGCTTTTTAAACGGCACATGAGTTTCGGTAACAGGACTGAGAAAACATGCATTCATCTTCTGCTTTGAAACCTTGTTAAAAATTAAATAAAGTTGCCTGAGATTGACCAATACACATTTTGAATAGTTAAATATGTGTAGTATTAGATTCAGTGTTGAAAAAATATAAAAAATAAAATTTAATTTTAAAGAGTTTCAACAAGCAAATGTCACCCATGGAATGGCCCTCACGGTCCTACGCCTTCCACAGTTGATATACATTTATAAAAATACACTTAGACCGCTTAACATAGTGATTGCTATCAGGATATGAGGAGACTTTAAACCAGCATAACAAAAAATGCTTCTAAAGACAATCTCCTATTGCACCTTTAAGTGTGAGAATGATTCAGCAGGCTAACACTTTTTATAGTTGCTTACATATTGTGAAATCTTACATATCGTGCCTTGAACTAGCAAAAAGATTTTTTTTTTGTTTGTTTTTTTGTTTTTTTTTGTAACTTTCAGGATGTTTGCAACATAACATTTTATCACTTTGACAATAAAATCTGATCAAGCAGACTTGCTGGAACATTTAATCTTCAAGGAACCCTACATAAAGAATAATTACTGACTTTATTAACTTTCAGAGGAGGTGCAGTCATTTATGCTGAGTACTGTAAATACTATAGTACATGAATGCAGTAATTATTCAGTACCACATTATATAATAAGAATACCCCTTTATGAAAATATGGGCCGATAATTATTTTCATCTTATGGCTGATAACCGATAAATTGTTTTTAAAATTCGATTCCGTTTTGTCTAAATAAAAAATAAAACAAAGCACTAAAAATGGATATTAGTGGAGCTGATGTATATGCTCAGACTTGAGGGGGAAGGTGTGAATTTGCGAAGCTGAAGCATAACACTGAATGATTAGAAAACTGCACTGCTATAGATAGTGGTCTGAGCAGGCCAGAGCAGGACACACACCTGATGGGGGAGGATTCGCTGGAGGGGCTGGAGGCCAGCTGGGGGCTGGAGGGGGCAGAGAACATCGGCCACGAGGGGGAGCGCGGTGAAGTGGGACTGGGTGAAGCTGGGCTGTGACAAACACACACACGCCAGCACCAACATTTATGTTATAGCAGCTGCTGAGTTAGAACTTTCACAAGAGACTTTAAGAGGAAGTCGGCATAAAGAAATAGACATAAACACGGTTAAACACGCTTGAGAGTTTCATGCTTACAGGAACAATTCAGTCAAAAACGATAATTGTGTCATCGTTTACTCAACACGTCTTTCCAATGTGTGAACACAAAAGATCTGTTGACAAATGTTCACGCAATGCAGAACGGACAGTCCTTTGTTACTGTATGTTTTTATTGCATACAAATACTGTATCGGTGTAAATATTTGCCAAAAATCTCTTTTTGTCATCTACTGAACAAAGAAAGACATACCATCATTTGGCGAGTAAATGATGACTGAATTTTCATATTTAGTGGAACTGTTCCTGAGTTAAACATGCTGAGGAAAAACATTAGTGATAAATTAATTTGTGTTAATGTAGCAAAACGAGTGAGGTTTCTCTCTCTCTCTCTCAAAATTGTACAACAAAACTTCAATGCTGGCTGCAAAACTTGATAAACTTACCTTGTTGACATACTGCTGCGAACCTTTGGATTTTGACTGTAAATTACAGAAAAAAAAAAATTAAAATGATTTTTGCTATCTCAGAATGAAAATGTCCAACAATTGCAGGAAATTAGACGGGTGTAATGATGGCACACGTGGCAAAACTGATGCTACAAGATCTCAAATCATTCTTCAAGCTTCGACAAAACCTCAAATACTATATGTTATTCAGTTTGATCATTTTATATAGCTGACCAGTTTAAAAACAAAGATAATTTGTTTATAAAAAAAGCTTAAGTGCCTTCTTAAATGTTGAGGAGCCATTCTGACCTCCAACATTGGCTCAACCAATAGCATGAGTTTGTCCATCCAATGTAAGATGGGAAACCTAGAAACATTCATTTTTTCCCCAGTTCCATTTAGTGAAATTAGCAGCGCAGAAATGAAACAGGATGTATGGACTGTTTTTACATGTCTTAAACATTCAGCAAGACAGAAGCAACCTTTTTTAACCTCTATTGTAAACCTTTATGAACTTACAGTCTCATTTTATATGAAAGTGATATGAAAGTTCACCCAAAAATGACAATTATCCCAAGCTTTACTCACCCTCAAAGTCATCCTATCTTCTTTCAGACGAACACAATCTGAGTTGTATTATAAAATATCCTGGCTCTTCCAAGCTTTATAATGGGAGTGAATGGGGATCAAGATTTTGAACTCCAAGAAAGTGCATCCATCCATCATAAAAGTAATCCATACGGCTCCAGGGGGTTAATAAAGAACTTCTGAAGTGAAGCGATGGGTTTTTATAAGAAAAATATCCATATTTAAACTTAAAAAAGATAATAATTGGCTTCCGGCAATGGCCATACGCAGGTCTAGCTCTGGCGGAAGAGTGACCTCTGACCCGACACATGACATATTGAGGAAGGGCAGAGGATAAAGCAAAACAAAACTCCGGTCACAAATTAGAAGTCTAAAATGAGAATTAAAAGAATTAAAGAGAAATGACAGAGGAGCTTGAGTTTGTTTGAACCGTGAGAGGCGTCTACTCTCACCTAAGCTCACGCTACGCCTACGTCCGACATCATACGTCGGGTCAGAGGTCACTCTTCTGCCAGAACTCGACCTGTTGCTGAAAGCCAGTTAATTGTAGTTAATAAAGTTATAAGTATGGATATTTTTTCTTACAAAAACCCATCGCTTCGCTTCAGAAGGCCTTTATTAACCCCCTGGAGTTGTATGGATTACTTTTATGATGGATGGATGCACTTTTTTGGGCTTCAAAATCTCAAGCCCCATTCACTCCCATTATAAACTTGGAAGAGCCAGAATATTTTTTCAGTATAACTCTGATTGTGTTAGTCTAAATGAAGAAAGTCATATACATCCAGGATGGCTTGAGGGCGAGTAAATCATGGGATAATTTTCATTTTTTGGTGAACTAACCCTTTAAGTGTCTTTAACTACAATGTAATCAAATTTCAGTTCCAAACCTGTATAAATTTCTTTGTTCTGTTGAACACAAAGGAAGAAAGTTTGTAACCAGGCCACTTTAGGGCACCATTGACTTCCATAGTAGGAAAAAAAAACTACCACGGAAGTCAATGGTGCCCCAAAACTGTTCGATTTAACACATTCTTCAAAATATCTTCCTTTGTGTTCAACAGAACAAAGACAATTATACAGATTTTGAACAACTTGAGGGTGAGTAAATGATAGACTTTTCATTTTTGGGTGAACTATCCCTTTAAATTAACCCTAACATTAGCCATAGCCCATCATAATAGCAGCAACATGAACACAATAAGTACACTGTACCTAACATTTACTAAAATCTAGATTATTTTGATGTAAGCGCATAGTAGTCAAAGACACCTAATATAAAGTGAGACCGAACTTACAATCAAACACATCAGACAATGATGTTAAGGTCGTAGGTGGTTGCTCAAAATGAAATAAAATCTCAAGCGATAGATAAATAAGTAAGTTGATATCATTATAATCAGTCTTTTATTTGCACAGGAGTAAATGAAGCTGCTTATTGGACACTGTGGAATTTGTAGCCAAGCATCCATCGCACTCATCACTAAACAGATGAGCATCTACTCGCAGTAGATAATGGGGTTGTCATGGGAACAGTGTGACCACAAGTGGCGAGTTAACTTGAATAATCTAAAGTCCATACATTAGCAGTGTTAATGGACTCTCACTCAGTGAAATACATTGTACTGTCAGATTTAGTCTGTAGCATTCTGTATTTCCTGTTTAAACAATGGAAAGTTCCGGTGCAATATACAGTTATGACGCTAAATATCTGTTTATCTAGATCTTTTTGTATTACTGTGCAGCACCTACAGAAGCCTATAAATGTGCCATAGACTATTTCTTCCAGCAGAAGGATAAAACCAATGAATTAGCATTAAAAAAAGAAAAAATGTTGATATGGGCATTTCCTTTCAAATATTTCTTTTAAATGTAACACTAAAATAAATGTTAGTGAATCGATTTTTTGGTAACAATATTTGCATTGATTTCTTTGTGGCAAAGTCATAGCAGATACAGTATTATATTTTGTATAAGATCTATATGTTATATGATAATTTGTAATTTTAGTAATTTGTTCTGTGTATGTTTTTGAAAGTCTCTTCTGCTCACCAAGGCTGCATTTAAACATTAAAAACAGTAATATTGTGAAATATTATCAATTGGAAATTTTTAGTGATGGCAAAGCTTTTCAGCATCATTACTCCAGTCTTCATTGTCACGTGATCCTTCCAACATGTTCTCCAACCAATACGCCCATATAGGTTGTTTGTCACTTCCCTGAAATACGACCCATAGGAGCGTTTACTAAAGTTGCGCCCCTATCGACAACAGGACACTTTCATTTTAATGCATTGTTCCCTTTTATCTGCGTTATATTTCGGGTTTCACGTAGCTCAATTGGCAGAGCATTGCAATATATAACAATATACAATCATGTGATCATATGATCGTTGGTTCGATCCCAGGGAACGCATCTAAAAAAGTGTATATAATAAAGTGTATATGCACTATAAATCACTAAGGGTAGGTTTAGGGGTGGGGTGGGTGTAGTTGTTAATAAAAATTTAGTTTTGCTAAAAGTCCACACATTGCATTTAAATGAACACGCATTTTGATTGGTAACGACAGTCATACGTCATTTCATGACGACAGACGTAACACGACACTGTCATTATTTTTACGTCAGCTAGAGGGCGCATGACTTTAAAACGTAAATATAGGTTGTAATAAGGTGCTTGAAAAACGACCTATAGGGTCGGGGGTTTTGTTTTTGTGTCATGTCCTTCAGGCTAATTTTAAAACTACAGATATGTGTGTTGCAGCAGGGTTGGAACTAAACTCTGTAGGACTGTGAGTTTGACACCCCTGCAGTAGATGATTGCATACACTAGCCCTTTGCATTCAGCTACTTTCATTTTTAGTAAAGGCAACATTTTCATTTTCTAGAATGTGACAGTGGCTGCCTCTGCCAACATAATTCAACTAATCACACGTTTTCTCAAGTAGTTTATCAATCTCCAGGCCACCATTGATTCACAGCCTGCCGGGTCCTCTGGGGCCTTTGAGATGGGTATATCAGCACTGCCACTTTTCTTCTCAGCATTCTTCTCAATCCTGTGGCTTTGGACCACTGATCCTCACAGCTGATATACCACAGAACACACACACACACACACGTTGGGTTTTCATGTTTTATGGGGACAATCCATAGAGATATTAATGATTGTTATACTGTACAAACTGTATATTCTATCCCCTAACCCAGTGGTTCCCAAACTGGTGTACGCATACCATTTGGGGGTACGCGAGGTGACAAAGACGTAAACAAAATGCTGAGTTTTGCCATTCATTTAATTCTGCCGCACCTTAAAATAACATTAAAACAGAGCATGTATTTCTAAGAGGAAATATGCCACCTCTAGCATAAAAACAGGAAAACGGTAGTGCAGGTAAAAGCCAATCAAATGACCTCATCTTTTGTGGTCACTGACTGCATGCACACACAAGCAGTGAGCATATGATGCAGAGTATGCTGCCTTAGCAAATCACGCTACATTACTGCCGGTCTCGACAGTGTACCTTTGAAAAAATGGGGATTCAGCACTTCCTAGCATGAAGACCAAATATAGACAAACTCGAATATAGGACTCGAACTCTCTTCAATACAGAAACAGCTTGTACAAGTTCTTGTTTTTAATGTTGATGATATATTTAGAGCAAGAATGCAATTTTGCAATTGTGACATTGATTTTATTGTATTGTCAATATTGTTTGCTCTATTTTGCTACTAAATAATAGTTCCAACGAAAGCCACAACAGAACTGTTGTGTCTTCAAGCAACACACAGCAGCGTTTGGTTAGTGAACAAATCTGCGACTTTGAACGAATCGGGAGAGGAAATGATTCAATGACCCATTCATAAATACAGCCACTTACTTAGTGACTGAATGAATGATTCAATGACTCACTTATTAAGACAGGGACTTGCCGCCACCTAGTCATGGTTTTAGTTTAATATTTTTATTTAAAACATTATCTCAACATTATGTATGCCATTGTAACTGCATTCATGCCACCTCTGAGCAGCATTAAACAGTGTAAATATATCTAGATGCAGGTTGTGCCCCTGCAGAGCAAAGATGGCTTTTGTTGATTCTGATTTCATTTGAATGAAATGATTTAGCTTAATTTATTTCTTTATTTATTACATCAATTTAATGGAATTTTAAGAATTTTAAGAATACATTTAATAAGGGTTAGAAAAACTTTGCATTTATAAAGGTAAAAAAAAATGCACCTGAAAATCAATTTAAGGGGGCAAATATTGTATCTTAATGGAAAAGGTGTGACTACAGTCTAAAGCTGCGGTCACACTAGATTTTGAACGTGCGAAATTTTTTCGGATGCTGTAACGGTCGTGATATCTACAGCGTCTTTTTTATAAACATGAATTCAACACATAACTTAAAGTAATACATTTAAAATGTAAAAAGATAGAACCTACTCGACTTCACTGCAAAAATATAATTCTTTTAATTCAGCCAAGAGGTCATGCCGTGACGAATCGATCTTCTACTGGTCGCACGCCTTCACGTGATGCGAATTCGCAGGTCAGATTTCACCAAACTTGAACTTTGGAATGCAGCAAAATGCGAAATTTTTCGCACAAGCTTGCGTTTCCGGTCTGACGCATTCGCATGTGTTTGAATGGAAGTCAATGGAACGAAAAGTGCAGTGTGACCGCACCTTAAGTGGAGGAGAGGGGGTATGCAGAAGGATGTTAAATGCGTCAGGGGGTACGCCAGCCTACAAAGTTTGGGAACCACTACTCTAACCCTAAACCTACAAAGGAAATTTTCTACATTTTTGAATAAAAAAAAGAAGAAAAATATGTATAAGCTGTCTGCATCATAGGGACAAAAAACAAGATAAAAGATTTCTGGTGTTACTATCTTTGTACTATCTTCGTTTTGTCCCGACAACGCAGGGAATACCTGAACCACACACGCACGCACGCACACACCAGTGCCGTGACTATTAATCTCATAATATCACAGACGCTTATCTGGATTAACCTTCAATGACTACAAAACAAACAGATTTCAAAGTTGCTGGGGTTGCAAACGCAGGACTCTTTCTCCTAAATCCATGAAAATATGTAGATATCATGTATGTTTGTATAAACTGCAAAATCATATTTTGCTCAATGTCTCCATTTCACAGCAGTTTTTTTTTTTTTTTTTTGGCATTTTAATCCAATAATCTAAAGTTGGTTAGATAACCTTCAATCTGTTCCTCTAAAGTTATATAAACAACTATCTGAACTATCTATACTATTAATACTTCTAAAAATGTTTTTTGTCTAATATAAATTTGTGTTTGTTTCATACAACTATAATATTTATATTAATACACTATTTTTCAAATTCTCATCAAGTTCATGCATTTTTTTATTTAACAATAACTACATTAAATAAAAAACAAACGTGTGTAGATTTTGGCGTTCTTTTTGTTCACCTTCTTTTTGTTCACCTTCTTTTGTTCACCTTCTTTTCAAGCATTTTTCAACAAATCTGCAGTAACAACAGAAAAACCTAATCTTACTGGAATCCATAATATGTTACTAGGGCGTAAGTAGATTGTGCGGAAACGTATGAATGAGATTCTACAAATTCATATGAATTAGCCACCCATTTGTCAAAACATAGAATAGTTACGAAATTCCATGACATTGTGTTGGCAGTACATTGGTTTGTACATTTCAACCAGTTTGGCCCAATTTGTGGATTGGCTGCAAGCATGATAGACAGGCATTATATCACTGACGGTAATAATCAGCCAATCAATGAACAATCGCATAACTTTTTTTTACCTTCCTTTTGCTCTCATTCACGCCAAGCCTCAGGAGCTCAATGAGAACACAATAAGCTCAAGGGAGTCAGGAGAGTAGCCTCCCTCTGAAACGCTATTGACAGTGTTACTTTATAAAACTGAGTTTTATTACACACTATTTGGTAACATTTCTTTGGTTTCTTTTTTATCTTACACACTTTTTTGAAAAAGAACCGCCTCAGACGCCTCTACGAACAAAACGTTCTTGCTATCCACATAACTGATCTCATATGAACTTTCATATCAGCGAGAGAAATGCAACGCTATCACTCACTTGTAGCAGCTGGCTTTCTTATTTTCCTGTAAAACTGAGTCATAGTGAAATATCACAAAGAAAAATAAAAAGCATTAGCACTTGCTTAACAGAATACCCAGAAATCACACATTAGATCAATAAAATCTAAATTATACATGCTTATCAATTATGCATTCACATTTGATACTCAGCTCTCTGTTTACTTCTAATTATGTATGTTCTTGTGCATGTTTTTGGCTTGTGCAACCTTTGGTACTGCGAAATACCGGAGTTTGGTTGCTTGCTCTGTTAAATGTGGTAAATTTGGATGCATTGTTTGCATGGTTTGCAAAAAGAAAGTGTTGTTAACCAAATAAAAAAAAGAGAGAGAGAGAGAGAGAGTGTTGCCGATTACCAGAAATACAAGGAACATGGACAGAACATGCTGATTTCACTATTTATTTCTTTAACATAAATCGGCATGAAACATATGAATCAGGAGGACGATGAAATAAACTATACTGTAAATAATGTATGTATCTGTATTTTGGTAATAAGCCCAAAACTGCAACTTGCAACTGCTCATATTTATAAGTGAGGGAAAAGGGCAACACCATGAGACTGCATGCTACTTTAGCCAAGCCAGAGCAAAGCATGTCTTGACTTGCCCCGAGGATGATTAATTATGTGTATGATGTACAGAGGGAAATATTTCTATGACACTATTCCATGAAAATGTCTGAAGGGCCACAATCACTGGATGTTTGCTTGTTTCACACTAATCTTGGTATCTGTGTGAGTATATACCTCAAAGTTCTATACAAAAAAAAATGTTTTTATGATGTGAAACTGAAGAACGTGACCTCCTACTGGGAGGAGGGTGAGATTGGGAAAGGGCCGAGGACTGAGTCTTGGGGAGCACCGGTTAAAAGCAAGACGTCGGCAGTCATGGCTCTCAACAGTAAATATGTTGGCAGGAAATTTCGAGAATCTGAGGGCTGTGCTGGTTTTCATAATTTCCGTTCACATAATAAAACCTCAAAGCAAGCAAAGACTGTAGCCAATGCAAGGTAATGAAATGAAACACAGATTGTATCAAAACATTGCTCAGTCTGATAAAACAATCTGCCCTTTTGACCCTGAAAAAAAAAGCAAAAACTAAAAACTATGTGCAAGACAATAAAGATCTCTGAAATGTAATAAAGATGCTGTCTACTTCAAAGCGAAATCATTGTTCTCTTCCACACACTAATTCAAATTGATAAAACAGATGATGATGATGGCGGCAAGGGTGCTGTTTTTATGTTCTTGTTCTTGCTAATGCATTGTTATGAGGTTGCTAGGGCATTGCTACTTTATGTGGTTGCTAGGATGCTCTTGCTGGTTGCTTTATGATGTCTCTATTTAATATATTATATTTGATTGTTCATTTGACAGGTAAAATACATACAACATTATTGCACTGTGTTGAGCAGCAAATGTTGATGATTTGCAGCACTTAAAAAATGTAACAGCCAACAACCAAATTCCAAACACATTAATACAATATAATGTATGTGAAACAAAAACAAAAACAAATAATAATAATTTAAACAATTAAGCAAACCGCTTAACAATTAATGATCACAAGATTGATTCTGTTTAAGCTATTTTTAAGAGCTATTGAATGGCTTTAATTCTTTTTGTCTTTTAAATTCTAATGGTAAATCATTGCATAACTGACTCCCTTCAATGGAAATGATGATTGCCCAAAGGCTGTTCTATGGCTTGGTACGCCACCTTTCAGTATTCTGGGTTAAATGTCTGTTTTGGGTAGGATCCACACTTGTTTTAATTCAGTTTCCTGTGTTTGAGTTAGGTTTCCTTGGTTTTTCATTGATTGATCTGTTCTCTATTTCATTGATTAGTTTGACTTTATTTCAGGTGTTATTTAAACCCTGAGTTTGTTCAGTTCACTGTGCGTTCTTGTCTAGATTATGTTGGGTGTTTTTTTTATTTTTTATTCTGTATTCTAAGAAATGCTAAATTTAAGTTTGTTTTCATTAAAGGTGCCATAGAATTGAAAATTGAATTTACCTTGGCATAGTTGAATAACAAGAGTTCAGTACATGGGAATGACTTACAGTGAGTCTCAAACTCCATTGTTTCCTCCTTCTTATATAAATCTCATTTGTTTAAAAGACCTCCGAAGAACAGGCGAATCTCAACATAACAGACTGTGATGCAACAGTCGGGATCATTAATATGTACGCCCCCAATATTTGCATATGCCAGCTCATGTTCAAGGCATTACACAAGGGCAGCCAGTATTAACGTCTGGATCTGTGCACAGCTGAATCATCAGACTAGGTAAGCAAGCAAGAACAACAGCGAAAAACGGCAGATGGAGCGATAATAACTGACATGATCCATGATATCATGATATTTTTAGTTATATTTGTAAATTGTCTTTCTAAATGTTTCGTTAACATGTTGCTAATGTACTGTTAAATGTGGTTAAAGTTACCATCGTTTCTTACTGTATTCACGGAGACAAGAGCCGTCACTATTTTCATTATTAAACACTTGCAGTCTGTATAATTCATAAACACAACTTCATTCTTTATAAATCTCTCAAACAGTGTGTAACGTTAGCTTTAGCCTGTTAGCCATGGAGCATAGCCTCAAACTCATTCAGAATCAAATGTAAACATCCAAATAAATACCATACTTACATAATCGTTTATGCTGCATGACAAACACTTTGTAAAGATCTATTTTTAGCATAGATCTATTCAAGATCTATTCATTGCATAAACTTTGTTTATGCAATGTATTATAGAGTCGCAAGCTTGGGGGCGGGGAGTGCGAGGATTTAAAGGGGAAGCACACTGAATCGCCGCATATTTAATGATGCCCCAAAATAGGCAGTTAAAAAAATGAATAATAAAAAAAAAAAATCTATGGGGTATTTTGAGCTGAAACTTCACAGACACATTGAGGGGACACCTTAGACTTATATTACATCTTGTGAAAAAGCATTCTATGGCACCTTTAAACATTCACTGCTTGCAAATAAATCCAGCCTTTCAACCAGTGCTGACACTTTCTTTTTGTTTTGTAATTAAATGACAAATAACCTTAGGGGCAAAAATGTATATAATTTTCAAAACTACGTTTTTTTTGTTTTGTTTTTTGTTATTGGTGTTATAATATATTAACGCCACATTTAATTCATAATACATAATCTAATACATAATATATAATGTAAAAAGAAGTGGTTCCAATATTGACCCTTGAGGAACACCCATTTCAGTACTTTGATAAGAGAACCTTGCCATCTTTCACTGCTTTCAAGACTCTAAATATGAGTTTCTGGTCATATGATATTCTAGTCTGTAGTTATGGCCCGAAACCCTTCTTCAATGTCAGTCTTGGGGATTTTTTTCACCTGTCTTATATCCACCAGGTAAAAGAAAAAAAAAAAAAAAAAAAAAAATATATATATATATATATATATATATATATATATATATATATATATATAAAATCACAAGTCTCATTGCTTAGAAAATGGCAAACCTTTCCCAAACAAACCACATGATTTTGAGATATCTCTGTAGCACAAACAGTGCAGTATAAGCACCATATGCACCAAAGTTTAATACTTTGGATTTGAACAAATCCCTAATTCTAAGAATGTGCATTAGTAATAAAAATGCTTTCCTTATTAAACACCACTAACAAAATACAAACTTTTTAAAAAGTTTAAACTGACCTCAGCATGGTCAGCAGAGTACATTCTTTTGATAAAATGGCTTGCATTCAGATTTCTAATAGGTTTCCAAAAAGAAAGAGAGAAAAAGTAAAGCAATATGTGTGTTTCACTGAGAACACGGGGACTGGGTGGCCATTTTGTATGTTTGTCCTTGTCATTCGGAGGGAAGTAAACATCTGCTCTGTCTGTACTTACGCTGTAGAGAAATAACATAAAAAAATCTACCCTCATCTTATCCCATAGCTGTGCACAGCTAAGAGCTCTCAAAATGGGCCCAGGATAGTGGTTCAAAAATCCATTACCAACCCAAGGCCTATCAGAGACATGTGAGATGCGTACATCAAACAGTGTGTCTTAAAAAACATGAACAGCAGCAAAGGGCTGTAGGAGATTGGAAAGGTTACAGGGAAAATCATTACTGCAGGCCATGTGAGAGGGTGTATTTCTGTTTGTGTTTGCTTTGAAGGGGATGTATCATGGAAAACAGGATTATTCTTGAACTTTGGAAATAAAAGATGATCTATTATGTTTTATCTATTTTGTAGATATGCTCTAATATTGAACCAACCACAAAGCAATTAGTACATACGCTTTAGACACGAGCTACCGCGCTTAAATAGGGGCAACAGAGGTTTAAGTCTGGCCTGCAACTTGTGCCAAATCTACTCAGAAAATACATCTCGGTTATGTTTTGCACATTGACATTCTGCATTTTAGCTGCACCTCATTGTGAAGAAGTTAAGTCATCTACATAAAGAAGTCTTAAAGGTGCAGAGAGAAAAGCAAAACTAGATTTTGACAACTTTTTGGTGCAAGAAACCCTGACTAAAGGTGTGGTCACATGTACCAGGGTCAGAAATTAACTGGGGCATTTTTAACTTTGTAAGGGTATTGTTTTATAATTACCTTATTCAATGTGTTTTTGTTTAAAATATTTAAATTAAGTCAATTAATTCAATCAGAATACTATAGTCTGTTAACAACAAAATTTGATCAACATCAGCAAAAGACACCTTTACATTGTGTGCATACAAGGTCACACAGAATGCAATTTTTAATATCCTATAAAGTATATAAATAATAAAAACAGTAGCTCATTAAAAGGTAGGGCTGTAGTATTATGACAAAATCATTATTGTCGATTATTGCCCTTGATACTGGAATAATGATGTTGATAAACAGAATGCATTATAAATGTGTTTGTGTGTGGAGAAACAGCATATTCTTTTTGTCTACACAGGCGAAACAAGTTGAAAACCAATTATGAATTAGTTTATCGAGTTTTGCACGAGGGCGAAAAAGTTCCACACACAGATTTCACTCATGCTCAAGTTGGTCACAAGCACTGACCAACAAAATGCTGCTTGGTTTGGTGATAGAAAATGGTTTTTAAACAAGTTTCTTGAACACTCCCGCTAACTGCTGTTGGTTGAATAAACACATGATATTGGTTCGGCCAGTGTTGTTGTGTTGGGCTGGCTGGGATGCTCAAATAAACAGAGGCAACAAGGAGAATGGGAGACAGTATTTTAACAAACTTTAGCTTTAAAGCATGTACTGTATACTTACAGTGAATTAGGCTGACTCAGTTTGGCCAGCTGAAGCCCATCATGGTCTCCGTCTCCAGTGGGCAGGTTGTTGAGTCGAGTCCAGTTGTGTGTGCTGTTGCAATTTACTGAGTCTGCACTGGAGTTTACAACTACGCTGTTCCTCTTCTCCACTGCTGATGGAAAAGCAAAATGTTGCTATCCTAATGAAGAGTAAATGGTAAGCTAATGTAATTACTCCAGCCTGTGGCTAAAACATGGTCTGAATGGATCTCAATCTTTTTTGAATAGTGGTTTGTATTTCAATGAACAATTCAAGTCACACTTTTAGTGACTCCTGTCTTTAGACAATAACTAAATGGCATCTAATATTGGTGACTAGTTCATTCGTCACATGCCCAGAAGGGGATGGCAGCAAAATATTTGTATAGTAATTAGGAACAGGGTGGTGTCTGGTCATAATGTAGGTGTGCCAACTTGAAACCTTAAACTATTTTAATAATTAATTCCATTGTTATTAGTAGCACAACAATTGATAGACCTGAAACTAAATTTCCTTGAATGGAAGCACAGAGCTTAGCAACGTAAAACTGTTCACATGTAGACAGTCTCCTGGGTGTCACATGTTTGGTTTATTTGTTCATGTTTTTTGATCTTTCTGCTACTTATTTCTCTGTTCAGTTCATGTCTTAAGCCCAGGATACACTGCATGATTTTAGCAAACCTATACGTTCATTACAAATCACACTGTGTGACATGGATCTATTAAACTTGGATACGACAAGCATGTAGACTGTACGATGATGACACCTGTTGACTCGTGAGCTACGATGCAAGTTTCTATAGAAGAATAAAACATCATCAGCATGCGCTGTTGGTTACCAAAAAGACCATGTTGAATCACACTTTGGCAGTTGTAGTTTTTATGTGTGCTGAAACAAAGGGAGCGGCGAAAGAAGAAGGGAAAACAGCTTGAGGTAAGCAGTTTTAAATTTTAGCGCCATGTCGCGTTGATTTCGTGTAGCATTTTTATTGGCTGGTCATTATACGTAGGTCGTAGCAGCAAACACACTGTGAGATGATCATGCTGAATTTCTGACACTGTCAGAAAATGATCGTAGACCATCTTTGGTCGCAAGACCGGGAAAACGTACATCTTTGTACCACTCTCACTGTATGACATAGGACGCCACGATCACAGAAATCGCCACGATTGTTTCACAATGGCAATCTTTCGTCTGGGGCAGCCAAAAATCGTGCAGTGTATCCCAGGCTTTAGTGTTCTTTGTTAATCATCTAGATCAGTGGTTCCCAACCACATTCCTGGAGGCCCCCCAACACTGCATGTTTTCCATGTCTCCTTTATCAAACACACCTGATTCAGATCAACTCATTAGTAGAGATGCCAAGACCTGAAATGGGTGTGTCAGACAGAGGAGAGATACAAAATATGCAGTGTTGGGGGGCCTCCAGGAACGTGGTTGGGAACCATCTAGGTTTATTTGTTCAGTTCTCCTCCGTTCTCCACTTGTTTGTATCTTAGGTTACCGATTCGATTAGTGTCCTCAGTTCAGGTGTGCCTAGTTAATTAGTCTCGTTTAGTCCTCTGTTCACCTTGAATATAAGCCATCTGTTTCTGTCTGTTCCTGGTCTAGCTTTGTTAATGTCAAGTGTTATTTAATGTGTTTCTCCTGGTTTATTCTCCTGTTTATTGTTTGAATTACTGTATTAAGAGTCTCCAGAAGATATCTCCTTCAAAGTGTTACCGTTATGTTTTTATTAACAAATAAATCTCTATAATTTGAAAACTCACTAAATTTTGTATGTACAGCAAAAATCCTTGATTATTTTTTTATTTTATTTATTTATTTTTTGTCTTGTTCCCAATAAAAATCTAAACATGATTAAAACAAGATTTATTTCAAAAAGTCAAACTGTGTAAAATAATATTTGTTTTCAGAGAATTTATTTTGGTTTATTTTTCTTAGGCATTCATTTTAGTTTATAGCCTAAACTTAACCTTTTGTTAGATTTATTAAGACAAAAACAATGATGGCAAGATCTTAACAATATTTGATGTGAAAAAAAAGAAACATAGGAAGTTGACTCTACCTATCCCCCAAACATCCACAATCTCTAATCCTTTTTAAGATAGATAAAAATGGTCATGTATGGTCTCAGAAAAATTCCCTCAAACAAATGTCCTATTAAGAGAACAAACATGACAAAAACAGGGGGTTACGTAGGTAACCAAGGTCCTACAAATAAGGTCAACATGCCACCATATTGGTCTAACATGCTCTACCTGCACACAATCATCCTCTAAAAATACAGGTGCAATACCACCGGTGTCACTGGTGGCTGCAATGAATGAACGATTGCGGAAATTCTTTACTTGGAAACATGCAGTAGAATACAGAAATCAAACTTGTATAAAATTACCACACAAGCATAAATGATACTGGACCAAGAACTGAGGAAACTAAGGTCTTAAATACACAGTTAAAAAGGGAACTAAACGAACCTCAGGTGAAAGTAATCAGTCACTAAGGAAACTAACTAACAAACATAACTGAAAACAGAATGAAAATGAAACCAAAACACAATTAATCTAAACAGGCTTTAACATAAAACATTCTCTTATTTTGCCAACTGGCACTACCTAGTCCCAGAGTGACCATGTTGGGTGCCATTTTGACCTTACTCATAGAACCTCGGTTACCTACATAACCCCCGTTCTATTTCATCCTGGTCAACACCCCACCATCCGGGTTAACAATATACTGAATAAAGTCAGGAGATAAATGTGGTGGGGCTATAACCTCAGGAGACTGACTTGAGTGAAATTGTTTTATTAAACAGTCTAACATTATGATATTCCAACATGTATACCATGTCTTTGAAACTAAAGGTTAAGCAGTAAACCAAGCCAACATGTAAAAAAAAAAAAGTGTTTAGGGACTTATATTTCCCCTGCTTGCAGGCCAGATGTAGCTAAAGAAGAAGCCGCATTCAGGCAAAACCAACCAAATGTAAGTAAGAAGGTCCAGCTTGCTGACAAGCCCTCAATGTGGTCATGGCAATCAGAGATGGCTGCCACATACCCCCTCAAAGTTGATTCCTTAAGCCCCCCTTCCAAAAGGAACTGGAAAAAAAAAATTAGACTGAGGACGTCACATGAAACTGGGATGATACATTTAGATTGACACCAGCAAGTGAATATTTCTCAGCAGCCAGTATAGATCACTACTGTGGAAGGCGCTCTAGCTGCTTGCAATGTTGTCAGGACCCCTTGCCCCAGAGTCCCTGACGGCTCCCATCCAGAGGCCAAACATGCATGTTGAATAGCTCAGGGTTGGGGTTCCAAAGCTGCCCCTGAGCCTGAGAGAGCATGTCCTGCCTGAATAGGAGATGCCATGGGGCCCCCCCGAGCAATGCAACTGGATCTGGCATCCATATCTGGTTGGTCCAATCGAAAGCATTGTGCAGGGCTATGGCTGGTGAGTCTTGAATCTTGGTCAATACTACTGGTAAAAGAGGAAAAGGGTGAAAAAAGTATAGAAGGCCCTGAGGCCTAACCCCAGCATCCCCTTTCGGTTCCACCATTGAGTACCATAAGGGACAGTGAGTAGTCTCCTGAAAGGCGAAGAGGTCCACCTCAGCCCTTCCAAATCAAGACCGAATGACTTCACAATCACAAAGAGACACAATCTCTGGGTGCAGCTACCATTCTCCTGGCTTAGTTCCTCAACCCAGGAGATTGGCTGCTGGAAATGGAGGCAAGATAGGAGATCGACTGCCACATGGTCCACCCCTGGAAGATGTAAGGGGAAAGACCATGTGCATGCATCCATAAGAGGAGCTCTCGGGCCTTGCCATGAAGAGATGGAGATGGTCCCCCCTGGTGGTTTATGTAGTACACCATCTTGGAACTGTCTCACACAATGCCACACAATGACATGTTTTCTCCCCAAGTCCGGGAGAAAATGCTTCCAAGCTTGATGCACAGCCTCCATTTCCAGCGGGTTTATATGAACTGCCAGCTGTCTCGAACTGGACAGTTCTTCCACATGGCACCCCAGCCGGGTTTGGATGCATCAGTAGTTATTGTTTCCCTTGAAGAAACCTGACCCAGAGGGACCCCTTGCTAGAGGCCTAGCATTGAAAACCACCATCTCATGGATGGGACACCCTCTGGATCCACTTACAAAATTATCTGACTGTCCTTGTGTGGATTAACCACTGCTGTAACCACCGCATATGAAGTAAACCTAGTGGCACAACCTGAGAAGCTGCTGCCATCGGACTGAGGAGTGTTCGGCCACACTTCACTGATATCTGAGATTTTCCCATCAAATAGGATATTTGCACCCCCTCAGCATCAGAATCCTCTGGGGGTTAAGACAGGCTCTCATGGTCACTGAGTCAAGAACCAAGCCCAGATACAATACTGTTCCGCATGGAGTAAGGCAGCTCTTCTCCTTGTTCAACATCAAGCCTAGACTGAGAAGGTGCAACAACACGTCCTCTGTATTGCTCCATGCTTGTTGTTTGGTTGGGGCACATAACAGCCAGCTGTACATGTAATTCATGATGTGAATTCCCTGCTGACGGAGAGGAATAAGTGATGCATCCATGTACTTGGTAAACGTTTGAGGATCCAGAGACAGGCCAAAGGGAAGAAACTTGTACTCTTAAATGCTTTCTTGAAAGAAAAAAAATGGAGATTCTTTCTGTGATCTCTGTGGATGGGAATGTGAAAACATGCAACAGGAATGTCCACTATAGTTAATCAGTCCCCCTGCCTTATGCTCATGAAGAGGGTTGACAGGTTCAACATTCGAAAAGGTAGACATTTTAAAGACCAACTATACCTTTTCAGATTAAGATGGAACGCCAGCCCCCATCCTTCTTTAGAATTAGAAAGTAAGTCGAATAAAACCCTTGCCCAACTCATTTTGAGGGCAGGAGTGTTATTGCTCTTTTCCTGTATCTTGATTTTAAGGTATTGTGTACCCTGGGGTCCTGACAATCACATGCCTGTCTGCTTTGTTGGCTGCTGCTGCTGCTGGCGAAAGGAGTGATGATTGCCCTGATTCAGGTTTGCCAAAGAACTCTATGTCAAGTACGTTGTGAACCACCCCGGCCCTTGACAGATGAGGTTGAATGACCCCAGGCTCCTGCTGGCAAAGACCCTCCCATTCGGCCCGTCTGTTGCACTGCACAAGTTAGCTCCCTTGCCTTGCATGTTCCAGGGCTGCTTCTGATGATGGGCCAAAAACCTCCCCTGGTACAACTGGGGCAGCTACCAATGCTGAACAATCATGGTCAGAAACATTTGGTTCTGATAATCAAACCTGGCGGCGTGCTTGGACCACTGAAGCCATAGACTGACCCAGCCCGGAGTATGTGCACTAGCCCCCCAAATCAGCATGTCAACCACTCTCAGCACATCCTGTAACAAGCCCTGTTAATAGACCAACAAGAGGAAACATGCCAGAAAGCCTTGCTGCCACATCCGATGCCTGATAAGATTTACTAAGGTGAACATCCACAGCCCTGCCACGCTTGTTTGGATGGATTGCATCTCTACCTGCTCTTGCTGTTGCTCCAGCAAACACAGCAAATGTAGGCCCCACTAGAGACACTGTGGCAAGGCCACAGCTGTCCACCCCCAACATATTAACTAACTGTGTCTTGGGTAAGGTTCTAGCGCTAGTGGTGCTTTCCAGGAAGACTGTAGCTCTGCCTCAAAACCAGGAAGAATCTGAAGCCCTTCAGATTTCTGACAATGGAAGCCTCTATCAAAAACAGATGTCGTTGGTACTGCCGAAATGGCACTTGAGCTCGCTCAGTTCCCCTGCAAATCATAGCTTTATCTGATGGATCAAGAGGTGCTGGATCTGAGGCCTGGGAAGCATCTTTATCCAGCTCAGAATCTGAAAGATCCTCTGTTTCCATCACTGGATGGCCAAAAGGGTGCAAATGAGCAAAATTGTAATGCACTGCATTAAATTGTTTATTCAAAAGCAGCACAGAATATGCATTGTGTGAACAATGAAAGGCTTGGTTTCAGTTTTGATGTAACCAAGATTAAGTTTGCAGTAAGTTTCAATGTTTCTGCAAATATTTTGAACAAAGCATGCATCAGCGCCACATCTAGTGGGTTCAACTAGATAGGTTAACAAAAACAATAAAATGCAACAATGTCTACATCATCATCGTCATCAACAATGTCTTACATCATCATCATCACATCTCATGCACCACTGATAAGGCTACCTGACGGACACCTAAACTTTGAAGGTACCGTTTTTTGCATTCAAATGTGGATTTCTATTTTAAATTTCAGGAATATTTGAAAAATTTAAATTTTTAGTATTTATTGCACACAGGTGGAGTGCGTTTAATTTGAAATCTCCCGACAGCTCGCCCTCTGGCGAGGATGACCCGTATGGTGGCGTGTTGACCGTGCTGAAATAGAACTGGCTACAGAGTCATAAAGGACACAGTTGGGAGTTTGTATTTCAGCATTACTTTCAGTCATAAAAAACTAAATTTTAAAGAAAGCACTTATCACTTACCTTTGTCTTTCTCTGAGAATGTGGGGGTGTGGAAAAGAGTGAGGGGTCTCTCGCTGCAGGACGGGGCCTTGCTGTCTGCACTTCTCCGCCTGGGCAGGTTGAGCTGGGAGTTGCCCTGCCCTCCTCCAGACACTGGCATGTCTTTGAAAATCTGCAGAGCCAAGAGGAAATTCAAATCAGCATGAAGATGTCAGAGCGCCACAGTGATGGGATGAGTGTCTGCACAAAAATAGAACATACTGAAATGCTGATACTGATCCTAGGAGAATATAACCTGTGTCTGGACATAAAATGAAAATTTGGTCGAAATACTACTAAAGCATTAAAACATGAATTTGGAGAAACTGACTATGCAATTATTGTGATTTAGCAGTTTTGTGTTCAAGTGTTGATGTCTGTGAATGACTAGATAATGTCTTAAAACACAGGGTTCTATGTTGCAAGATATTGTCACATCCTTCAAAGATGTGATTTGTGTTTCAGTGTCCATTCTAAACTATTGTCAGGGCTCCATTTGCAAACAGTCAGAAATTTAAAATAGAAAATTGTTGATTGTGACAGTTATTCAACACTGTCATATTAATCATGGATTGGAAGTTGAGTAAAACTCGGCCAATAACCTTATTTTATTCTCCCAAGTTTGCTGTGATAGCTGAACGAGACTTAATTATAATTACAAAAGGATGAAGTTCCCAACTAAAAATAACTCTGATAACAATGGTGACTTCAAACTAAATAATTATTGTCAATCGTGGCAGGATCTAGGCACACATCTGCAAAAGCACACAAGTTGTGAGAAAGCTAGATTAACCAAAACACAACATTTATTTATTTATTTTTTTTTAACAAATGAATCAATAACATGCATTTAAAAAAAAAGACAGAGGGATTTTACATTTTAAGTCGGCCTCAATGAAGCGCACAAGAAAAAGTACAGTGTGGACATCATTCTGTATAATTTTTCTTTTATGGGTCATTGGAGTGTGGAACAGCATGAGATTGAGTAAAAGATGCCAAATATTAATTTTTTGCTGAACTGGGTGAACTATCCCTTTAAGAGTGCTGGGGAAAAAAAAAAAAAAAAAACTTTCTCTTGTGACAAAATGTATGGAGGTCACAAATCTCTATGCAAAGAGTCTATTACGTGTTTGTAAATAAGAAGCTTTTTGAGGATCAGGTTTATGTTACAGTCAGTTTACTGCTGTACATAATGGTGCATATATGCTGACAGATATAGGGTAGGTAGCCAGACTACAATGCCTTTGAGCTGAAGTTGAAGGATTGATTCCAGGTTAACCTCATAACGTACATCTTTACGGGGATGAGACATGGGTAGGCTAATTGTACAGGACGTACAGGACGCTAATTGTACAATGACAGCCTTGATCTTAAAACTTACCCAGCCCACTTCACCCCTTCATGCAGGAGGGAGTGGCTCTTTGTCATGTGACAGTGGGGTCAGCTTGAGGAATCAGCCTTGAGCCGATTTGCATGTTACCATGGCAACTACTCTAAGCTGCTTTACCCATAAGCTCCTGCTGGCTTTGAAGTTACCTGTTATAGCAAACATGGGCTGAGTGTGTCCCTTAAAAAGGGTCTCGCTGCTGGATAAGCTGCTGAATCATTGTCGCCCCCTTTAATAGAGGAATTACATCCTTCAATTTACACTTTGTTGTAAGCAACACAAATTGTGTGCTTTTAGGGTGAATATGGCCTGAAACAAAGTGACCAATTGACAAAAACAACTTAATGAGGCATTTAACTCATCAGCTGTCCAGATCATCAGGAAAAGAAAAAAACAACTTTAGTACTGTATTGTTCAGAATATACCTTGCTTATTTTGCTCAAGATAAGGATTTTTTAAGTCATGTCATGCAAACAAGAACCTAGAGACCTTCTAACCACAGGTCGAGAGCAATGCTGTTTGTGAATGTTTGCTGAACTATGGTTTCAGGAAACACCGACTCGTTGAACGATGATGATAACAACAGAACTTGCGACCACAGTTGGCTAGCGATGCTTTCGGGAAACGCACCCCTGGTCAGCTAGGATTTCTTACAAGCAATAGAAACATACCCGTTCGTGGTTCTCGATCAGGATTTCTACCACAATATTCTGGAACTTGATGTCCATGATCGCTGCAACAGTCTCTTCCTGAGGCCTCAACAGCGTAGGGCCGAACACTACGCCGAGGTTAGCAACCGTCATCAAATTCTGCTGGTGGTGACTGGCCACTCTGTTGAGAGAGTAAAAT